>CM035113.1:50339990-50939990 GCA_020205505.1 Panax japonicus
TTCAGCCATTTAGGAAATTCATAGAAATAACTAAATGAAGATGATGGCTGATGATTAACTCTAAAGCTTGTAGGGATAATCAATACCTCAAATTTGGCATTTGATGAGGAATGGTTTGTAATCAACTTTTTAGCAAAGATGACTTCCCTTGGAAATCCATGAGCCAAAACTGTGATTGTTGGATATTCCTTGAAGCTCCAGAACATGTGGTCCCATGATTTCATAATCTGAGCTTGATGGTATGCCATCATGGGTAGGTAAGAAAACATTTGGTTGTACAGATAGCTTCTGTATCCATCTTTACCTACACCAGTTATTTCAAGCTCATCATCATCATCCTCTTTCTCTTCTTTGTTGTCTTCTGAAGAATCCATTATCTCAATGACCTTTGGCATTGGTTCATCTTTATCTTGAGCAAGGACTTCTTCTTTAGTCATTAGGATATTGTGAGGCTCCCCCTCAATATGATCATCTTCTTTTAGAAACTCCCCCTCAGCTGTAACTTCTTCTTGAGCAGTAGGCTTCTCCCCCTCAGTTGGTGCTTGGGGAAGTTCTACTTTTACAGCCATGCTCTTGGCTTCCTTCTTCAGAACTTTTTTATTTTCAAGAATATACTTCTTGACCAGCTTTCTCTTTGCTTTGCTGGTTTTTTCTTTGGTTGTTTTGCCACAATGACCGGCCACTGTCCTTGAAGCAGCTTCCTCCATTTCTGCCACACTTGGCCTGGTTTCAGAGAACAGCAGAGTCTCTACGATTGAAGACACTGTTGGTCTTTTGGACTTATGACCAACCTTATTCTTCTTTAAGAGTTGTGAAATGGTGGCTTGATCCTCTTCAGCCTCTTCTTGCTATTGTATGTTCCTCAGCCTCCTTAGAGTCTCTATGTCAGAGAACTCTACAGGCATGTTAGTTGCAGATCCTTGAGGCTCTTCAACATGTGTTCCCCTTAGCTTTCTCTTGCCCTTGCTTTTCCTGACAAGAGCAGAGGGTTCTCCCTTATCTGCTTCTTCTTCTTCTTCAGCTTCATTGACAATAGTCATTCCTGCTTCCCCTTGTTCCCCAGTTCTCCCACTGGACTCTGTCATCATTCTTGTATACTCAGCATGGTTTCTTTCCCAGTTTTTAAACAACTGTTGTGTCATTCTTCGGTTTGGGTTGATGGCTTCTCCTTCATCATCCCCAATTTTATCACCCACAGCAGATTACAGAATGATTCTAATAAATCTCCCATACAGCATCTTCTGAGTACTTTTTGATTTCTTCGAGCCTACAATCCACTTGCCGATTCAATCAAGTAGTATGGCTCCATAATTTAGTTGAATTCCAAGAGGTATGGCAGTCATGAGTTTAAGTTGAACTTCATTAACAGAGTCATGACCTGAACTCTTACAGCAGATACACTTCCCAACAATATCAGCTAGAAATTCATACCTTTGAGGGAATTCCTTCTTTTTATAACCTTTTACAGAGGAGTTCTTTTTGTGATGCATTCTCTTCAATCCCTCTTCAAATCTTATGCTGTCGAGAAGTGAGTGCCCTGTATCCTTGAAACCTAGGGCCAGATTGAAGTTTTCTTCCCTTAGCGTCATTTCAACTCCTCTTACTCGTGTAGTGATGGTGTTGAGTTCGTACACTCCATTCTTGTAGAACTCCTTCACTAACTTGGGATAGATGAGGGTGTCGGTACTCAACGCCTCTTCGAGACCTGCCTTCTTTAGTAGTGCTAAGGTCTTGTGAAACTTTGGTGGAGCATCCTTGAACTCATCGAAACAGAGTCTGTAGCCTGAGATTACATTTGAAACAGCCATGATTCTGTGGTTGAGAAGTGGAATACGATTGAGCTTTCTCTTGAGTTAGTGTTTTGCTTTGAGAGAGAGAGAGAGATAATCTTTTGAACTTCAGATTTCAAAAATACGGTTCCAATTTGTACTTGTAGCTTCCCTCTCTCTTTTTGACTTAATGGGACAGGTGTTGCCTTTTGCTTGGCTCTACGTTTTTGATTTGCTTGAATGTATTGATTTGCCCTTTCAGTCTTCAGTGCTGAGATGTCCTTAGAATGACTACGATCGTAGAGGTAGTCTTCTGGTCGTTGAGTCTGTCTACCATTCGTAGAGTCTGTCCTACGATCATCGAGTCTGTTTTACGATCGTCGAGTCCGTTCGACAGTAGTTGAGTCTGATCAACATTCATAGAGTCTGTCCGGCATCGTTGAGTCTGATCATTATTCGTAGAGTCTGTCCTACAATCATCGAGTCTGTCTTACAATCGTTGAGTCTTTCCTTTCTACTCTACGGTCGTGGATTTCCTTGATCATGTCTATGATATTGAGTTTAGCCTTTGTACCTGTTATGGTTAGCACAGTCTAGAGCATATATTTCATGGTTGAAGATTAAGCATGCCTAGTTCACTTAATAACTTATTGAATCTAGATTCATCTAGTGGTTTAGTAAAAACATCTGCAAGTTGATTTTCAGTAGGGATATATTGTAGTGATATAGTTCCATTTTGCACATGATCCCTAATGAAGTGATACCTTATTTCAATATGCTTGGTCCTAGAATGCATAACAGGATTATGAGTTATTGCTATGGCACTTGTGTTATCACAGTGTATGGGTATTGATTTGAAATCAAACCACGAGTCAGCTAGCTGGTTTCTCATCCATAGGATTTGAGCACAACAGCTGCCAGCAGCAATATATTCAGCTTCTGCAGTCGAAGTGGACACTGAGTTTTGCTTTTTGCTGAACCAGGACACAAGCCTATTTCCTAGCAATTGACAGGTGCCACTGGTACTCTTTCTATCTATTTTACATCCTGCAAAATCAGCATCTGTGTATCCTGTTAGTTCAAATGAGGATTCCTTGGGATACCAAAGCCCCAAGTAAGGTGTGCCTTTGAGATACCTGAAGATCCTTTTTACAGCAGATAAATGAGACTTTTTAGGGTTAGCCTGAAATCTAGCACATATGCATGTTGCGAACATTATGTATGGTCTACTAGCAGTTAGGTATAAAAGAGAACCTATCATACCTCTGTATTGAGTTATATCAATACCTTTACCATTCTCATCTTTGTCAAGCTTAGTTGCAGGAGCAATTGGTGTTTTCATGGGAGAAGCTGATTCCATGCCATACTTCTTTAACAAGTTTTTGATGTATTTGGCTTGATTTATGAATATTCCTTCATCAGTTTGCTTTACTTGTAGTCCAAGGAAGAAATTCACCTCACCCATCATGCTCATTTCAAACTTGCTCTGCATTAGCTTAGAGAATCTCTTGCATAATTTTTCGTCAGTAGAACCAAAAATGATGTCATCAACATATATTTGAACTAGTAAGACTTTGTCTTTGTGCTTTCTAAGGAATAATGTGGTATCTACCCTGCCTATAGTGAACCCATTTTCTATTAAGAAGTTAGTTAGTGTTTCATACCATGCTCTAGGTGCTTGTTTAAGACCATATAAGACTTTATCTAATCTATAGACATAATTGGAAAGAGATAGATTGATAAAACCTGGAGGTTGTTCGACATAGACTTCTTCTTGAAGCTCTCCGTTTAGAAATGCACTCTTGACATCCATCTGAAAGACTTTGAACTTCATGTGGGCAGCAAAGGCAAAAAAGATTCTGATGGCTTCTAGTCTGGCAACGGGTGCAAAAGTCTCATCATAGTCGATACCTTCTTCTTGAGAATAGCCCTTTGCCACTAATCTTGCCTTGTTCCTGGTAATGACCCCATCTTCATCCATTTTGTTTCTGAAGACCCATTTAGTTCCTATCAGTGGATGATCATTTGGTCTTGGCACCAATCTCCACACTTTGCTTCGTTCAAATTGGTTGAGTTCTTCTTGCATAGCTTCTATCCAACTGGAGTCTTCCATTGCATCCTCTATTTTCTTTGGCTCAATTTGTGACAGGAAGCTTAGATAGAAACATTCATTCTGAGTAGCAGATCTTGTTTTGATTCTAGCATTCGGATCTCCAATGATTAGATCCTGAGTGTGATCTCTTGCCCATCTGCTGCCAGTTGGAACATCTGTCCTGATGCCTTCCTGTCTTAAGTCTTGAAGGTCTATTTCTTCTTCTTGAAGTGGAGGTTCATTATCTTGGATGTTCCTCCCTACGATTGCATTATCATGCTCTACGATTTCTCTGTCTGGTACTACACTCGTAGTGTTGACCTCGACGACTTCAGTCGTAGTGTTTGCATCATTGGTCATAGTGTCTTGAGGTACTGCTTTGTCTAAGTCAGTTTCATCAAAAATAACGTGTATTGAGACTTCGACATTCAACGTCTTTTTGTTGAACACTCTGTATGCCTTGCTGTCCGTGGCATACCCAAGGAAGATTCCTTCATCTGATTTTGGTTGAAATTTTATCAGGTATTGCTTTCCATTGTTGAGAATATAGCATGCACATCCAAAGACATGGAAGTAGCTGACACTTGGCTTTCTTCCTTTCCATAGTTCGTAGGGCGTCTTCTTGATCGTAAAGTGAATTAGTGATCTGTTCTGAGTGTAGCATGCAGTGTTGACTGCTTCTGCCCAAAAGTATTCAGGCAGACGGGCTGTTGCTAGTAAAGTTCTCCCAGCCTCTATCAGGGTTCTGTTCTTTCTTTCAGCGACTCCATTTTGTTGAGGAGTTCGTGGAGCTGAGAAGTTATGATTGATGCCATTGTCTGTGCAGAACTGATCCATTTCTGAGAAATCAAATTCTCTGCCATGATCACTCCTTATAGCCTTGATTTTCTCTCCTTTCTCGTTCATCATCATTCTGAACATCTTGATTAATTCGGAGCTTGTCTCATCCTTTGAGGTTAGGAAGAATACCCATGTGAATCGAGTGTAGTCGTCAACTATGACTAGAGAGTATCTTTTTCCTCCGAGACTGGTTGTTGGGATTGGCCCAAAGAGATCCATGTGAAGCAACTGCAGGGGCTTGTCAATAGAGTTATCAGTCTTGCTTTTGAATGAGCTTCTGGTTTGTTTTCCAAACTGACAGGCATTAAATGGCCTTTCCTTTACAAAGTTGAACTTAGGAAGGCCAGCCACGAGATCTTTTGATGCCAGTTTGGACATGCTTTTAAAGTTGAGATGGGATAATCTTCGATGCCATAGCCAGCTCATCTCTTCAGAAGCTTTAGCTAGAAAACATATTATCTCGTCTGAGCTTAGTTGTCCAAGATTTACTGTGTAGACATTTCCTTCTCTTGTTCCGGTTAGCTTTACGGCAGATGTCTTCAAATCTCTGACTTGACATTGATTATTGATGAATGTTACTTGATGTCCCTTGTCGTAGAGTTGACTAATGCTTAGAAGGTTGTGCTGCAGACCTTCCACATAAGCCACTTTACTGAATGATATCACACCATTTCCGGCTGAGCCATAACCTCTCGTCTTGCCAGTACCATTATCTCCAAAGATGACTGAGGGACCCTCCTTTTCTACATAGTTGGATAGTAGAGCTTTGTTTCCTGTTATATGCCTCGAGCAACCACTGTCCAGATACCATGTTGAGGACGTAGAGCTCTTTTCCTGTCAAAACATTTGAACCTTCATTTTGGTACCCATATTTGCATGGGTCCTTCTTTGTTAGTGCCTTTGGGGACCCAAATTTGTCTAATCTTGGGTCTCACATGCATGAAATTATAATAACACTTTGTGGCCCTATGACCATATTTATTGCATATGAAGCATCTATTATAATGCATGCTTGTGTGTGTGTGGTGATTCATCTTCCACTTGGACTTGTATGGTTCCTTAGTTAACCTTCTGTTAAACTGACTCTCTTTCTACCACGTGTCCTTAGGTTTCATAAATAGTGATGAGTGTGCCTTACCTCTACTGTACCTTCCCAGTTGATTCGTAGAGTTGATTTTGTTTGACTCCACGATTCTTCGAGGTTGGTAAGTAGAGGTTGGGTTACTCTTTTCCTTGATGAAACCCAGACCAACGTGAGATCCTTTACTTCTCTGAGTATAACTAGAGACAGTGGAACAAGGTTGAACTGGTTCTTCCAACTGTGAGGATTTCACACAAGCAATGCCTCTACCAAAACTTGAGACATTACTGGTGCTAGTTTCCATTGTCTTTTCCATATTTAGCTCTGAGATGGATTCCCCAAAGCCTAAGCTCGTTCTGTCGAATGCGCTTTTTTGACTAGAGAGCAGGCAATCCATGGAAGATGTGGATCTGATCCATGCAGAAATAGTCTTCTCTAGATCCTCAATTTTAGAGGTTAGCATAGACTCTCTTTGAGCATGATGTGTGTTTGTCTGTTTCAAAGTTTCATTCTCAACTTCAAGCTTAGAGAGAAGATTAGTACTTAGAAGGGTTGTTTCAAGCTCTTCTTGAACTTTCTTCTTCTCCTCTTGAAGAAGAGAATGATCTTTAGACAAGACTCTGAACCACTTCATGTATTGATGTAGATCAGTGGTTATGCCATGCAAAGCAGTTCTTAAGTCACTTATATCTACATTAGGAGAATTAAAATCAAATACCTCATCGATACTTACATCATGTATGTTTAGGCTTTGTTTGTCCTTTGCATGTTTGTCCATTAAGCACAGATTGGCCATATGTGGTTCTTCCTCATCTCCAGAGTCTGCATTTGAGTCGTTATCTGAATCACTCCACGATCCTCTAGCAACTGCGCCTTTGTATCTTTTTTGAGGCCTCTTGGTTCCTTTGTATTCTTTCTTTGCCTTGGATTTCTTCTTTAGCTCTTCTTTGATAGGCTTGTTGCAGTTGGCAATGAAATGACCAGGTTTCTTGCAGTTGTAGCATAAATCGTTTATATGTTCCTGGCTGACGTAGTTGCCGACTTTCCTTGGCTTGCCGATTCTGCCTTGTCGCATGAACCTTCTTAGTCTCTTTACCAGCATAGCAAAGTCATCATCATCGTCTTCATCATCATCATAGTCAGTCTCAGTGATGACTTTTGATGCACCTTTATTTTCCTTGAGAGCAACACCCTTGTCTTTTCTTCTTCCTTCTGAAAGGGTTTCAGCACGTTGGGTTAGCTCCAGCTCGTATGTCAGGAGATTGCCATACAGTTGTTGAACTGTCATCTCATTAAGATTCTTTGACTCTCTTATTGCAGTGGTCTTTGCATCCCACTTGCTCGGTAGAGCTCTCATGAACTTTATGGTCAGATCTTTGTTAGGATAGATCTTTCCATATGCTCGTAGAGAGTTGAGCAGAATGTTAAATCTTTCATAAGTGGCAGGTACATTTTCGCCTTGCACATGAGCAAACATTTCGTACAGCTGTGTTAGAAGAGAGTGTTTGTTCTCTCTAACTTCCTCAGTTCCTTCGTGCATAATCAGCAGTGCTTCCCAAACCTCCTTAGCTGTTTTACTGTTTACAACATTTTCAAACAGATCGTCATCTAAGGATTGGAATAGGATGTTCTTCGCCTTTTTGACAAGTTGGACAGCTCTCTTCTCTGTGTCTGTCCATTCTTCTTTTACTTTTATTTGTACTCTGTTTGGATCGTCAATGGTTGGTACAAGCTTTGTTGGTATATAGGGCCCATTAAGAATAGTCTCAAATAGATCTTCATCTATTGAGTCCATGTAAGCTTGCATCCTGACTTTCCAGTTCGCAAATTTATCCTTGTTGCACATTGGTGGCTTGCTGCCTCCCCCGGTCCTGGATTCGCTTGGTACGAGTGCCATTGGATCTACTAAAGCGTGTAAGCTGTAAAATAGAACCTGCTCTGATACCAATTGTTAGTCCGTAGTAGGCACAAGTTATCTAGAAGGGGGAGGGTTGAATAGATATTTGAAAATCTTTTCGTTTTAACTTGTTCTTAGATAATTATTAAAACTTTGTAGAATTAATGTTTGTTTTAATCTTCTTTACCAAGCAATGGAGTTATGAGCGAGTAAGGCAATTATGGCAGATATAGCAGTTATAGCAGTTATAGCATGAATGTAAACGACACAGTTGTTTTTAAGTGGTTCGGAGCACTCAAAGCTTCTAGTCCACTCTTCTACTCAACGAGTAGGATATCCACTAAGGATGTCTTATACAATCTTCTGAATAACACAGATTCCTTCTAGACCAGCAGTCTAGGAACTTTTCTAGTTCACTTTTGAACTCTTCAAGTCCAGCAGACTTGGCTTTCTTACAGTTCTCTACGAACTCTTCAAGTCCAGCAGACTTGGTATACTTCTTCAGTTGATTGATGATTGTTGTTGTTGCGTTCTGAAGGTTGTTACTCAGTTTGCTGTGTAAGCTCTGGTTCGTAATAGCTGAGTAGCTGAGCAAGCTTTGTAATATCTCAGATCGTAGAGTTGAGCCTTAGAGAGTTCTTCACGTTGAATGTTTATACTTGCCTCATTTTTTTCTTTCATCTGTTTGATCTGTATATATATGTGATGTTGAAAACTATCCATGGATCCATCCGTTGTGGCATTAAATGCATCTAAATTTTATGTAATGTGATGGAGACATTTCTGCACATCTTCTGAATTCTGCATTCTGGACCACTGACACTGCAGGCTGCTTTTTCACCTACCACCTGAAAAGGTGTTTTGTCCCTTTCATTCATAGTATTATCCTTAGCTTCTTCAATACGCTTCTTTGTTGCATACTAAGGATATTTCATTTATTCTGGGACTGATGGGCACTGCAGCATCTAGGATCCATTCCTCGTATTGTTAAATT
The DNA here is from genome assembly GCA_020205505.1 of Panax japonicus. Classification (NCBI taxonomy): domain Eukaryota; kingdom Viridiplantae; phylum Streptophyta; class Magnoliopsida; order Apiales; family Araliaceae; genus Panax; species Panax japonicus. The sequence goes on from CM035113.1 coordinate 50,348,664, forward strand.
AACAACTCATGAGGCTTTAACGTTTTCTGACATGACAGATGTTGCTCTACGTTTTGGATTGTTGTACTCTACGATTCAGATCGTGTTGTTGACTCTACGATCCCGAGAGCACACTACGATCTTTACTTGCTCGTGTTGTTGACTCTACGATCCCGAGAGCACACTACGATCTTTGACTCTGCACACTACGATCGTAGAGTTAGCTTGGTGAACGTTGAGTCCACTCTACGATCGCTGACTTGTAAACTTAATGTTCCTTTCAGTATACTACGATCAGAGAGTTAGCTTGGTAAACGTTGAGTCCACTCTGCGATCGCTGACTTGAGCTTGTTGTCTTCATCTGATCTTGTCCGACTACGATCTCTGCATTTACTCTACGATCGCAGAGTGTGGTCTACGATCCTTGTCTTTGACTTTGGCATCGCTAGACTCTACGACTCTGAGCGTACAGTGCATTTCATACTTAGCTTCGGCAGATTATCGTTCGGCTTATAGGCAGACTGTCTCTACGATTCAGAACATGACTTCCTCAGTACACTACGATCCCGAGGAGGCTCTTCTCGACACACTACGATCCTTCTTCGTTTCCCTTGGAAGTCTACGAACTCTGAGATCTCACTATCTTGTATACTCCTATTCTGCCTCGATAGCTCCCGAGTTGACTCTGACTCTCCTGGCAGACTACGACTTCTGGTGCAGTGCTCGACGATCAGACAAGCCTATCTATTACATCATAAGATCAACCTAACAGTTTTGATCTTTCTATCTATACATTCTAGAACAGAATGATACACGTTGAAAGCTTAGATCAGCCTAACAATCTTGATCTTTCCATCACTAAGTCCTTGTACATAAATTCAATTAAGGACCTTACAATAATCACAAACATATTAAAACATCAAATCATGCTATGCATTCTCCCAACACTATGTGTTATGGTATATTGTTCTAATCGAACGAATGATTTGATTAATGATAGGTCGTGATAGAAAGATAGAACTAAGTTGAGAATTGTAAGCAACGCATCAGGCAAGTATCCTAACTTTGCATTTTCTTTATGCAATGGACAAGTGTAAGAATGTTTCAGAATTATATTATTATTATACAGATTGTTAAACCTATATTAAATAAGCCCATTGATTATCAACATGTTAGTATATGATAATTCAGATATATATTTTGTTCGTTAATTTCTATAAAGGATTATACAAGTGTCCCCACTTGGATAATCATTGTATTTAATCACATGTTTATACACCTTTGATATACATATATGTTGAATTATATATCATTGTTGAACAAGATAAGACCTTTGTAATGAAAACCCGACAGGTATGAACATCCCGATAATGGGAAAATTTTTATGTGCCCAAGGCGGACAGAGTAAACGATAACTTCGTTCTTGTACATGTAGTATTGATCAATACAAGGTACAACGGGGCTGATCACCCTCCATGCCCGTAAGCAATGGCCGGTTTACAGATGAATTTCTGTTTAAACCCTTTCGAAAATGAAAATAATGTTCATAATATGTCACAGAAACCCCATGTATAGACAATACACAGTTTCAAAAATTTGAAAGAGGGTTGTTAAGTTATTGTTTTTGGTACAGATTACTTCACAACTATTGACCGGTTGTAGAAGGGTATTATAAAGAAAATATTTAAATTCTTTCAGCTTATATATATATAATACTTGCTGGGCACTCAAATGCTCATCCTTGCTTAATTTAAATGTTTTCAGCTAAGTGTGAAGAACTGGAAAGTTCGGCCAAGATCAAGTGAAAAGGAAAGTAAACAGGACATGTTATTGGTATCATTTGTAATATATAGACTATATTAAATTAATTATATGTATTATATATCATGTAAAGAATGTAGTAAACGTTGCGTACTTGAGATTAGACTTTGATAAATGTAAGTTAAGTTTAAGTTTTATATTATTGTTATTATTATTAGTATTATTCCGCTCATTGAAATGGTATCGTGAAGTACCGAGTTAGGGTTTCAAGTATCCGGGTTCGGGAACTTTACACCAACAGAATAATAAATAACAGAATCAGGTCCGGCGTAAAATGCACAGACAGGATATTCCAGCAGAATAGTAAAGACGGAACCAGGTCCGGCGTAAAACACACAGATAGGATATTCCGATAGAATAATAAAGAATGGAATAATAGAAGAATTTCACCAAGTATAGGGTAGCCCGCGTATACAGGTTATTCCAACAGAATAATAAAAATGGAATAACAGAAGTTCTCTTCATGAATACAAAAGAAAAAATACCCCTTACGAGTACAAAAAATAATATTCCCTACCTTAAGAAGAAGAGTACTGGATATATGAGTAGTGAAGTAGCATAATACTTTTATTCTTTCTCTCTATAGTTTATCTCTCTAGAGTTTCAGTGAATTCGTAAGAAATAATAAAGGAATGAGCTTCTATTTATAGAAAAATGGACTGCATAGTAACTAACTCATGAACGGTCCAGATTGATTTACTTTAATCTGACGGTCAATATTTAAAGCAAAATCTTTTAAATAAAATATAATATATTCTATTTATAATCTAATAAAACGAATAACTTTATAAAAGATTTTACTATGCAAACACTATACATGCACTATGCATAATAAAATATAATATATTCTAATTATTGTCTAGTAAAATAGATAACTTTATAAGAGTATTCTATTTTATATAAAAAGATTTTACTATTAGCCTAATAAAATGAATAACTTTATAAAAGTATTCTATTTTATATAAAAAGCTTTTCTGTTTTATTACATTAATAATACCAATAAAACAAAACTGAGTTACTTATCACATAAGCATCAATAATCAATATTGTGTGCTACTGTACAACCACGCGTATTACTGTACTTTTAACACCGGGTGTTTCAACAGTTAACGGTAAAACTTCCGCCGTTATTTTTATACAAATATTTTTGTCGTTTTCTCAATCTGACAATAATTCCGTTGTGGGGTCCACCAATGATTGTACCGTCGTACGAATATTCCCCGACACAACGAATATTTTATATCAACTTGCTTACTTTGCAAAAAAAAATTCACATATTACCCTTAACTTTAAACTTTTATCAATTTAACTATTTACCAAAATAGAAAAATTGAATACTTTTATTTCATAAAATTCGTGGTCTCACAGTTGAACTACCCAACACCAGCCATCTTCTAGCCAATGAGTACAGGCTTGGAAGTTACGTAATTTAGTCATAGGTTACTGTTCCTGTACTAGGAGGGTCACTCAAATTGGGACAAGATCAATTCTCAGCAACTAGAGCTTAGTTTAGTTACTTTAACTCTCAAAAATATAATCTTAATGTACAATTGTTATCATATTAGGAAGTTAGGAATTATTTATATACTCACGTCATATAATCCATGTACATTAAATACACGTAATAAACTAACACAGTTAGGTATTATTGTCCGGGTATCCCTCATAATTATTGTAGACACTCGAATTTTTCAGTACACCTGTCACTAACATTGCAGGAGGACAAATTCGTCTTTCAAGAGGAAAATCTAGAAGACAGTTCATATCCATTTCGGATACTACCGAAAGTTCGGCATCAACCCCGGAACACACACTAGGAGTTACAATTCCAACCTCGGAGAAAACCCCGAGCTGTGCAGATCTAATACCGGAACACACACCGGTGAAGACAAATCAATCTTGAAGATAACCTCGAGGTATCCAGTCTCTGTCCCAACCATGGAAATAGCCACCAACCTTGGTGATAACCCCAAGGAATGCAGTTTCGGAGATAAACCCGAAAATGCTTGTTTCAAATGTAATCATCTTCAATTTCGGCGCTCACAACGAGATACTCAGTACCAGCCCAGAGATAACATCGGGAGGAGAAGCACACCTCAGAGATGACACTGAGGACCTTCAACAATTACAGCAGTCCAATCTCAGCGAAACCCTGAGCAACATCTGTTTTATCAGCCCGAACCAATGATAACCCCGGTGAGAGGCAATGTCGTCATCTCACCAACGTGATGCCACATCACGTCGTCTCAACATCACATTTCCACACAACGATGTCCCACAAGAATCAAGGAAAACCAATCCCGAGTGACTATTGTGCGGGGTAACGGATAGAATTTGAAGCTTGAAGACTGGAGGGCATCGACCCATCTTCAATAACTTCGTAAAAGCTCTAATCCCATGCCATTGTACAACTTTCGACAACAGCGGTCCGAAATAGGTCATGTATACCTTAGTCGGATGCCTAGATTACAGTTCTGAAAGTTCGAGCGGACATTACAGTGCCCGAGTGCAAGTACTATGAGACGACCCGACCCGAGAAACCCGGGGCAACCCTCTGGTACACCTGCGGCCCAGCCGCAGGTACACCTATGGTTCTACCCTCTATAAATAGAGGGCTTGGGGTGGCCATTTTGTAAGAGAAAACGGCAAGGAAGCCCTACCCAATTTGCTCTATACTCACCCCATACTGAGTTCTTTCTCATTTTAAACACATGTGAGCTCATATATTGCTACTTTTGTACCTACAAAAGCCAGTGTTTACCCAGTTTTAAGATATAGAAGTCTTCTTTGGCAGTCCACTATAAGCCTTCTCACACACTTTAAAGCCTTTCTATTAATATTTGCACACACCCTTCTTCACGTTGAGAGTCGTGTTGCGTGTGTTTGCCCGTACTTCCGTCTTTGGTTTTATTTTAGTTTGTGTATACATATTATATATATATATATATTTATATATATGCACTAACATTATCGAGTTATGCCTCGATTGAGCCTAGACTTCCGTCTGGAGTGTTTATTTACTTATATATATATATATATATATGTAATGTGTGTCGAACTTTGTTCAATTGAGCCTAGACTTTGGTCTGGTGCATTTACTTGCTTTAATATATATATATATATATATATATATATATATATATATATATATATATATTAACTGTGTGTTGAACTATGTTCGATGAGCCTAGACTTCGGTCTGGTGCATTTACTCGCTTATATATATATATATATATATATATATATATATATATATATATACTTATATACATGAACTGTTGTCGAACTCTGTTCGATGAACCTGAATTTTATATCTGGTGTGTTTACTCACTTTTATATATATATATATATATATATATATATATATATATATATATATATATAGTCGAACTCTGTTCGATGAACCTGAATTTTATATCTGGTGTGTTTACTCACTTTTATATATATATATATATACTTATATATATAAATTGTTATCGAACTCTGTTCGATGAGCCTTGATTTTACATCTGGTGCATTTATTGCTTATATATATATATATATATATATATATATATATATATATATATATATATATATATATATATTTCATCCCACCTTAAGTTTACTTCGTGGTGGTTGATCGCTTTTACAGCTTTATTTACGTTTCATCTTGCCTGGAGTTCACTTCGTGGTAGTTGATTTCTTTGTACATCTTTATTTATATTTTGTCCTACCTGGAGTTTCCTCCGTGGTGGTTGATAGCTTTTACAACTTTATTTATATTTTGTCCCACCTGGAGTTTTCTCCGTGGTGGTTGATAGCTTTTACAGCTTTATTTACATATCGGATCCCCCACGGAGGTGCTTCGTGGTTGGTGATCATGTCTGTATATATATATATTTACAGTTTTTATATATATACCTGCTTACTACTTTCATACAAATTACAGTATCATGTGCGCCTAGAAATCATGTGATCACAGATTCAACCTATTGGATCTAGATTCAGTTCTCGTGATGAACATTTTTAGCTGTAAGCAGCTTGTAAATTATTTTGCGGTGTCTGAATTTCCTCAAATGGTTTTCATACCCATGAGGAAGTCGGCATTATTTTGCACATTATTTTCTTACAGATGCTTCGCATCTCAAAAATAAAATCAATCAAGCTGAATACTTAATAAAATGGAAGTATCAAAAGGTCTCAATTACTATTGAGCATCAGGGTTTGAAAAACCTTTTTTTATAAAACATCACTGCCATATCTTGCTATAAACTGAATTTTTACATAAATTCAAACCCTGTGTATATAGGTGCGAATGAGGCCTCGTACTACTTCCAAATAACAGCACATTGACCCACACACACACACATTCATATAATAGTTTCTTGAAAAGAGGCGGTCACCATAGTAACACGGATGTCGGGGGGTGCCTAACACCTTCCCTCTGCATAACCAAGTCTCCGTACCCTAATGAATCTCGGTTTCACCGACGCGTTTAACAGTGTCACATCACAGGGTCAATGTGCAAACCTTTTCTCGGATGTGTTGGTACAACCATTTAAAAAACCAACTAGCGACTCTTAACAGTCCATTGTCGACATTATACATGTCGGATCTTTTTCACTTGTTTTTTCAAACAAATCTCACCTAAAATGAGAACACCAAAGAACAAGTAACGGAAAGGGACATCTAAAAATCCCGACGTCGACAGGTGGCAACTCTGCTGGAGACTCTAGTAAGAGGACTTAAGCTGCTATTACAATCTTTTCAAAATTGTTATCTGATTGTGTGTGGATGTTGCATTTACATTTATGATGAATGTGTACGAATGCATTTACTTATTGCACTTAGTGCCTCGCACCATATCTGCTTGTGATATTAGTGGTTTTGCACATATCATCATTTTCATACGGTGAGACGCGATGTATGTGAATGTATGTTGTGTGGTCCCTCCACCAGGAGGCTATCCCGTCAGTGTTTAATTAAAGGACTCATGGGAAGACTAATTGCCCGAGGCTCAGGAAAGGCACCACCAAAATTCGCTCCAGTTGAAAGACCGGATTAATTTCCCGTTGAGTAAATTGCGATGATTTGGTAACCTTCATGCCAAATAGCCGCGAGAGTAACCTAAGATAGGTCAGCCTCTGATAAACCCAAAATGGAGGAAAGTCTCTTCATGCTTTCTCATTTTAATTACTTGTAAGCACAAATTACTTGTAATTTCATCCTTATCTATCTCCATGTAATGAGAAATATGAAGAAAAATGTACATATACATATTTAAAATTTACATGCTGTAAACAGCTGACATCCGATGTTGCAGGATAAAATTCCTAAAATGAACGCATCACATAGCATGTTAATTTACATTCCCTAAAGACTAAACTATGCAAGTCTTTCGCAGGGAACCAATTGGACCTACTACCCAGTCAAAATCCAAAAAGGCTGCAGGCCTACAGTCAATCATGTCATCATCTGACCAGACTGACCTTAATCCAGTTTCTCGTAAAGAATTTAACGGATTAAGCAAAAAAATTACAGATTTGGTTGTTCTACTCAAAGAACTACACCAGTCTACTCAGGGTCAAAAAATACTAGCACATGCTGAATCCTCTACACAACGGGGAAACCAGGTCATTACAATACTTGAACTGTAGTTGGATACGACCAACAAAACTTATAATGCTGCCCATCTCACCGGAGATCCAGACACCGACGACATCAAAAAGAAAGTCCTCCAAATGGAAGAGACCCTTCGTGCTATCAAAGGAATTGGAACGCACGGGAGTGTTTCATATGCTGATCTTTGAATTTTCTCTGGTTTTCATTATCCAGAAAAGTTTAAGACTCCTGACTTTGAAAATATGATGGGTTAGGAGATCCTTACACACATTTAAAGGTGTTTATTGGAGAACTTGGATCTCTTGGAGAGGACGAAAAGCTCAAAATGCAATTATTCCAGAAGAGTCTAACTAGAGAAGCTTGTTCGTGGTACACAAGATTAGACAACTCAAAGATCCATAGCTGGGAAGAGCTAGCACACGCTTTCCTCACTAAATATAGCTTTCAGTCTTAGATGGCTCCTGATCGGTATCAAATTACCAAGATTAAGAAATAGTCTAACGAGTCTTTCAGAGAGTATGCTCAAAAGTGGAGACGCCTGGCTTCCCAAGTTAGTCCTTCCATGACAGAATCAGAGATGGTAATGACTTTTATAGACATACAATAAGCTCCTTTCTATGAAAGAGTTTTAGCCGGCATCGACAAACAATTTTCTAAAATGGTCAAACATGGGGAGATGGCTGAGATGGGATTGAAGTCCAGAAAAATTCAAGACCTAGCTGCCCTCAAAGCTATTGCTGATCACATCCAATCCGAAAATTATTGAAATAACCCCTGGAGGGTCCATAAAAAGAAAGAGGATGATGTTTTCCTGATACTACAGGGTCAAAAAGGCAATCTGAACATGCCTATTCAAAGGAGAAACTACACTCCATTTCAAGCACAGTCTTGGAACCCTCCAATACCAAAAGGTGGAGAAGTCAAACTCCCTTGAGTGTTCACACCCTTAGGGGACACCCTCGAGAACATTCTCACTCTTCTGACAACCCAGAAGAAAATTACGGATCTTCTTCCTCCAGCCAGCCCTAATGGATGGGGTTTCAATGCTGCTCAAAAATGTGTTTATCATGACGGGGCACCTGGACATGATACTCTGGATTGTTAGGCCTTAAAACACAAGATCCAGGACCTGATAGACAACGGTGAGGTTGTGGTCACCAAACCAGATCAGCCTCACGTTCAAGACAACCCTCTTCCTCAACACAAAGAAGAAGAGGTCAACATGATCAATTGGAGCAACAGACAGAATTCCAATTTCAACTATGAATCTTCCCAGACCCTCAAAGACGGTGTTGACAAATGGGATTATACCAAGTTCCAGTTCACAATGGAATGATAGATGAAAACTCTATGCAAGCAAATTGAGCAATTAGCAGAATTGGTGACTTATCAGCATCAAGTGACACGTCAATTAATCAGCCAGAAGCATGCCAGTCTCCTACCTATTGTCATAAATATATTCCCTCGTCACTTTCAGAAAATGAAATACTGGAAGACAAAGTGACAAAGAGAGCAAATGCCAAAGCCCGTCGGGATTTTGCCAACAAAAGGGAATTCACCTATTTAGGCCAACCTATGGAGAAAATCCTTCAGATGTTAATCAATGAAGGAAGGATCAGTTCCCTTCTACCTCCAATCAACCCTCATTCAGGACGGTACTATAAGACCTCAACTTTTATAAATAAAGAAGAATTTTCTATAGATATCATTTTTGAATATTATGGAATTTATTTGATATAATGTTATAGTTGTGGGTAATATTTATAAATTTTGCAAAGTACGCAAGTTGTTATATAATATTTGATTGGTTGGGGAATATTCGTTTTAGCAGGGAATATTTGTACAACGACACAATCATTGGTGGACCCCACAACATAATTATTGTCGGACTGAGAAAACGACAAAAATATTATATGAAAATAACGTCATATGTTTTACCGTTAACTGTTGAAACACTCGGTGTTTAAAGTACAGTAATATGTGTAGTTGCACAGTAGCACACGATATTTATTATTGATACTTACGTGGGAAGTCACTCAGTTTTGTTCAATTATTGCTACAGTAATTGCTGTGTAATATCTCACGTTATTTGTTTCAATTATTTTGACTATTTTATATATTATTAAATCAATAATTGAGACGACAAAGTTATTAATATTATTATTTGAATTATTAACGATGTCTAGAAGTTCTGTCAAGGAGAGGTTTGGTCACCTAATTGCGCGCCAATAAGGAGAAATCCTTATTGGAAAGCCCTCTCTTTCCTGGGAACGATCTGGTCGATTAATATTGTGAATTATAATAATAATGATAAATGTTGTTAAAAATATTGAGAGGAATTTTTTTATGAAGTAATTGTTATAAATTTTGCTTATTATTTGGACCCCCACTTACCCATTTTTTTTAAAAACAGTCAGAGAAAGTTATCTCAGTTTCGTTTTATTTCTTATATATATATATATATATATATGTATTATATATATATATAGATATAGATATTGGTGTGTATGTATTATATATATATATATATATATATATATATATATATATATATATATATATATATATATATATATATAAGAAAAGTGATGATGGGAATGGTGGGTGGGGGAGTGTCTGCATGTGTGGAATATATATATATATATATATATATATATATATATATATATATATATATATTATAAGTTTTATTTTTTATGAAAAATAGAATATATTATATTTTATTTAAAAGATTTTGCTTTAAATCTGGATCGTCCGTTTAAAAGTTAATCAATCTGGACCGTTCATGAATTAGTTACTATTCAGTCCATTCTTATATAAATAGAAGCTCATTCCTTCATTATTTCTTATGAATTCACTGAAAATCTAGAGAGAGAAACTATAAAGAGAAATAAGAAAAGTATTCTGTTACTTCACTACTTCTATATCCAGTACTCTTTTGTTTACTGTAAGGGATATTATTTGTTGTACTCGTAAGGGATATTATTTGTTATACTCGTAAGGGATATTATTTGTTGTACTCGTAAGGGGTATTATTTCTTTTGTATTCATGAAGAGAACTTCTATTATTACATTATTTATTATTCTATTGGAATAACCTGTATACGCGGGCTACCCTATACTTGGTGAAATTCTTCTGTTATTCCATTCTTTATTATTCTGTTGGAATATCCAATCTGTGCGTTTTACGCCGGACTTGGTTCCGTCTTTATTATTCTGTTAGAATATCTTGTCTGTGTGTTTTACGCCGGACCTGGTTCTGTTATTTATTATTCTGTTGGAATAACCTTCATGTGCGGTCTATCGCATGCCTGGTGATTTCTTTTGTTATTCCATTCTTTATTATACTCAGTTGGTTAAAACTTTGACTTTTATACTCCATGAAATTAGTGGAATATCCTTGATATTTGCGCTTCATCCAATATCTTTTCATGGAAATATTCTTCTGAGCATTCTTGAATTTTACTTTACAAAGAAGTATCATTTTGACAATTTGGACGTTATTAGTTCCTGGATAAATTAATTCTTGAACTTGTTTTATTGAATTCTTATATCATTGTCATCATCCTCATGTTTATATTTTGTTGAAAGTCATCTGTGGCTGGTAGTGCATAGATGGACTAGGTATGATTATGACCAGAGATTATTCGGTGTAATCACGACCGTAATGTTACAAATGATGTAGAAAAAGTCCTCATTGACCCGTAGTGCATTGATGGACAGTTGTTGGCATGAACATGACCATTGATGAATACACGAATATCGTTGGTTGTGGTGCATTGATAATTTGTGGTTGTGAAACTAATTAATATCATTGGCCATAGTGCATGGATGATGTGGATTATTTATTAAGCCGAGTCTCAGTGATAAAAGTCATGAAAAACCTTTAAAATCATAGAAGATAGTAGATTTTATTCTCTACTTGACTCTTCTAATGGATTGCTTGTTCCGCAGCAGTTAAACTTGATGTTTGTTATATTTTATCAATTTAACACTGTTGAAGGCTAGTGATAATTTATTCTGCATTATCTTAGTCATAATATTTCTTACTTGGCTAGTTGAACTCACCCTTTTGCTTTCATTGTTCTCTTCAAGAAATGAGAACGTAGTAGGGACTAGTCGAGGAACTGAGTGATGGTCCTAGATGGTGCATTAGTAGTCCTCACTATTCTATGAAATAGTGTAATAATAAATGTAATGAGTACCCCATTGAGTTTGTATATTGTCTATATGACAATATTTGTATTAAAACTCACAGCATATGTTTAGTCGTATTTTACACGACTGTTGTATAATTAAGTTTGTATTTGAATTCTATACCATGTATTTGGCAACTCAAGATGGGTGATGTATACCGATTTTGGGGGCGTCACAGTTGGTATCAGAGCTTAAGGATATGATCCCTGGCTAAAATGTGAGAATAAAACTAGGAGGGGAGAGACGGGGAATTCTTTCGCTAGTATGACCTACCTAAGTTTATTTGGTATTTTATTGGTCGGTCAGAATATAGGGATAACATGTTATATGTCAATTAACCTTTGTTTTGTGGCCGTATATGAAAATGACATCCGAGAATGTTGAGAATAGCAATGGAGCACAGGTGACCGTTGATTCACCACATATCAATAATCAGGATAATGTGCATCAAGAAGGCGACAATCCTCATGCAAACAACAACACTGACCAAATGATGAATGATGGAATGTTTAGAGGCTTTATGCAATTCATGCAACAGCAGGCGAGAGTAACTCCTTTCCAAAATGTAGGTGGAAACACTGAAAACTCTCAGACGGTCACCGCTAAATAGTTCAAAGAGTTGGGACCACCAGAGTTTATTGGAGAGCCAAAACCACTTAAGGCGGAAGCATGGATAAAGCAGATCAGCAAGATATTTGATTTCTTGGGATGCTCTGAGGAGCAAAAGGTTCCCTTAGCTACCTTTATGTTGCGAGGAGAGGCAGATTGCTGGTGGGAATCGGTAAAACGTACTCAACCTGCAACACTGAAGATATCGTGGGAGAAGTTCCAAGAACTATTCAACAACAAGTACTTTCCCGAAAGTATTCGTCACATAAAAGAGGTAGAGTTCATCAAGTTGGAATAGAATAATATGACCGTGTAGCAGTACGAAGCTAAGTTTGCCGAGTTATCTTGGTTTGCGTCCCACTTGGTGGATAATGAAGAGAGAATGACGCGAATGTTTTTAAGAGGTTTAAAGTTGGAGATACGTCAACATCTTATTTCTCATAAACAGCATTTGTATTCAGATGTTGTAAATAGGGCTCAGTTAGTAAAGCACGATAACGAGTCAATGCAACCAAAATAGAGTAGCCGAGAAAATGATAATACCAGTGAGAGCAGTTATCGAAGCGGTGACAACAAGCGTGGAGGGAATCAACAGGCCAGAAGTGGTAACCACTTCGGTGGTAATCAGGGCCAAAATAATAAAAATGGACATTTCAAGAAGAGGAGATTCAACAATGATGGAAAGATGTCAGCACCAACACCCATTGTTAAGGAAGGAGAACGACCACCTATCATATGCTTCAAAAGCGGAGGGGAGGGACACATCAGTCTAAAATGCACGATGCCATCTAAAGCATGTTATAATTGTGGAAGAGAAGGTCACTTAGCCTAATTTTATCGTTCACCGAAGACTAGTTCATCTAGAATGGAGGCACCAAAGGTCGTCTCAGAAAATTTAAAGCCGGTAATGCAAGGGAGAGCATTTGTTGTGACCTCCCAAAAACTAAGGAACCTGAATGAGGTCATCACGGGTAAGCTTATCATAAACTTTAGCGAAGTCTACACTCTATTTGATACCGGTTCTATCAATTCTTTTATTTTTCCTACTTGCACTCAACGATTAAGTTTGACTCCGGAAAATTAGACTTTGACTTATCTGTGGAAACTCCGTTGGGAGGAACCTTTATTTCATCCACTATTTACAAGTCTTTTTTGGTTCAAATCGGTACCCTCACATTACCTATCGATCTTATTTCATTGAAAATACTTGAATTTGATGTGATTCTAGGGATTGATTGGTTAACTACTCATCATGCTAAAATTGATTGTTTTCGTAAGGTTGTTAGCTTTCGTATTTCTAATCAACCTATTATGCGAATTGAAACAACTAAACCATTAAAATTAATTAATGTCATTTCAAGCCATAAAGCTATTCGTTTATTGAAAAATGGATGTCAAGCTTTCTTAGCTCATGTCACGGATCTATACAAAAATACGTCAGTTTTGAATGATATTTCTGTTAATAAATTTCTTGACGTATTCCCCGAAGAACTTCCTGGCCTACCCCAGAGCGTGAAATTGAATTTTGTATCGACCTTGAACCCGGTACAAAATCCATTTCCAAAGCCCCATATCAAATGGCTCCTATTAAACTTCAAGAGTTAAAGACCCAGCTGAAGGAATGTAAGGCCCCAACTTATTAATGAATAAAATCAAATTTCCTCTAATTATTATTGTGAATAATAAGGTATTAATTTGATATAATACTTTGGTTATGGGTGAAATGTGCAAAATTTTCAAAATAAGCAAGTGGTTATATAATATTCATTGTTGTTGGGAAATATTCGTTTGGTCGTGGAATATTCTTTCTGTCGGGGAATATTCGTATGACGACGCAGCTATTTGTGGGCCCCATAACGGATAACTGTCGGATGAAGAAAATGACAAAATTGAATAACAGTGTAGTTGTTACCATTAACACCGTTGGAATACTCGGTGGTTAAAATAAAGTAATACGCATTGTTGCACAGTAACACACGGTATTGCACAGTATTGTTGAATTATTGATCCTTACATAAGAAGGCACTACTCAATAATTATTACAGTAGTTACTGTTCAATATTTTATTTTATTGGTTCAATAATTGCCGCATTGATATTTTATATTATTGTTGTTTCAATAATTGTCACTGCACAGTATTTCCCATTATCAGATCAATAATTCATATTATTTGAATAATATTATTAGATAACATTATTGGCAATATCTACAAAGTTCTGTCAAGGAGAGGTTTGGTCACCTAATTGCGCGCCAGTATGGAGAAATTCTTATTGAAAAGCCCCCTTTTTCCTAGGAACGACCTGGTTGTCATAAATGTGATTCTGTGATATTATTTGTGAATAATTAATTATTGATTCATATGATAAGGAAATATTTATTTTATGTGGATATAAATGTTGATATATTTATTGTGGTTAAAAATGAAGGAGTTAATGTTGAGGTGTTTTATTAGTATTTTTGTCGGAATGGAGGTATTAAAAATTAAACCAGTGTTTTTGAGATATATTGTGTGAGTTATAATTTTTAATCCGACCGTTAGATCGTTGTAATTTTTAGATATGTTATACATATATAAGTTGAGTATATGTATACAAATTTTAAACCGTTAAAAATGAACGTATGATTTGTTATGAATTTTAAGAGGTGACTGATTCGAAAATAAGGTTATAAATGATTTTGGTGGAAAATTCTAGAATTGATGGGCCCCACTTTTGGTTGGTGAAAATGCGCTGAGATTTTTATTCAAATGTGGTGGGTAGGAATAGTAGCAGGTAAAGCCATCAGGTTGCAGGTTAAGTCTGCTTCGGCGTGCTAACATTTTCCTATAAATAGAGGACTAAGTTAGAAATGAAAATCACACCAGAAACAAGTTTTCTCTCTTTCTCTCTCTAGATTATTGAGTGTATTTTGTGAGTATTTAGATACTTTGTGAGTTTCTATTCATCAGTACAAGTTTCCTTCAGCCGTATACCGATATTCAAATCAGAAGTACTGATATTTTGAGGTAAGGGGTGTTATATTCTTCTTAAAATGATATTTTCTTCAATATCATTATACCAAAATGTTGGTATGAACTTTTTATCAAATTTGAAACTTTTTGTATCGGGGTTACTATTCATGTATACAACACTATTCACGTATACAGCACTATTCACGAATACAGCACTATTCACGAAAAATAAAATTTTCTTCTTTTTGATCAAGTTATCTATTATTGTTACTATCTTTGATTGTATCCATGTTTTGATCATTATTTTTGAATTCTGCTTCAAAATTGGTTATTTCGGAATATTATTGAACTTGGATAAACTGTAATACGAATCCTTAGTATTTGATCTTTTATCTCACTGGATTCGTTTCTTTAAAATATTTTTCATCATCCTCAGTCCTAAATGATGATACAAATGAATATCTTTGGCGTGTAGTGCAAAGATGAATGATTACCTAATGAATATCTTTGGCCCGTACTGCAAAGATGAACAGGTGTTGAGATGAACATGACTAACTGGTGATACAAATGAATATCTTTGGCCTGTAGTGCAAAGATGAATATTTGATTCAAGATGTATATTGATTGATGTTACAGGGATAAAATATTGATGATGGACTTTTAAATTTTAGAAGATAGCAGAATTCTTTTTCTACTTGACTCTTCTAATGGATTGCTGTTTTCCGCTGCAGTTATTTATCTAAAACTTGTTATCTATTATATTTTATCAGATTATTCCATGTTGAAGACTAATGATAATTTGTTGTATATTACCTTAGTCGTAATATTCTTTACTGGGCTAGTTGAGCTCACCCTTTTGTTCCATTTTTCTTCTCAAGAGGTGAGAACATAGCAGGAACTAGTCGGGGTACGGAGTGATGGTTCTAGAAAGTTGTTTTAGCAGTCCTCACTATTTTTAAAATAGTGTATCAATAATTATAATGAGGACTCCTTTTGAGTTTTTATACTCTCTATTTGTATTTAAATTAACAGTTTAATGAAGTTGTATTTGTTTCTGTACCATATATTTGGAGACTCAGAATGGGTGATGTATACCTATTTTGGGGGTATAACAGTTGGTATCAAAGCTTAGGGATATGATCTCTGGCTGAGATGTGAGACAAGAACTAGGAGGGGAGAGACAAAGAATTCCTTCGCTAGTATGACCTGACTAAGTTTATTTGGTATTTATTTGGTCGGTCAGAGTATAGGGATTATATGTTACATGACTATTAACCCTTGTTTTATGGCAGTATTTAAGAATGGCAGCTGAGAACATTAATAATGGAGTGAATCAGACCGTGGAGACACCTTTGATCATTACCCAGGGGAACGTGCAACAGGAAAGCAATAATCCTCCTGTAAACAATGTTACCGACCAAATTATGAATGATGGGATGTTTAGAAGCTTTTTGCAGTTCATGCAAAACTAGACGAGGGAGACTCGTGCACAAAATACGGGTGGAAATGCTAGCAATGCGCAACTTGTCACAGCAAAGAAGTTCAAAGAGTTTAGTCCACCAGAATTTAAGGGAAAGCCGGATCCGATCATGGCAGAAACGTGGGTCAAGCAAATTACCAAGATATTCGATGTCTTGGGATGCACGGAGGAACAGAAGGTTCCATTCGCCACCTTTATGTTCCGCTGTGAGGCAGACTACTGGTGGGAACCTATGAAGCGTACCCAGCCAGCCACACTCAGCATGTCTTGGGAAACGTTTCAGAAACTATTCAATGACAAGTACTTTCCTGAAAGTATTCGTCATATGAAGGAGGTGGAGTTTATCAGACTGGAACAAAACAACATGACGGTGTCCCAGTACGAGGCAAAGTTTGTAGAGTTATCCAGGTTTGTACCTCATTTGGTCGAAAATGAGGAACGAATGACGAGGATGTTTTTGAGAGGTCTAAAGCCCGAGATTCGACAATATCTTATCTCTCATATATTTTCTTTATATTCAGATATTGTAAACAGGGCTCAATTATTAGAGCGAGATAATGAGTATGTTCAACCAAGGGACCATAACCAGGGTCATACCGGTGGCGACAGTCATCAAAGCAATGAAAACAATCAGGGAGGAAAACATTCGGACAAAAGTGGTAACCACTCTGGTGGTAATCGTGGCCGTGATAATAGAAGGAGCGAGTCGGGAGGAAATTTCAAGAAGATAAGGTACAACAATGATAACGTGAAGACGTCAGAACAAACATCAACTTTTTTTAGGGGAGGAGAACGAGCACCGGTCGTTTGTTACAAATGCGGGAAGGAGGGAAACATCAGCCCAAATTGCCCACAACAATCCAAGGTGTGTTATAACTATGGAAAGGAAGGTCATAAAGCTAGAAATTGTCTAGTTGTGAAACCAAGTTCAACAGGGATAGTGACTCCAAAGGCTGTCCCGGACAAGTTAAAGTCGGTGGTTCCTGGAAAGGCGTTTGTCGTGACTGCCCAAAATACGAGGAACTCAAACGAGGTGATAACGGGTAAGCTAATCATAAACTCTTGCAAAGTTTATACCTTATTAGATACCGGTTCTACCCATTCTTTTATCTCTCCTACTTGTGCTCAACGTTTAAATTTGACTGCGGAGAAATTAGACTTTGACTTATATGTTGAGACTCCATTAGGAGAAACTTTCGTTACATCTACTGTCTATAAATCTTGTTTGATTCAAGTCGGTACCACCACATTACCTACCGACCTTATTTCGTTGAAAATTTTTGCATTTGATGAGATTTTAGGGATTGATTGGTTAACCACGCATCATGTTAAAATTGATTGTTTTTGTAAGGTTGTTAGTTTTCATATTCCTAACCAACCTATCATGCGAATTCAAACAACCAAACCATTAAAATCAATAACTGTCATATCAAGCCATAAAGCTATTCGTTTATTGAAAAAAGGATGTCAAGCTTTCTTAGCCCATGTCACAGACTTGAACAAAAACAAGTCAGATTTGAATACTATTTTTGTTGTTAGTGAATTTCCTGACGTATTTCCTGAAGAACATCCCGGTCTACCCCCAGAATGTGAAGTTGAATTCTTTACTGGCTTTGAACCTGGTACAAAGCCCCTTTCTAAAACCCCATATCGAATGGCTCCTATTGAACTTCAAGAGTTAAAGGTCCAACTACAGGAGTTGTTGGACATCGGTTTTATTCGTCCTATTACATCTCCTTGGGGTGCTCCTGTGTTATTCATAAATAAGAAAGACAGGAGTATGCGTCTTTGTATTGACTATCGAGAATTGAATCATGTCACTCTCAAGAATAGGTATCCGTTACCTCACATTGATGACCTGTTTGACCAGTTGCAAGGAGCATAATTCTTTTCAAAGATTGATCTTCGTTCTGGATATCATCAGCTGAAGATTAACACTTAGGATATTCTAAAGACTGCCTTCAGAACTCGGTATGGGCATTTCGAATTCTTAGTCATGTCTTTTGGATTGACTAATGCTCCTGCTACTTTCATGGATATGATGAACATTGTATTTAAGGAATATTTGGATCAGTTCGTTGTTGTCTTTATTGATGACATCCTTATCTATTCCAAAAGTTGGGAAGATCATGAGAGCCATTTGAAGCTGGTACTGCAAAGGCTTCGTGATAACAAGATATATGCTAAGCTGAAGAAATGTGAGTTCTGGCTTGAGCAAGTAGCTTTCCTTGGGCATGTGGTGTCAAAATATGGAGTATCTGTCGACCCGGCGAAGATTGAAGCCAAACAAAGTTGGGAGCAACCAAAGTCGGTGACCGAAGTACGTAGCTTTCTAGGCTTAGCTGGTTTCTATCGGAGATTCGTGGAAGAATTTTCTCGAATCGCTACTACGTTAAATCAGCTGACTCGTAAAGATATAAAATTCGGTTAGAGCGAGGATTGTGAGAAGAGTTTTCAAGAACTCAAGATGAGACTCATTTCGGCACTTGTTTTGACAATACCATCTGGTTCAGATGGATTTGTTATCTACAGCGATGCTTCAGGCAAAGGGTTAGGATGTGTTCTAATGAAACATGGGAAAGTCATAGCCTATGCCTCACGACAACTTAAAGAATATGAGAGGAATTATCCTACTAATGATTTGGAGCTGGCAGCAGTCATTTTCGCGTTGAAGATATGGAGACACTACCTGTATAAGGAGAAAGTGGAGATCTATACAGATCATAAAAGCCTCAAATATTTCTTCACCCAAAAGGAACTCAAATGCGGCAACGACGTTGGCTCAAGCTGCTGAAAGATTACGATCATAATATCAAATATCATCTTGGAAAAATGAACGTAGTAGCTGACGCATTGAGTAGAAGATCATATGCGGGTACGAGTGCGATGTTGTTAACACAAAGGCCCATTTTGTATGACTCGCAAAGAATGGAGATAGAGATGAAGGCTCCAAGTACCCACATGATGATATCAAACATACGAGTAGAACCGACTTTAATCGATAAAGTTAAAGTTGTTCAAGCTACGGACATGGAGCTGATGCGTATGAAGAAGAAAGTGCAAGAAGGTGCTATTCCAGAACTAAGAATCGATGAAGAAGGAATACTTCGAGTCAACTCTAGACTTTGTATTCCTAACGATTCTGACTTGAAGCATAGAATCATGATGGAGGCACACAACACACCGTTTGCAATCCATCTTGGGAGTACCAAAATGTATCATGATCTACGACATACATTTTGGTGGAGCAATATGAAAAGAGAGATCGCGGAGTTTATCTCCAGGTGTTAAACTTATCAACGTGTAAAGGCGGAGCATCAAATGCCAAAGGGTCCATTACAACCACTTGAGATTCCAGAATGGAAGTGGGAACACATTACTATGGATTTCGTTATGGGTCTTCCCAAGGTTTCTCAAGGCATAGACGCAATTTGGGTTATTGTTGATAGATTAACCAAGTCTGCCCATTTCTTGCCTATACGTGAGACTTATTCCCTTGAACATCTTGCTAGTATGTATGTGAACGAGATTGTGAGATTGCACGGCATGCCAGTATCCATAGTTTCATATCGTGACCCAAGATTCACTTCACAATTTTGGGTTAGCTTACAGAAAGCTATGTGCACGGATTTACGATTCAGTTCGGTATACCATCCTCAAACGGATGGAAAATATGAGAGGACTATTCAAACTCTTGAAGATCTATTAAGACTCTGTGTCCTAGATCTCAAAGGGAGTTGGGATAAGTACCTACCATTGGTGGAATTCTCCCACAACAACAGTTATCATGCGAGCATAGGTGTGGCTCCATTCGAGGCGTTGTATAGAAGAAAATATCGTTATCCAGTATGCTGGGACGAGGTGGGTGAAGCAACATTGTTGGGACCAGAGTTGGTACGCATGAGTACAGAGAAGATCCAAATGATTCAATAACGTATACAAACAGCACAAGATCGACAAAAGAGTTATGCGGATCTTCATCGGAAGGACGTGGAATTTAATATTGGGGATCATGTATTGTTACGTGTTGCACCATGAAAGGGAGTTACAAGCTTTGGGAAGAGAGGAAAGCTCAATCTAAGATTTGTTGGTCCATTTGAGATTCTTGACCGAATAGGAAATATGGCCTATAGACTCGCATTACCTCCAAGTATGTCTCGTGTTCATAATGTTTTTTCACATATCTATGCTTTGTAAATATGTTAAATACCCAAACCACATTATTGAGTTAGAACCAGACGATATAGCTGAAGATTTAACATACGAGGAGGTACTTGTTAAGAACTTGGATAAGAAAGAGCATGTCATAAGCACGAAGGTTATACCACAAGTTAAGGTTTTGTGGAGAAACCATGCTATTGAAGAGATAACCTGGGAGTTGAAATCAGAAATGAAAGAGAGGTATCCTCACCTTTTCGAAACACCAGGTACATACCTTAATTTCGAGGACGAAATTTTATAAGGAGGGGAAATTGTAAGACCCCAACTTATTAATAAATAAAATCAAATTTCCTCTAATTATTATTGTGAATAATAAGGTATTAATTTGATATAATATTTTGGTTATGGGTGAAATGTGCAAAATTTTAAAAATAAGCAAGTGGTTATATAATATTCATTGTTTTCGGGGAATATTCGTTTGGTCGTGGAATATTTTTTCTGTCGGGGAATATTCGTACGACGACGCAGCTATTTGTGGGCCCCATAACGAATAACTGTTGGATGAAGAAAATGACAAAATTGAATAACGGCGTACTTATTACCGTAAACACTGTTGGAATAACCGGTGGTTAAAATACAGTAATACGCGTTGTTGCACAGTAGCACACGATATTGTACAGTATTGTTGAATTATTGATCCTTACGTAAGAAGGCACAACTCAATAATTATTACAGTAGTTACTGTTCAATATTTTATTTTATTGGTTCAATAATTTCTACGTTGATATTTTATATTATTGTTGTTTCAATAATTGTCACTGCACAGTATTTCCCATTATCAGATCAATAATTCATATTATTTGAATAATATTATTAGATATTATTGGCAATGTCTAGAAAGTTCTGTCAAGGAGAGGTTTGGTCGCCTAATTGCACACCAGTAAGGAAAAATTCTTATTGGAAAGCCCCCTCTTTCCTGGGAACGGCCTGGTTGTCATAAATGTGATTCTGTAATATTATTTGTGAATAATTAATTATTGATTCATATGATAAGGAAATATTTATCTTATGTGGATTTAAATGTTGGATATATTTATTGTGGTTAAAAATGAAGGAGTTAATGTTGAGGTATTTTATCAGTATTTTTGTCGGGATTGAGGTATTAAAAATTAAACCAGTGTTTTTGAGATATATGCGTGAGTTATAATTTTTAATCCGACTGTTGGATCGTTGTAATTTTTGGATATCTTGTACATATATAAGTTGAGTATATGTCCACAAATTTTGAACCGTTAAAATTGAACGTATGATTTGTTATGAATTTTAAGAGGTTACTGATTCGGAAATTAGGTTATAAATGATTTTGGTGGAAAATTTTAGAATTGGTGGGCCCCACTTTTGATTGGTAAAAATGTGCTGAGATTTTTATTCAAATATGGTGGGTGGGAATAGTAGCAGGTAAGGCCATCAAGTTGTAGGTTAACTCTGTTTTGGCGTGCTAATATTTTCCTATAAATAGAGGACTAAGTTAGAATTGAAAATCACACCAGAAACAAGTTTTCTCTCTTTCTCTCTCTAGATTATTGAGTGTATTTTGTGAGTATTTAGATACTTTGTGAGTTTCTATTCATCAGTACAAGTTTCCTTCAGCCGTATACCGATATTCCAATCAGAATTACTGATATTTTGAGGTAAGGGGTGTTATATTCTTCTTAAAATGATATTTTCTTCAATATCATTATACTGAAATGTTGGTATGAACTTTTTATCAAATTTAGAACTTTTTGTGTCGGGTTACTATTCACGTATACGGTACTATTCACGTATATGGCACTATTCACGAATACGGCACTATTCACCGAAAAATAAAATTTTCTTCTTTTTGTCCAAGTTGTCTATTATTGTTACTATCTTTGATTGTATCCATGTTTTGATCATTATTTTTGAATTCTGCTTCAAAATTGATTATTTCAGAATATTATTGAACTTTGATAAACTGTAATACGAGTCCTTAGTATTAGATCTTTTATCTCACTGGATTCGTTTTCTTTAAAATATTTTTCATCATCCTCAGTCCTAAATGATGATACAAATGAATATCTTTGGACTGTAGTGCAAAGATGAATGATTACCTAATGAATATCTTTGGCTCGTAGTGCAAAGATGAACAGGTGTTGAGATGAACATGACCAACTGGTGATACAAATGAATATCTATGGCCTGTAGTGCAAAGATGAATATTTGATTCAAGATGTATATTGATTGATGTTACATGGATAAAATATTGATGATGGACTTTTAAATCTTAGAAGATAGTAGAATTCTTTCTCTACTTGACTCTTCTAATGGATTGATGTTTTCCGCTGCAATTGTTGATCTAAAACTTGTTGTCT
This sequence comes from Panax japonicus, assembly GCA_020205505.1. Classification (NCBI taxonomy): domain Eukaryota; kingdom Viridiplantae; phylum Streptophyta; class Magnoliopsida; order Apiales; family Araliaceae; genus Panax; species Panax japonicus. The sequence goes on from CM035113.1 coordinate 50,371,858, forward strand.
ATTATATTTTATCAGATTATTCCATGTTAAAGACTAATGATAATTTATGGTATATTATATTAGTCATAATATTCTTTACTGGGCTAGTTGAGCTCACCCTTTTGTTCCATTTTTCTTCCCAGGAGGTGAGAACATAGCAGGAACTAGTCGGGGTACGGAGTGATGGTTTTAGAAAGTTATTTTAGCAGTCCTCAATATTTTTAAAATAGTGTATCAATAATTGTAATGAGGACTCCTTTTTAGTTTTTATACTCTCTATTTGTATTTATACTCACAGTTTAATGAAGTTATATTTGTACCATGTATTTGGTGACTCAGAATGGGTGATGTATACCTATTTTGGGGCGCCACAAGGAATTGTTAGACATTGGCTTTATTCGTCCTAGTACTTCTCCTTGGGGTGCTCCTGTTCTATTCGTAAAGAAGAAAGATGGGAGTATGCAACTTTGTATTGATTATCGGGAGTTGAATCATGTCACCATCAAAAATAGGTACCCATTGCCACGTATTGATGACCTGTATGACCAGTTGCAATGAGCCAAATTCTTTTCAAAGATTGATCTTCGTTCTGGATATCACCAATTGAAGATTAGAACAGATGACATTCCAAAGACGACTTTCAGAACTCGGTACGGGCATTATGAATTCCTAGTCATTTCCTTTGGATTGATTAATGCTTCTGCTGCCTTCATGGATATGATGAACCGAGTATTCAAGGAATATTTGGATCACTTTGTGGTCGTCTTTATTCATGACATCCTTATTTATTCTAAAAGTCGTGAAGATCATGAGCAACACTTGAAGCTGGTACTCCAAAAGCTTCGTGAATACAAGCTTTATGCTAACTTGAAGAAATGTGAGTTCTGGCTTGAGGAGTAGCATTCCTTTGGCACGTAGTATCAAGTCATGGAATATTTGTTGACCCAAAAAAATTGAAGCAATTCAAAGTTGGGAGCAACCTAAATCAGTGACCGAAGTATGTAGCTTTCTCGGTTTAGCTGGTTATTATTGGAGATTCGTGGAAGGATTTTCTAATTGCTACTCCATTAACTCAGCTGACTCGGAAAGATACAAAGTTTGGTTGGAGCGAAGAATGTGTGAAGAGTTTTTAAGAACTCAAGAGGAGACTCATTTCAGCACCTGTTCTGACAATACCATCTGGCTTGGAGGGATTTGTCATCTACAGTGATGCTTCAGGCAAAGGGTTAGGATGTGTTCTCATGCAACATGGGAAATTCATAGCCTATGCCTCGCGACAACTCAAAGAATATGAGAGGAATTATCCTACTCATGATCTATAGTTGGCAGCTGTTGTTTTTGCACTTAAAATTTGGAGGCATTACTTGTATGGGGAGAAAGTGGTGATCTTTACGGATCATAAAAGCCTCATATATTTCTTCACTCAAAAGGAACTCAACATGCGACAATGACGTTGGATTGAAATGTTTAAAGATTATGATAATACCATACAATACCATCCTGGAAAAGCGAACGTGGTAGCTGATGCATTGAGTAGAAGATCATATGCAAGTATGAGAGAAATATTGTCAACGTAAAGGCCTATTTTGTGTGGCTTGCAAAGGATGGAGATAGAGTTAAAGACTCTAGGGACCTATGTGATGATGGCGAATATACGAGTAGAACCGACTTTAATTGATAAAGTTAAAGTTGCTCAAGCTACAGACCTGGAGCTGATGCGTATGAGGAAGAAAGTACAAGACGGTCCTATGCCGGAAGCAAGAATCGGTGAAGAAGGAATACTTTGAGTCAACTCCAGACTTTGTGTTCCTAACGACCCTGATTTAAAGTATAAAATCATGATGGAGGCGCACAACACACCGTTTGCAATCCATCCTGGGAGTACCAAATTGTATCATGATCTTCGTCATACATTTTGGTGGAGCAATATGAAGAGAGAGATAACATTGTTTATCTCAAGGTGTCTAACTTGTCAATGAGTTAAAGCGGAGCATCAAATACCAAAAGGTCCATTGCAACCACTTGAAATTCCAGAATGGAAGTGGGAGCACATTACCATGGATTTTGTTACTGGTCTTCCCAAGGATTCTCAAGGCATAGATGAAATTTGGGTCATTGTTGATAGACTGACAAAGTCTGCTCACTTCTTATATATACGAGAAACTTATACACTTAAACGTCTTGCTCGTATATACATAAACGAGGTTGTAAGATTGCATGGTATGCCAGTTTCCATAGTGTCTGATCGAGACTCAAGATTCACTTCACGATTTTGGGTTAGTTTGCAAAAAGCTATGGGCACGAATTTATGATTTAGCTCGGCATATAATCCTCAGACGGATGGACAGTCAGAGAGGAATATTCAAACTCTTGAAGATCTATTAAGACTCTGTGTCCTTGATTTCAAGGGAAGTTGGGATAAGTTCTTACCATTGGTGGAGTTTTCCTACAACAACAGTTATCAAACAAGTATTGGCATGGATCCATTCGAATCATTGTATGGAAGAAAGTGTCGTTCTCTAGTATGCTGGGATGAGGTGGGTGAAGCAACGTTGTTGGGACCGGAGTTGGTACGTATGACTACAGAAAAGATTCAAACGATCCGACAATGTTTAAAAACCTCACAAGATCGACAAAAGAGTTATGCTGATCTTCATCGAAAGCACGTGGAATTCGATATAGGAGATTATGTGTTGTTATGTGTTGCTCCATGGAAAGGAGTTACGAGATTTGGAAAGAGAGGAAGCTCAATCCTCGATTCATCGGCCCATTTTTAATCCTCGATTAAGTAGGAACTGTGGTCTATAGACTCGCTTTACCGCCAAGTATGTCTCGTGTTCATAACATTATTCACATATCCATGTTACGTAAATATGTGGAAGACCCGAACAACATTATTGAGTTAGAACCGGATGAAAATAGCAGAAGATTTGACGTATGAAGAGGTTCCTGTTCAAATCTTGGATAAGAAGGAACATATTCTACGCTTCAAGGTTATACCTCAAGACAAAGTTTTGTGGAGAAATCACGATGTTGAGGAAATGACTTGGGAGTTAGAATCTGAAATGAAATCAAGGTATCCTTACCTCTTCGACATACCAGGTATGTACCATAATTTCGAGGCCGAAATTTCATAAGAAGAGGAGGTTGTAAGACCCCAACTTTTATAAATAAAGATGAATTTTCTAAAGATATCATTTTTGAATATTATGGAATTAATTTGATATAATGTTATAGTTGTGGGTAATATTTATAAATTTTGCAAAGTACGCAAGTTGTTATATAATATTCGATTGGTCGGGGAATATTCTTTTTAGCAGGGAATATTTGTACAACGGCACAATCATTGGTGAACCCCACAACGTAATTATTGTCGGAATGAGAAAATGACAAAAATACTTTATGAAAATAACGGCAGAATTTTTATCGTTAACTGTTGAAACACTCGATGTTAAAAGTACAGTAATACGCGTAGTTGCACAGTAGCACGCGATATTGATTATTGATGCTTACGTGAGAAGTCATTTAGTTTTGTTCAATTATTGCTACAGTAATTGCTGCATAATATCTCACGTTATTTGATTCAATTATTGTCAATATTTTATATATTATTAAATCAATAATTGAGACGACAAAGTTATTAATAATATTATTTACAATATTAACGATGTCTAGAAGTTTTGTCAAGGAGAGGTTTGGTCACCTAATTGCGCGCCAATAGGGAGAAATCCTTATTGGAAAGCCCCCTCTTTTCGGGGAACGACTTGGTCGATTAATATTGTGAATTATAATAATAATGATAAATGTTGTTAAAAATATTGAGAGGAGTTTTTTTTATGAAGTAATTTTTATAAATTTTGCTTATTATTTGGACCCCCACTTACCCATTTTTTAAAAAAAATTGTCGGACAAAGTTATCTCAGTTTCTGTTTATTTCTTATATATATATATATGTGTGTGTGTGTGTGTGTGTTATATATATATATATATATATATATATATATTAAATGTGTGAGTGGGTTTTGGTGGAGGAAATTATAAGAAAATTCAGTGAATTATTTAGTAAGCCTTTGCCGAAAGGCAAAGGTTATATATATATATATATATATTTATATATATATATATAAGTTTTATTTTTATGAAAAATAGAATATATTATATTTTATTTAAAAGATTTTGCTTTAAATCTGGACCGTCCGTTTAAAAGTAAATCAATCAGGAGCGTTCATGAATTAGTTACTATTCAGTCCATTCTTCTATAAATAGAAGCTCATTCCTTCATTATTTCTTACGAATTCATTGAAACTCTAGAGAGAGAAACTATAGAGAGAAAGAAGAAAAGTATTCTGCTACTTCACTACTTCTATATCCAGTACCCTTTTTTTACGGTAAGGAATATTATTTGTTGTACTCGTAAAGGATATTATTTGTTATACTCGTAAGGGGTATTATTTCTTTTGTATTCATGAAGAGAACTTCTGTTATTCCATTATTTATAATTCTGATGGAATAACCTGTATATGCGGGCTACCCTATACTTGGTGAAATTCTTTTGTTATTCCATTCTTTAATATTCTGTTGGAATATCCTGTCTTTGTGTTTTACGCCGGACCTGGTTCAGTCTTTATTATTCTATTGGAATATCCTGTCTGTGCGTTTTACGCCGGACCTAGTTCCGTTATTTATTATTCTGTTGGAATAACCTGCCTGTGCGGTCTATCGCATGCCTGGTGATTTCTTTTGTTATTCCATTCTTTATTATACTCAGTTGGTTAAGACTTTGACTTCTATACTCCATAAAATTAGTTGAATATCCTTGATATTTGCGCTTCATTCAATATCTTTTCATGGAAATATTCTTCTGAGCATTCTTGAATTTTACTCTACAAAGAAGTATCATGTTAACAATTTTGGACGTTATTAGTTCCTGGATAAATTAATTCTTGAACTTGTTTTATTGAATTCTTATATCATTGTCATCATCCTCATGTTTATATTTTGTTGAAAGTCATCTGTGGCCGGTAGTGCATAGATGGACTAGGTATGATTATGACCAGAGATTATTCGGTGTAATCATGACCGTAATGTTACAAATGATGTGGAAAAAGTCCTCATTGACCCGTAGTGCATTGATGGACAGTTGTTGGCATGAACATGACCATTGATGAATACACGAATATCCTTGGCTGTGGTGCATGGATAATTTGTGGTTGTGATACTAATGAATATCGTTGGCCGTAGTGCAGGGATGATGTGAATTATTTATTAAGCCGAGTCTCAGCGATAAAAGTCATGAAAAACCTTTTAAATCATAGAAGATAGTAGATTTTATTCTCTACTTGACTCTTCTAATGGATTGCTTGTTCCGCAGTAGTTAAACTTGATGTTTGTTATATTTTATCAATTTAACACTGTTGAAGGCTAGTGATAATTTATTCTGCATTATCTTAGTCATAATATTTCTTACTGGGTTAGTTGAGCTAACCCTTTTGCTTTCATTGTTCTCTTCAGGAAATAAGAAAGCAGTGACTAGTCGGGGAATAGAGTGATGGTCCTAGATGGTGCATTAGTAGCCTCACTATTCTATGAAATAGAGTAATAATAAATGTAATGAGGACTCCATTCAGTTTGTATATTGTCTAGATGACAATATTTGTATTAAAACTCACAGCATATGTTTAGTCGTATTTTACACGACTATTGTATAATTAAGTTTGTATTTGAATTCTGTACCATTTATTTGGCGACTCAAGATGGGTGATGTATACCAATTTGTGGTGTGTCATATGTACAATTCTGATGGAGTATGTTAATATCACTCCCATTCTCGCGGTCACAACACAGAAAAATGTTGGGAACTCCGCCACCTCATCCAAAATCTAATTGACAGTGGTGTCCTGCACCTGGCGGACGATGATACTGTGTTACGTGCAAGTGAGAATACATGTCCTATTAAGTGGAAGAGTTTGGTAGCAGTCATATCCACTGAGACTGACGGGACTAACCAATCATTCACAATGCCAATAATTCAACACAGAGGAATCAACAATCCTTTGAAAGTTGCCGCTCCTGAGCCAATCAACTTGCTATACAGAGCACGCTATCCTATTGTTAGCTTGCATACAGTTCCGTGGAATTATGGAGAAGGTGAAGGATCCACCTCACATACAACTGCTACAGTGTCAAAGGAAAATCTACTGTATCTTCCCCAATGGGTGATGAAGCCAACCATCAAATCAAAGGGGAAAATACCCATGGAGAAGATTGAAAAATTCCTCCGCACTATGGGTCATTACGAAGCCAAGGTGGTTCTAAGCTTGAAAGAAGCTCCACACCAAATTTTAATTTTGGACTTAGTCCTAACTTCCGAGGATCACCGGACGATCTTGCTGAAGGTTTTCGAAGAAGCCTATCTACCAACATCAGTTGATAAGGAAAAATTTCAACATCTGGTTGATCAAAATTTTAACAACAATGTGATATCCTTCACTGATGATGACATACCGCCCGAGGGGACCGGCCATTTCAAACCGTTGCACATTGTGGTCCTGTCCTCCGGATACATGCTAGCTGGAGTCTTGATAGATGGAGGCTCATCTCTAAATATATGTCCATACACTACCTTGGTGAAGATGAATATCAATCTCAACCGAATCTGGAGTTGCCATACTATCATCAAATCTTTTAACGGAGCCCGCTGGAATTCGGTCGGAGTATTTGAACTGCCAATCAAAATTGGTCCCCATACATTCTGCGTATGTTTCCACATACTCAAGATAGATTTGGGATACAACCTGCTCTTGGAACGACCTTGGATTCATATGGCAAGGGCAGTCCCCTCTACCCTTCATCAACAACTAAAATATATTATCAAGAATAGCCTAGTCACGGTCAACGCTGAACCAGAGTGTCCTCAACACGGGGAAATGCCATTCATCAATGCCAATGCAGATGTTGAACCGGTCATTTTTCACGCCTTAGAAGTAAGCAATACCCAATACCATGCTATTGGAACGCCATTTCCCGTACCCAAGATTTCTGCCGAGGTAATGTCGGCTACTCAAGAAATGATGTCATTGGGTCATAAGCCGGGACAAGGGCTGGGTAAAGATCGCCAGGGTATCAAGTACCCAATTCAATTAACTAAGCAAACTAGAAAAGATGGACTAGGCTATTCTGCCAGTTCTAGTAATAGGAATCCTCATAAGCATCAACAGCTTCCTTCAACTTCAAACGCGCGGCGTTTATCTTCGCATGCAAACTCTGAGTCTGCACAACCTCTTATAAAGGTGCCAGGCAATTTAATGGCTATGTTATTTCCCAATACGGTACCGGTGAAGGAGAAAGAAAGTCTTTGTTACAAATCTCGCAGTGGAAGAGGAGGAATAAAGAATCAAGCAAGACGTCATCCGAATGATGTCAGGCATACGCATCATCGTTCATGATGAACATACCAACAGATACACCCCCAGACGATGATTTCTCAGATGTAATGGCCATCATTCAGGATAGGGATGATGATGACAACTCCTCCATAACTACAGTCCACCCGAACTTTTCCCTTGCCAATTGGAACATCACTCCTTGCATTGGTCGACAATGGTAAAATGGGCAGAACTCTTTCTACTTTGTAGATATCATAACTGATTACCTTTCTGTACAGTATTAGAAGTTTATTTTTCCAGTATATGCTAGCACTATGTATGATCAAAACGTTTCTTATATACTAAGTGAAAGCATATTTTGTTTCAGGACCATGAATTTAGATGTGCCTGTACTTGCTGATATAGTGCCTCTTCTCCACAAGGATTGTACATTTGATGTAGAGATGAATTCAGCCTTGATGGAAATACAGGATGACATTGAGGTGCCTCCAAAAATTTAATAATAGGTCAAAGGCAAACCTAAACCCAACCTTGACCAAACCACTTCTTTCAATCTTGGAAACTTAGAAAGCCCTAAGTTAATCCAGATTAGTTCAGATCTTACCCCAAACTAAAGGAATGACATGGCTCTTTTCCACGACTTAATGCACAAAGAGATCGAGATCTACATGGATGACTTCATTGTCAAATCCCGGAAGGAGGAAGACCACTTAGACCATCTCAGAAAGATATTCAACAGGTTGCGTAAGTACAACTTGAAGTTAAATCTAGCCAAGTGCGCCTTTGGAGTTAAATCAGGCAAGTTGCTAGGATTTCTAGTCAATCACAAAGGGATTGAGCTGGATCCTACCAAAATCCAGGCCATCATGGAAATGCCCATTCCTCAGACAGAAAAGGAAATATGTGGATTTTTGGGAAGAATTAACTTCATTAGCAGGTTTATCTCACAACTAACAATAGCCTGTGAGCCAATCTTCAAGCTATTAAGGAAGAACTCCTCCATGAAATGGAATGATGAGTGCCTGAATGCCTTCCTCACAATTAAAGAACTGCTAGTCAAAGCTCCCGTGTTGGTACCACCCAGGAAGATGTTCCCCTGTTCATGTACCTATCCTGCATGCTGGGACAGAAAGACGATAGAGGCCAAGAACGAGCTATCTATTACCACAACAAAGGATTTAGCAGCAGTGAACACAAGTACACTCTGATTGAGAAAACTTGTTGTGCTTTAGCATGGGCGTCCATGAGATTACAACATTACCTCCATGGTCACACAACCCATCTTATATCCCGCGTGGATCCTCTCAAGTACGTGTTCAATAAACCCATATTAAATTGTCGGTTGTCTGGATGGAAGTTGATCCTACAACAATTTGACATCGTGTATATGACTCAAAAGTCCATCAAAGGTCAAGGAATTGCTGATCAACTAGCTGTTGCACCTTCAGGGGATTTCAAACCCTTGGAAACGTACTTCTCTGATGAAGGAGTAATGACAGTTCAACAACACCATCAGTACGATATGCGTCAATCATGGAAGATGTATTTTGATGGAGCTGTTAATATGGAAGGTTCTGGAGCTAGTGCAGTTCTAGTATCCGGTACGGGGGAGCAGTATCCCGTCGCCGTCAAATTGCAGTTTGTTAGCACCAACAACATAGCTTAGTATGAAGGTTATCTTATGGGGCTAAAACTTGCCCGTTCAATGGGCATCAGGCGGTTAACTGTCTTTGGAGATTCAGAGTTGGTAATCAGACAATCCATAGGAATCTATCAAACCAAGGAACTACATTTGCTGCCCTACCATCGACAAGTTTTATAGATGGTTTTGGAGTTCGATGAAATCTCCTTTCTACACGTTCCTTGTAATAGGAATGATTTTGCGGATGCGTTAGCAACTTTGGCCTCCTTGATTCGCATATCAGACAAGGAACACTTGCCAAGCGTCAAAATTTCCCTGCACAAGGCCCCAGCCTATGGAAACTACGTTGGAGAAGTATCGAATGAGCTACCTCCCATCCAACATCCTCGGTATTAGCATATCAAGGAGTATCTACGAGATGGATCTACACCCGCTGAGGCGAGCCCGACTGAGAAAAGGCAGATCCATCCAATTGCTATGAAATTCTACCTGAGTGGAGATGCGCTCTACAAAAGAGATGCAGGACTAGGCCTCCTCAGATGTTTAGACAATGATCAAGCCCAAAGGCTTATGGATGAAATCCACGGTGGAGTCTGTGGCCCCCACATGAGTGGCTCCCTCCTTGTCAAGAAAGTCCTCAGGATAGGACATTATTGGCTCTCTCTCAAAGCTGATTGCAATGACCACGTCAGGAGATGCTATCAGTGCCAGATTCATAGGAATGCTATACACACCCCTCCAATGGAACTCCACAACATTAGTTCACCTTGGCCCTTCTCAATGTGGGGAATGGACATTATCGGGGCCATTTAGCCTAAAGCCAGTAATGAAAATCGATTTATGTTCACTGTGATCGACTACTTCACCAAGTGGGTAGAGGCAACCTCCTTCCCCAGGGTTACCAAATAAGTCATCATTACTTTCATCAGAAATAATGTCATTTGTTGATATGGATAACCCTAGGTGATTGTGTCAGACAATGCTAAGAACCTCAACAACAAAATGATGGAGGAATTATGCAGTAAATTCCACATCAAACATCTTAACTCTGTCATCTATCGTCCGAAGATGAATGGTGCTGCTGAAGCGACTAACAAAAACATCAAGAATATTATGCAAAAGATGTATGCCAACCACAATGATTTGCTCTTACTCTGTTAGCCTACAGAACGTCAATGCATACCTCCACTGGGGCAACCCCCTATGCATTAACCTATGGGATGGAAGCAATGCTCCCTATAGAAGTAGAAATAGAAACCCCCAGAGTGTTGATAGACGCTCAGCTGGATAAAGACCAAAGGGTACAAGACAAGTATCACCAATTGTCTCTAATAGACGAAAGGCGAACCGCGGTTATGTTCCATGGTCAGTTATAACAGCAAAGGATTGCCAGATCCTACAACAAAAAAGTCTTGCTACGGTAGTTTAAACAACATAACTTTGTTTTGAAGAAGATCATTGGCAACCAAGATCAATTCGCTCCTAACTGGGAAGGCCCGTTTGTTGTCAAGAAAGTATTGACAGGAGGCGCCCTAAGATTACAAGAAATGGACGACGATTAATTTCCACAACTCATCAATTCAAACGCTGCGAAACGATACTATGTCTGAAGTTGCTATCAAGCAAACAACCAGGTGTGGGATCATCATATCACCAACTATTCCGGTTCTTTAACCCTTTACCACATAAAATTCTTCCACACTTTGCCTCTCAGGGAAAAAATACTTTTCAAGCCAGCAGCCTGGCTTCTCTACGTTCCTACGACTTAGGTCATCCCACTATGGATTGAACCTCTCGCATTTGTAGTTTGGTTACCCATACATGGGATCAAACTTCTCATACCTACAGTTTATCCTCAACCTAGGATTAAACTTTATCATCCCCGTAATCTGACCTGCACATGGGATCACGCTTTTCCACTCACCCTGAGGGACGAACTACATCGACCTAATCTCCTCTTCAATAAGAGTACGTAGCCAAACATTTCATATGGCCCAGTAGCAATAAAACAAAAAACAAAAAAAACATTTCTACCCTCTTCTCCTTACAAAAACAAAAACAAAATTCTACACCATTTCTGCCACATACAACATTGAACCTCTTACACCAGATTCGAACTACGCAGATCTAATATCCTATTCAATAGGAGTACATAGGCAGTCATTCATGGTGCGATCTCATCCCCTACCAAAACACATACACTTGTCACTTGGTACTAGGATCAAACATCAATCCACTACATTTCATTGGCTTCAGACCAAAGGAATGGAATTACCTGAACTCCTCCCAAATAAGAGATTTAGAGACCATCTAAGCTGTGGTCATACCTTGAAGAACAACACCAATCCATAAGAGATGGAATTAACTAGGCTTCTCCTAAATAGAAGTACTGGAGACTATCTGTGGTGCGTACAATCTCAGAGAGGAAAGCTAAATTCCTCTCCACATTTCTATGCAGAAACCAGTCCCAAGACACCAAAGATTGTAGGGATACATACAGATCAATGATACATTCTGAACTATCCAGAGACATCTCAATGTCCGTCCCTCAATGAGGAATTCAGAATACATCAAGATCATAAACCCTGAAGCAGTAGGCAAAATATCAAGCAAGTATCAATGAATATCTAAAAGGGAATTGATCAAAAATATATTTCACTGCCATATATATAATGTTATTTGATATACACAATGTAAACTGTACATGACAAAATGGATAAGCTAGTCTGTGCAGGAGAATACAAGCTTATCTACAAGTCAGGGTATATGCGAGCTAACAAGCCCAACATGACGTCCCTCTCAGAAGAAGGAGGCGAAGCTGTGGTCTCCTGTACAAGAATATCCACACGATCCAACAGATCTCTAACCATCTGCATGGTGACCATATGCTAATCAATGTAAGCGCTCATCTCTGCGATCATGCCAGTGGTAAGGGACCTCACTACAGTACTATCTATAATGGCTATATCTCGGGCAGATATGGCACTATCCCGCTCAACTATCACTACATCTCTAGCTGATCTGGCCTCATCTCGCTCAACAACAGCGACATCTCTGCGAGCTAATGCCTCGTCTCTCTCTAACAGAGCTGCGTCTCTCCCATCAAGGGTAGTCAACATCATGGATCGAGCCTGATCTCTCTCGAAGCTCATCAGATGAAGACTCTGCTCATAGTACTGTGCTAAGTATTGAATATCAAAAGTACTGGTACTGGGAGAATCTAGAAGAGATGCTGGCAATCCAGCACCTAGCCCCTCCTCGATGTGGGAATCGATGTCCTCCACGGGCTGTACATCATCTGACTCACTATCCGGTAATGTAGATACTATCACAGCCATATCTCCATCCATGCGGAATACTCTGCAAAACAACTTGGATGACTGACAGAAAAATTAGCTATCTCACGTTGATCCCAACATGCATACACACGAGATCGGTCCTCTGCTGAAAGAAAGCGAGAAGCTGAACGCTGACCTATCGCCCCCTCGAAAGGATGAAAGTCCTGAAACTGGTCAAACTGCGACATCATGGCCATCGGGTGATAAAGCTGTAAGGTGAGCTAAGCCCCGAGCACGGTAATATGACAAAATGGATCTCTGATATTCGCCAAGAATATGGACCAAGATATAGCATTTGTACACTCCGGTGACTGAAAGGAGTACGACATGGCTATATTATGGGTGAACCACTACCCATGTCGTCTAAGAATGCCATTCGGTCTCAAATGTGACATAAACCACACATATAGCATGACCGAGCTGTCCGTGAACACTCCTGTCAGATAAGTGCAGCAGTAGGTGGCTGACCGTAGGGTCTCTGCTATAATCATAGGTATAATGGTACGACCCTCCCTAAGAGCTCTCACTGCTATGATGACTCCAATGTCTATCTCATCCATGTATCGTGGCATATAGACATACGACATCACGCATAATAGCAGTACATCAATCTTGGCTAGACGCCAATGATCCTCCAGTGTGGTGAAATCCCCAGAATGTCGTGTATAACTATCCTCAGAGCCAAATCTGTAAAATAGAAAACGCTGGGATATAATGTGGCTCGATGTAAGCTCATCCTGCACCACTCTGCGCCTCAATCCAGTGAGGGTCATGAACCATCAACTCATGTCCCCTAAAGCTATATGCATGCAAGGTCTGTCCAGTAGCATCATCGTCAACCGTGCATACTCCTCCAGAGTAGGAGTCAACTCATGGGTCCCAAATCGGAAAACCTGCCTATCCGATACCCAATGCTCTAGCATGCCATCCACAAATCCTGTGGGAACCTGAAACATCAACAGGATCATAGTATGCTGTAAAAAATGATTTACGGTCACCCTGTCAGATGGTGACATGCTATCATACCACGATCGCATACCCGATGCCACCAATGATAGTGGGGTATGATCAATACGGCTAATGGTCGAAGAAGATATCTGTATAGACCGTGTCATAAGACCATTCAGGGGTCAATGCTGAATATCTCTAGACATACATACATATGTATAACATGATACATGCATTGCAGATAATAGATGGCAATATGATATAGGGAATGAAAAACTATGCATACATTCCTAAGTATATCAACATCTAATATGTGACGCCCCCAAAATAGGTATACAACACCCATTCTGAGTCACCAAATACATGGTACATAAACAACTACAACTTTATTAATACAATTGTCTTACAGAATACGACAACACTTAAACTGTGAGTTTAAATACAAATATTGTCATCTAGACAATATCCACACTCAAATAAGTCCTCATTATAATTATTGTTACACTATTTTACAAAATAGTGAGGACTACTAAAACAACTTCTAGAACCATCATTCCACACCCCCGACAAGTACTCGCTACATTCTCGCCTCCTGAGAAGAAAAATGGAACAAAAAGGAAAAAGGTGAGCTCAACTAGCCCATTAAAGAATATTATGACTAAGATAACATAGAACAAATTATCGTTAGTCTTCAACAGGGAAAAATTTGATAACATACAATAGACAACAAGTTTCAGATCAATATTCGCAGCGGAAATAATAATTCATTAGAAGAGTTAAGTAGAGAATGAAATCTACTATCTTCTATATATGAATTAAAAAGTTCATTGTCGATATTTTATCCCTGTAACAACCATCAATATATATCTAAAATTAAATATTCATCTTTGCACTACAGGCCAAAGATATTCATCAGTTGGTCATGTTCATCTAAACACCTGTTTATCTTTGCACTACGGGCCAAAGATATTCATCAGAAATCATTCATCTTTGCACTACATGCCAAAGATATTTTAAAGGAAACGAATCCAGTGAAACAAAATAACAAATATTAAGGATCGCATTTCGGTTTATCCATGTCCAAAAATACCTCATAAATAATCATAGTGGAGTAAAATTCAAGAATGATCAAAACATGGATACAATCAAAGCTAGTATCCATAATAGATATTTTGGAGGAAAAACAAAAAATTTAATTTTTCTGTGAATAGTGTCGTATTCGTGAATAGTGTCGTATACGTGAATAGTAATCTCGACATAAAAAGTTTCAAATTTGATAAAACGTTCAAACCAATATCTTGGCATAATGATATTGAAGAAAATAATACCATTTAAGAAGAAAATAATATCTCTTACCTCGAAAAGACAGTACTTCTGACTAGAATACTGAATATAGTGCTGAAGGGAACTCGCACTGTATAGCAACACTCAAGGTATCAAAATACTCACAAGAATACGCTCGATAATATTGAGAGAGAAAGAGAGAGAAAACTTCAGTTTCTGGTGTGTGTTTTAATTCTAACCTAAGCACCCTATTTATAGAAAAATGCTTAGAACACCAAAGCAGAAAATTTAAAAAAATATTAATATATATTTATTAAATTCTTATGCACACATAATCTGATTCAAATCAGTCACCACACCTCACCTAAATCAAAAAAAAAACATTTTTCTTATAAAAAATATTTAAAACTTCAAAAATCAATTATACTAGAATTTCAGAATTTCAATAATTCATAATAAATAGCCCTTTTGTCAGAAAAATTCAAACTTTATGTCTTTTCCATAGCAAATTCCATTATCTAAAACTTTGCAGAAGAAAGTTTTCCCAAATTCCAAACATAAATTGACCGAAATCCACATACGGACGATTTTACATGCTATAATCAAATTTCAGTCAAGAAATGGGCCCACAAACATGTTTAACATGTTTTAAATATTTTTAGTAACAAAAATACTCTTCCTCCTCATATACTCATATATCTCACATTCATTGTAAAAATATCACCATTATTATATTATTAAAATATAATAATATATTTAAATGAATTATTTTATCAGAAAAATATAAAATATTAATTTTCAACAATTGTCAAATTAAAAATTTTCTCCATCTATATTCACATAAAATCAATATTTTCCTCATCATATAAATAAATAATTAATTATTCACAAATAATATTACAGAATCACAATACTGACAGCCAGGCCGTTCCTAGGAAAGAGGGGGCTTTTTAATAAGGATTTCTCCTTACTGGCGCATAATTAGGTGACCAAAATTCTCCTTAGACAGAACATTCTAGACATTGCCAATAATGTTATCTAATAATATTATTTAGATAATAAGAATTATTGCTACGATAATGGAAAATATTGTGTAGTGACAATTATTGAAACAACAGTAATATAAAATATCAACGCAACAATTATTGAATCAATAAAATAAAATACTAAACAATAATTACTGTAACAATTATTGTGTAGTACCTTCTTACGTAAGAATCAATAATTGGTGCAATACCGTGTGCTACTGTGCAACAACGCATATTATTATGTTTTAACCACCGTGTATTCCAACAGTATTAACGGTAACAACTACGTCGTTATTTATAAACAACTTATACTTGTCGTTTTCTTCATCCAATCACTTTTCGTTATGGGGCCCACACAAGGCTGCGCCGTCGTACGAATATTCCCCGACAGTAAGAATATTCCACGACCAAACGAATATTCTTCGATAAAAATAAATATTTTATAACCACTTGCTTATTTGAAATATTTGCGCATTTTACCCATAACTAACCACAACCCTTACTATTTCAAAATTATAAATAGAGAAATTCAATTTTATTTATAATAAGTTGTGGTCTTACAACCTCCCCTCCTTATGAAATTTTGTCCTCGAAATTGACGTACATACCTGGTGTTTCGAAAAGATGAGGATACCTTGCTTTCATTTCTGTTTCTAACTCCCAGGTCATTTCTTCAATAGCATGGTTCCTCCACAAAACTTTAACTTATGGTATGACCTTTGTGCGTAGGACATGCTCCTTCCTATCCAAAATCTTGATAGGTACCTCTTCATACGTTAATTCTTCGGCTATCTCATCCGGTTCTAACTCAATAATGTGGTTCGGGTCTTTCACATATTTACGAAGCACGGATACGTGAAAAACATTATGAACACGAGACATACTTGAAGGTAACGCGAGTCTATAGGCCATATTTCCTACTCGATCAAGTATATGAAATGGACCAATAAATCGTGGATTGAACTTTCCTCTCTTCCCAAATCTTGTAACTCCCTTCAATGGAGCCACACGCAACAATACATGATCCCCAATACTAAATTCCACGTCCTTTCGATGAAGATCTGCTTAACGCTTTTGTCGTCGATCCTGTGCCGTTTGTATACGTTATCGAATCATTTAGATCTTTTCTTTAGTAATATGTACCAACTCTGGTCCTAACAATGTTGCTTCACCTACCTCATCTCAACACACTGGAGAGCGACACTTCTGTCCATATAATGCTTCAAATGGAGCCACGCCTATACTTGCATGATAACTGTTGTTGTAGGAAAATTCCACCAATGGTAAATATTTATCCCAACTCCCTTTGAAGTCTAGGACACAGAGTCTTAATAGATCTTCAAGAGTTTGAATAGTCCTCTCCGATTGCCCATCCTTTTGAGGATGGTATGCTGAACTAAATCGTAAATCCGTGCCCATAGCTTTTTTCAAGCTAACCCAAAATTTTGAAGTGAATCTTAGGTCATGATCCGAAACTATGGATACTGGCATGCCATGTAATCTCACAATCTCATTACAAACATACTATCAAAATGTTCAAGGGAATAAGTCTCTCATATTGGCAAGAAATGAGCAGACTTCGTTAATTTATCAACAATAACCCAAATCGCATTTATGCCTTGAGAAACCGTGGGAAAACCCGTAACGAAATCCAAGGTAATGTGTTCTCACTTCCATTTCATAATCTCAAGTAGTTGCAATGGACCCTTTGGCACTTGATGCTCTGCTTTTACATGTTGACAAGTTAAACACCTCGAGATAAACTTTGCGATCTCTCTCTTCATATTTTTCCACCAAAATGTATGTCGAAGATCACGATACATTTTGGTACTTTCAAGATGGATTGCAAATGGTGTATTGTGTGCCTCCATCATGATCTTGTACTTCAAATCAGAATCATTAGGAACACAAAGTATGGAGTGGACTCGAAGTATTCCTTCTTCATCAATTTTTTCTTCTGGAATAGCATATTCTTGCACTTTCTTCTTCATACGCATCAGTTCCGGGTCTGTGGCTTGAGAAACTTTAACCTTTTTGATTAAAATTGGTTCTATATGTATACTTGTCATCATTGCATGGGTCCCTGGAGTCTAGAATTCTATCTTCTTCTTTTGTAAATCTCACCAAATGGGCCTTTGTGTTTACAACATCGCACTCGTTCTCGCGTATGATCTTCTACTCAATGTGTCGGCTACAACGTTCGTTTTTCCAGGATGGTATTGAATGGTATGGTCGTAGTCTTTCAACAGCTCGAGCCAATGTCGTTGCCGCATGTTGAGTTCTTTTTGGGTGAAGAAATATTTGAGGCTTTTATGGTCTGAATATATCTCCACTTTCTCCCCATGTAGATTGTGCCTCCAGATCTTTAGCGCGAAAACGACTGCTGCCATCTCTAGATCATGAGTAGGATAATTCCTCTCATATTCTTTAAGTTGTCACGAGGCATAGGCTATGACTTTCCCACATTGCATGAGAACACATCCTAACCCTTTGCCTGAAGTATCGCTGTAGATAACAAATCCATCCGAACCAGAGGGTATTGTCAAAACAGGTGCCGAAATGAGTCTCCTCTTAAGCTCTAACCGGGAAGGTACAATCCGAAAAGAAAGTAAGGTATTTTCATCTCTTCGAATATCAGGTACGTACGTAAATTTTGAGGGAAAAATTTCATAAGGAAGGGTGATTGTGAGACCCCGAATTTTATGAAATAAAAGCATTCAATTTTTTTTTCTATTTTGGCAAATAGCACGGTATTGATTATTGATGTTTATGTGATAAGTCACTCAGTTTTGTTTTATTGGTATTATTAATGTAATAAAATAGAAAAGTTTTTTATATAAAACAGAATACTTTTATAAAGTTATTCTATAAATAGAATATATTATATTCTATTGTGCATAGTGTTTTGTATAGTAAAATCTTTTTATATAAACAGAATACTTTTATAAAGTTATCTGTTTTATTAGACAATAATTATAATATATTATATTTTATTATGCATAGTGTTTGCATAGTAAAATCTTTTATAAAGTTATTCGTTTTATTACATTATAAATAGAATATATTATATTTTATTTTAAAAAAAATTCTTTAAATATGGACCGTCAGATTAAAGTAAATCAATCTGGACCGTTCATGAGTTAGTTACTATGTAGTCCATTTTTCTATAAATAGAAGCTCATTCCTTCATTATTTTCTTACTAATTCACTGAAACTCTAGAGAGATAAACTATAGAGAGAAAGAAGAAAGTATTCTACTACTTCACTACTTATATATTCAGTACTCTTCTTGTTAAGGTATGGAATATTATTTGTTGTATTCGTAAGGGGTATTCTTTCTTTCTTATTCATGAAGAGAACTTCTGTTATTTCATTCTTTATTATTCTATTGGAATAACCTTTATACGCGAGCTACCCTATACTTGGTGAAATTCTTCTGTTATTCCATTCTTTATTATTCTGTTGGAATATCCTGTCTGTGCGTTTTACGCCGGAACTGGTTCTGTTATTTATTATTCTGTTGGAATATCATGTCGGCACGTATTACGCCTGACCTGGTTCTGTTATTATTATTCTGTTGGAATAACCTATCTATGCGAAGTACTACATGTATGGTGATTTTTGTTGTTATTCTATTCTTTATTATTCTGTCGGAATATCCTGTCTATGCGTTTACTCCGGACATGGTTCCATTATTTATTATTTTATTGAGAATAACCTGTCTGTGCAGTCTATCGCATGCATGGTAAATCCTTCCGTTATTCCATTCTTTATTATTCTGTGGGAATAATATGTCTATGTAGATTACCACATGCATGGTGAATGATCCTTTGTATTTCATTCCTTATTAAATTATGGAAATGATTTGTTTATGTGGATTATGATGAAAGTCATTATAAAGCATTGAACTGATGAAAATCATGGATTTATGTGGTATTAGTAAGTGTTATGATGAATTATGTTTGTTATTATGTGAAAACATGAAAGTTTCTTAGAAATCATAAAGGGTTAAAAAGTCAAATTTTGGTGAAAATAGAACATGAAATTCAATTGACCATATATCCTATTATATTTCGAATTTTTTAGTGTGGTCAAGTCCTAGAGTTAGGTCTATGAGTTTTGTAACTTATCCAAGTGGAATAACTAGAAAAGGCGTTGTAGATTTTTGTGTGGACTAATTTTAGCAAAGTACGAAAAACTGCAAAATATGAAAAAGGCTGCTGCCACGATTTTAAAAGGGTTGTTTCGGCCACTTAATTTATGAGAAAAATTCTGGCCTTTTGGGACATGAAAGTATATGGTATAAAGTACATTCTATCCAGAAAAGAGCTCATTCCGACTTAAATTGAGCAAGTTATGATCATTTCAATATTTAGGTTTTTTCGTCAAAAAACGCTATAATCGGAGTTCTATAACTCCGATAACCATGAAATTTAAACTGGAAGCTCACGTTAAGATGTATAAGATCCTACCAAGATTTGGGAATTTCTGGAGTTAACCACGAGGTAGCTAATTTCTTAAGGAATTAATTTTTGAAAAATAGTAAATGAATTTTAAAAATGTCAAGAAAAATATATGTTCAATACGGGACGATATTATGCTAAATCCCAAAAAGAATAATTTTTGGGACTGATTTGGTATTTTTCATAAAAATAGTTAGCTACGAACATATAAATTAAATATGTTATGTGGAGTTGAAAAATTGGTAAATAAGATTTTATGGCTTGGAAATCCTATATAAGGTATATGCAGATTTTTGATGAGTAATTTGATTATTGGTGATGAAATCTTATGAGTAAGACATTTTGGAATGATTAAATGCATTATTTGGAAAAGTGTAAACAATTAAATATAATTATTTATAAGTTTAAGAAGTGATTAAAATATTGTTATAGTATTAACATTATTAGATTATGATTTTATTAAGTAATTGATGATGTCTAGATAAATTTAAAGTCTTTAATATTTATCCTTGATTTAGTTTGATTAATGCTAATAATATTGTCATCATCCTCATATTTATATTATGTTGAAAGTCATCTGTGACATGTAGTGCATAGATGGACTTGGTATGATTATGACCAGGGATTATTCTATATAATCATGATCGTAATGTTGCAAATGATGTGGAAAAAGTCCTCATTGGCCCGTAGTACATTGATGGACAACTATTAGTATAATTATGGCTATGGATTCTCTTCGGCCAAGGGTGCAAAGATGAATTGTTTTATAGCATGATCAGGACCGTTGATAAAAACACGATTATCTTTGGCCCGTATGGATAATTTGTGGTTGTGATACTAATGAAAAAGTCTTCATTGGCCCGTAGTGCATTGATGGACAGTTTTTGGTATGATTACAGGTATGGATTCTCTTCGGCCAAGGGTGCACAGATGAATTGTTTTATGGCATGATCAGGACCGTTGATGAAAACACGATTATCTTTGGCCCGTAGTGCATGGATAATTCGTGGTCGTGATACTAAAGAATATCCTTGGTCTGTAGTGCAGGGATGATTCGATGATGTGGATTATTTATTGAGCTGAGTCTTAGCAATGAAATATTAATTCATGGATGTGATAATAATGAATATCTTTGGCCGAAGTGCAAAGAAGATTTAATGATTACGAGCAGGAATTATGATTTGGTATAACCATGATTTTTGATGTTTCAGGTGAAGACAGATGATGAAAATTATCTTCGTCCTAGGTACGAAGAGGAATTTAGAATTACAATTGTGATTATGAGTTATTCACATGATCGTGGTCGGGAATTGTTGATTGATGTTACAGGGATAAAATATTATTGGTGGACTTTTAACATAGAGAAGATAATAGACCTTATGGTCTATTTGAATCATCTAATGGATTGCTCGTTCCGCTGCAACTATGGTTGAAAAGTTTTATCATCTACCATATGTTCTAAATCTCTGATTTATTAATGATGAAAGCTATTGATAATTTAATTACCTTTAGTCATTTATTCTTTACTGGCTAGTTATGCTCACCCTTTCTGTTTCACAATTCCTTTCAGGTAATAAGAGTGTTGCCGTAAGAGTGTTGTCGGGTCGAGCGGGAATAACAGGGGAATAGAACGGTGGTCTCTAGTTGTGGAGGTTCTTCCTAAACAATATAGAAAAGTGTGTTGTATTCTATATAACATTTAGTAGTTATATTTGGTGAATCAAATAGGGTGAGGTGAACCCAACTTTAGAAGTGTGTTTCGCCACTATCATACAAGATGTCTAATGACATACAACCTCGTGTTATCATAAGACAGGGTTGTGCACATCCACTTGCTGAGTATATTTACGGGCACTACTTATATGATCTAGGAGTTTCTTTGAAATATAATATTCACTATGAGACAGTGGAGATAGTCATATATCAAGAGAAGACTCATCATTAGAAAGAAGATGATAGTAATCTTTTCATT
Source organism: Panax japonicus (assembly GCA_020205505.1). Taxonomy (NCBI): domain Eukaryota; kingdom Viridiplantae; phylum Streptophyta; class Magnoliopsida; order Apiales; family Araliaceae; genus Panax; species Panax japonicus. The sequence continues at coordinate 50,393,897 of CM035113.1, forward strand.
TTTCTTTGGTGTCTATTGGGTTCACCAAGGATAATTTTGTGACCATATGATATCTATTATAACCTAGACGAATGGCCTCCCATGTACGAAGGTTTCCTTGAGCACTTCCCAAAGATTTTAATTTCCAAAACAGTTTTTGACTATACTTTTATGTAAAGTACAATTGTAAGGTTGTGGTCGAGGCACCATGAGAGTTACATACATTTGTACTAAAACTCACAGTTAACTGTGGTCGTATTCTACACGACAGCTCAACAGTTGTATAAATTAAGTTGTATTTGAATTTTGTACCATGTATCTGGCGACTCAGAATGGGTGATGTATACCTAATTTTGGGGGCGTCACAGTTGGTATCAGAGCTTAGGCATATAGTCGCTGACGGAGATAAGATTCTAGAACTAGGAGGGGAGAGATGAGTTATATATTTTACTAGTGTGTGACTTACCTAAGCTGAAATTGTTTACTTGATAAGTTGACAAATTGTGATATGTCAATTAACCTTTGTTTTGAATATATATTCTATAATGATATCTGAAATACAGGAGATGAGCAATGAAAAAATCATGATACATAGTATATAACCGGGAAGGTACAATCCGAAAAGAAAGCAAGGTATTTTCATCTCTTCGAATATCAGATACGTACGTAAATTTTGAGGGAAAAATTTCATAATGAGTGGTGATTGTGAGACCCCAAATTTTATGAAATAAAAGCATTCAATTTTTTTTTTCTATTTTGGTAAATAGCACGGTATTGATTATTGATGCTTATGTGATAAGTCACTCAGTTTTGTTTTATTGGTATTATTAATGTAATAAAACAGAAAAGTTTTTTATATAAAACGAAATACTTTTATAAAGTTATTCCATAAATAGAATATATTATATTCTATTGTGCATAGTGTTTTGCATAGTAAATCTTTTTATATAAACAGAATACTTTTATAAAGTTATCTGTTTTATTAGACAATAATAAGAATATATTATATTTTATTATGTATAGTGTTTGCATAGTAAAATCTTTTATAAAGTTATTCGTTTTATTAGATTATAAATAGAATATATTATATTTTATTTAAAAGATTTTGCTTTAAATATGGACCGTCAGATTAAAGTAAATCAATCTGGACCGTTCATGAGTTAGTTACTATGCAGTCCATTTTTCTATAAATAGAAGCTCATTCCTTCATTATTTTCTTACGAATTCACTGAAACTCTAGAGAGATAAACTATAGAGAGAAAGAAGAAAGTATTCTACTACTTCACTACTTATATATCCAGTACTCTTCTTCTTAAGGTAGGGAATATTATTTATTGTATTCGTAAGGGGTATTCTTTCTTTCTTATTCATGAAGAGAACTTCTATTATTCCTTTCTTTATTATTCTGTTGGAATAACCTTTATACGCGAGCTACCCTATACTTGGTGAAATTCTTCTGTGATTTCATTCTTTATTATTCTATTGGAATATCCTGTCTGTGCGTTTTACGCCGGAACTGGTTCTGTTATTTATTATTCTGTTAGAATATCATGTCGGCGCGTATTACGCCTGACCTGGTTCCGTTATTATTATTCTGTTGGAATAACCTATCTATGCGAAGTACTACATGTATGGTGATTTCTGTTGTTATTCTATTCTTTATTATTCTGTCGGAATATCCTGTCTATGCGTTTACGTCGGACATGGTTCCATTATTTATTATTTTGTTGGGAATAACCTGTCTGTGCAGTCTATCACATGCATGATGAATAATTCTGTTATTCCATTCTTTATTATTCTGCGGGAATAATATGTCTATGTGGATTACCACATGCATGGTGAATGATCCTTTGTATTTCATTCCTTATTAAATTGTGGAAATGATTTGTTTATGTGGATTATGATGAAAGTCATAATAAAAGCATTGGACTGATGAAAATCATGGGTTTATGTGGTATTATTAAGTGTTATGATGAATTATGTAGGTTATTATGTGAAAACATGAAAGTTTCTTAGAAATCACAAAGGGTTGAAAAGTCAGATTTTGGTGAAAATAGAACATAAAATTCAATTGACCATATATCCTATTATATTTCGAATTTTTTAGTGTGGTCAAGTCCTAGAGTTAGGTCTATGAGTTTTGTAACTTATCCAAGTGGAATAACTAGAAAAGGCGTTGTAGATTTTTATGTGGACTAATTTTAGCAAAGTACGAAAAACTGCAAAATATGAAAAAGGCTGCTGCCACGATTTTAAATGGTCTGTTTCGGCCACTTAATTTGTGAAAACAATTCTGGCCTTTTGGGACATGAAAGTATATGGTATGAAGTACCTCCTATCCAAAAATGAGCTCATTCCGACTTAAATTGAGCAAGTTATGACCATTTCAATATATAGGTTTTTTCGACGAAAAACGCTATAACTGGAGTTCTATAACTCCGATAACTATGAAATTTAAACTGGAAGCTCACGTTAACATGTGTAAGATCCTGCCAAGATTTGGGAATTTCTGGAGTTAACCACGAGGTAGCTAATTTCTTAAGGAATTAATTTTTGAAAAATAGTAAATGAATTTTAAAAATATCAAGAAAAATATATGTTCAATACGGGACGATATTATGCTAAATCCCAGAAAAGAATAATTTTTGGGACTGATTTGGAATTTTTCATAAAAATAGTTAGCTACGAACATATGAATTAAATATGTTATGTGGAGTTGAAGAATTGGTAAATAGGATTTTATGGCTTGGAAATCCTATATAAGGTATATGCAGATTTTTGATGAGTAATTTGATTATTGGTGATGAAATCTTATGAGTATGACATTTTTGAATGATTAAATGCATTATTTGGAAAAGTGTAAACATTTAAATATAATTATTTATAAGTTTAAGAAGTGATTAAAATATTGTTATAATATTAACATTATTAGATTATAATTTTATTAAGTAATTGATAATGTCTGGATAAATTTAAAGTTTTTAATATTTATCCTTGATTTAGTTTGATTAATGCTTATAATATTGTCATCATCCGCATATTTATATTATGTTGAAAGTCATCTGTGACCTGTAGTGCATAGATAGACTTGGTATAATTATGACCAGGAATTATTCGGTATAATCATGACCGTAATGTTGCAAATGATGTGGAAAAAGTCCTCATTGGCCCGTAGTGCATTGATGGACAATTTTTAGTATGATTATGGCTATGGATTCTCTTCGGCCAAAGGTGAAAAGATGAATTGTTTTATAGCATGATCAAGACCGTTGATAAAAACACGATTATCTTTGGCCCGTATGGATAATTTGTGATTGTGATACTAATGAAAAAGTCCTCATTGGCCCATAGTTCGTTGATGGACAGTTTTTGGTATTATTATGGGTATGGATTCTCTTCGGCCAAGGGTGAAAAGATGAATTATTTTATGGCATGATTAGGACCGTTGATGAAAACACGATTATCTTTGGACCGTAGTGCATGGAAAATTCGTGGTCGTGATACTAAAGAATATCCTTGGCCTGTAGTGCAAGGATGATTCAATGATGTGGATTATTTATTGAGCTGAGTCTTAGCAATGAAATATTAATTCATGGATGTGATAATAATAAATATCTTTGGCCGTAGTGCAAAGATGATTTAATGATTACGAGCAGGAATTGTGATTTGGTATAACCATGATTTTTGATGTTTTAGGTGAAGACAGGTGATGAAAATTATCTTCGTCCTAGGTACAAAGAGGAATTTTGAATCACAATTGTGATTATGAGTTATTCATATTATCGTGGACGGGAATTGCTGATTGATGTTACAGGGATAAAACATTATTGGTGGACTTTTAACATAGAAAAGATAATAGACCTCATGGTATATTTGAATCTTCTAATGGATTGCTCGTTCTGCTGCAACTATGGTTGAAAAGTTTTATCATCTACCATATGTTCTAAATCTCTAATTTATTAATGATGAAATCTATTGATAATTTAATTACCTTTAGTCATGCTATTCTTTACTGGCTAGTTGTGCTCACCCTTTCTGCTTCACAATTCCTTTCAGGTAATAAGAGTGTTGCCGTAAGAGTGTTGTCGGGTCGAACGGGAATAACAGGGGAATAGAACAGTGGTCTCTAGTTGTGGAGGTTCTCCCTAAACAGTATAGAAAAGTGTGTTGTATTCTATACAACATTTAGTAGTATAGTTGGGTGAGGTGAACCCAACTTTAGAAGGGTGTTTTGCCACTATCATACAAGATGTCTAATGACATACAACCTCATGTTATCATATGGTAGGGTTGTGCGTATCCACTTGCTGAGTATATCTACGGGCATTACTTATATGTTCTTGGAGTTTCTTTGAAATATAATATTCACTTGGAGACAGTGGAGATAGTCATATGTCAAGAGAAGACTCACCATTGGAAAGAAGATGATAGTAATCTTTTTGTTTTTCTTTGGGGTCTATTGGGTCAACCAAAGATAATTTTGTGGCCATATGATATTTATTATAATCTAGATGCATGGCCTCCCATGTACGAAGGTTTCCTTGAGCACTTCCTAAAGATTTTAATTTCTAAAACAATTTTTGACTATAATTTTATGTAAAGTACCATTGTAAGGTTGTGGTCGAGGCACCATGAGAGTTACATACATTTGTATTAAAACTCACAGTTAACTGTGGTCGTATTCGATACGACAGCTCAACAGTTGTATAAATGAAGTTGTATTTGAATTTTGTACCATGTATCTGGTGACTCATAATGGGTGATGTATACCTAATTTTGGGGGCGTCATAATTTATATCCACATCAAATAAATATTTCCTTATCATATAAATTAATAATTAATTATTCATAAATAATATTACAGAATCACAATAATGACAATCAGGTAGTTCCCAGGAAAGAGGGGGCTTTCCGATAAGGATTTCCCCTTACTGGCGCACAATTAGGTGACCAAACCTCTCCTTGACAGTACTTTCTAGACATTGCCAATAATGATATCTAATAATATTATTCAAATAATATGAATTATTGATCTAATAATGGGAAATACTGTGTAATGACAATTATTGAAACAACAATAATATAACCTATCAATGCAGTAATTATTGAATCAATAAAATAAAATATTGAACAGTAACTACTGTAATAATTATTGAGTAATGTCTTCTTACGTAAGAATCAATAATTTAAAAATATTGTGCAATATCGTGTGCTACTGTACAATAACGTGTGTTACTGTATTTTAACCACCAGGTATTCTAACAGTATTAACAGTAATGATTACGCCGTTATTTATAAAAACTTAAATTTGTCATTTTCTTCATCCGACAGTTATTCTGTTATAGGGCCCACAAATGGATGCGCCGTCGTACGAAAATTCCCCGACAACAAGAATATTCCACGACCAAACGAATATTCCCCAACAATAATAAGTATTTTATAACCACTTGCTTATTTTGAAAAAATTTCACATATAACCCTTAACTTTAACTTTTTATCAATTTAACTATATACTAAATAGAAAAATTGAATACTTTTATTTCGTAAAATTCGGGGTCTTACAATTTCCACTCTTTATAAAATTTCGTCCTCGAAATTTACGTACTTGGTATTTCAAAGAGTTGAGAATACCTTGCTTTCATTTCAGATTCCATCTTCCCTGTTATCATGATTTCTCCATTGCTCATCTCCTGTATTTCAAATATCATTCTAAAATACAGCTTCAAAATAAAGGTTAATTGACATATCACAATTTGTCCACTTAAATAAAAAATTCAGCTTAGGTAGGACACACACTAGCGAAGGATATTTCTCGTCTCTCCCTTCCTAGTTCTAATCCCGGATCTCCGTCAGAGATCATATCCCTAAACTCTGATACCAACTGTGACACCCCAAAATAGGTCTAATCCATCCAACCTATTCTGAGTCGCCAAATACATGGTACAGAAAACAACTACAACTTTAGTACAACAATTGTCGTACAAAATACAACAACACATATATTGTGAGTTTTGATACAAATATATACCAACTCATGACCCAACCGTGGACAACACCTCATAATGATACCTTACATAATGGTACAGTTAATAACAGTTTTAGAAATTAAAATCTTTAGGAAGTGCTCAAGGAAACCTTCGTACATGGGAGACCATGCGTCTTGGTTATAATAGATATCATATGCCCTCAGAATTATCCTTGGTTGACCCAATAGACCCCAAAGAAAAATGAGAAGATTACTATCATGTTCTTTCCAATGGTGAGTCTTCTCTTGACATATAACTATCTCTACTTTCTACAATTAAAATTTATATTTCAACCAAACTCTAAGATCATATAGGTAGTGCTCGTAGATATACTCAGTAAGTGGATGTGCACAACCCTGTCTTATGATAACATGAGGTTGTATGTCATTAGACATCTTTTATGATAGTGGCAAAACACCCTTCCAAAGTTGGGTTCGCCTCACCCTATTTGATTCACCAAATATAACTACTAAATGATGTATAAAATACAACATACTTTTTTATACTATTTAAGGAGAATCTCCACAGCTAGAGACCATCGTTCTATTCCCCTATTATCCCCACTAGACCCAGCTACACTTTTATTACCTGAAAGAAATTATGAAGCAAAAGGGTTAGCACAACTAGCCCAGTAAAGAATATCATGACTAAAGATAAAAATATTATCAATAGTCTTCGTCAGTAATAAATTAGAGATTTAGAACATGTGGTAGATGATAAAACTTTTCAACCATAATTGTAGCGGAACAAGCAATCCATTAGAAGAGTCAAATAAACAATAAAGTCTAATATCGTCTCCATGTTAAAAGTCCATCAACAATATTTTATCCTGTAACATCAATCAACAGTTCCTTTCCACAATTATATGAATAACTCATAATCATAATTGTGATTCTAAATTCCTCTTCTCATCTAGGACGAAGATAATTTTAATCGCATGTCTTTACCTTAAACATCAAATATCATAGTTATACCAAATCACAGTTCCTGTTCATAATCATACTAACAAATTCATCTTTGCACTACGGGCCAAAGATATTCAACAATAGGTCATCTTTGCAATGCAGGCCAAAGATATTCAGCAACATGTCATCTTTCCACTACGAGCCAAAGATATTCAATAACAGGTCATCTTTACACTACGGGCCAAAGATATTCATCAATAATTCATCTTTGCACTATAGGTTAAATATATTAATATCTCAAAGAAATACAAAATCGTTTTAGAATTTATATAAACCATAAGTATAACCATGTTGATCAATTCACCTTTGCACTTAAGCTAAAAATATTCAATTATAAATTTAATGGTCATGATCATACCAGTCAACGATTCAACTTTGCACTAGTAGCCAAAGAGATCCCATAGTCACGATCATACCAATAATCTACCCATGTTTACACTCAAGTCAAAGAGAAATTTCTTCACCAGGATTATAAAAATGTTATATATGATAATAAAAATAATATGATCAACAACTGCATTTAATATCAAGAGTAAGATTCATAAATCAATGATAATTTGGTCAGAAAAAGAAACCATTTTTTTCGTGAATAGTACCCGTGAATAGTAATTCGTGAATAGTAACTCATGAATAGTAATCCCGACATGAAAAATATAGAAATTCCACAAAAAAATCCATACAAATATTTCAGTATAATGATATTGAAAGAATAACATTTCTTAAACTTTTAAATAATTTAATTTAATTGTTTACACTTTACTAAATAATGCATTTAATCATTCTAAAATGCCAAACTCATAAGATTTCATCACCAATAACCAAAACCCTCATCAAAAATATGCATATACCTCATATAGGATTATTATGCCATAAAATTATATTTTCCAATTTTCTTAATTCACATAACATATTTAATTCATTTACTCATAACAAGTCCATTTTCATGAAAAATACCAAATCAGTACAAACAAATTTTCTTTTCTGGGATTTAGCAGAATATAGTTCCATATTAAATATATATTTTTTTCAGAATTTTTAAAATTTATTTACTATTTTTCATATGGCCATAACAACCGAATATTTAGACATTTATCATAAACTATACTTTTATCCAAAAATTCCGAATTTTACAGAGTATATTTCTGTTATATACATGTACTCCCAACAAAAATTTCACCAATTTTGGAGTTAACCACAAGGAGTTATAAGGGTTACTTTTAAAATAGTTTTTTTCCATAAAATTCTTAACTCCTAATCTACACATCCAAAATTTTCCATTTTTGGACACAATCTAGAAAAGTCATCAAATTATCATTTCAATTTTTTTCAGAGTTTTTGAAGGTCAGAAAAATTACGAAACTAAAAAACATAACAACCCTTAAAATTCCTTATCTCAAAAGAGCAGTATTTCTGACTAGAATATCGGATGTAAAGCCGAATGAAACTTCCACTAAATAGCAACTCTCAAAGTATATAAATACTCACATAAATACGCTCAATCATATAGAGAGAAAGGAAACTTGTTTCTGGTGTGATTTTTAATTCTAACTTAAGCACCTATTTATAGGAAAATACTAGAACGCCAAATGAGACAAATTTAATAAAATATTAATAAATCTTTTCTTCCTACGCATGCCAACCATTTCTGAAAAATCAACAGCCACCACAGCGGGGCACACCCAAAAATCAGCTGTGATTTCCACCCCTTAAATTTTGGTGGTCCCATCTCTTTGAACTGCTTGGCCGTGACAAGCCGCGCGTTGCTATCATTTCCACCCGTATTCTGTACACGAGTCTCCCTCGTCTGGTTTTGCATGAACTGCAAAAAGCTTCTAAACATCCCGTCATTCATCGTCTGCTCAGTGGTGTTGTTTACAGGAGGAATATTTCCTTCCTGTTGCACGTTCCCCTGGGTGGTGATTAAAGGTTTTTCCACGTTCTCATTAACTCCACCATTAATATTCTCAGCTGCCATTCTTAAATACTGCAATAAAACAAGGGTTAATTAAACAAATTAACATATCACATATTAACCATATAGTTCGACTGACCAACAAATAATCTTAGGTATAACATACTAGCGAAGGATTTACTCGTCTCTCCCCTCCTAGTTCTATTCCCCGATCTCTGCCAGAGATCATATCCTTAAGCTCTGATACCAACTGTGACGCCCCCAAAATAGGTCAAATCCAACCAACCCATTCTAAGTCGCCAAATATATGGTACAGAAACAACTACAATTTCATTAATACAATTGTCGTGCAAAATACGACAACACATAAACTGTGAGTTTAAATACAAATATTGTCTTCTAGACATAATCCACACTCAAATAAAGTCCTCATTACAATTATTGATACATTATTTTACAAAATAGTGAGGACTCCTAAAACAGCTATCTTGAACCATCACTCCATAGCCCGACTAGTTCCCGCTATATTCTCACCTCTTGAGAAGAAAAATGGAACAAAAAGGAAAAGGGTGAGCTCAACTAGCCCAGTAAAGAATATTATGACTAAGATAATGTACAATAAATTATCCTTAGTCTTCAACAGGGAAAAATCTGATAGAATACAATAGTCAACAAGTTTTAGATCAACAACTGCAGCGGAAACAACAATTCATTAGAAGAGTTAAGTAGAGAATGAAATCTACTATCATCTATGAATTTAAAAGTCCATCATCGATATTTTATCCCTGTAACATCAATTAATATACATCTTGAATCAAATAGTCATCTTTGCACTACGGGCCAAATATATTCATCAGTTGGTCATGTTCATCTTAACACCTGTTCATCTTTGCACTATGGGCCAAAGATATTTATCAGTTGGTCATGTTCATCTAAACACCTGTTCATCTTTGCACTACGGGCCAAAGATATTTATCAGTTGGTCATGTTCATCTAAACACCTGTTCATCTTTGCACTACAGGCCAAAGATATTCATTATAAAATCATTCATGTTTGCACTACATGCCAAAGATATTAAGTTATATCATCATTTAGGACTGAGGATGATGAAAAATATTTTAAAGGAAATGAATCCGGTGAAACAAAAGAACAAATATTAAGGATTCGTACTTTACACAATCCAAGTTCAAAAATACTTCATAAATAATCAGAGTGAGGTAAAATTTAATAATGATCAAAACATGGATATAATCAAAGCTAGTATCCAGGATAGATATTTTGGATAAAAAGAAGAAATTTTATTTTTCGGTGAATAGTGCCGTATTTGTGAATAGTGTCGTATACGTGAATAGTAACCCTGACACCAAAAGATAGAAATTTTACACAAAAACATCATCACGCTTCGTGAATAGTACTTGTGAATAGTAACTCATGAATAGTAACTCGTGAATAATAACTCATGAATAGTAACCCCGACATGAAAAAATTCCAAATTTGATAAAAATTTCCAACCAATATTTCGGCATAATGATATTGAAGAAATAATATCATTTTCGAATAAAATAACATCCCTTACCTCAAAAAGAATAGTACTTCTGACCGGAATACTGGATATAATGTTGAAAGAACTTGCACCGTATAGCAATACTCAAAGTACTAAAATACTCATAAATACGATCGATATTATAGAGAGAGATAGAGAAATCTTTAGTTTCTGGTGTGATTTTCAATTCTAACCTAAGCACCCTATTTATAGGAAAATTCTTAGAACACCAAAGCAGAAAATTTAATATAATATTAATACTTATATTATAAATTCTCTACACACTTTTAGCATCTGAAATCAGCCACCTAATCACATGTTAAATGAGTCCCAACAATGAAAAAAAAAATGTTTTTGTTAATATAATTATTTAAAACTTCCAAAAATCAATTATTCTGGAACCTCGGAACTTCAATAATTCATAATCAATAGCCCTTTTATCATAAAATTTGAATCTCGCAAATTTTTATAGGAAATTCAATTCTCTACAACTTTGCAGAAGAACGTTTTTCCAAATTCCAAACAGAAATTGACCGAAATCAATAAACGGACGATTTTACAAGCTATAATCAAATTTCAGTCAAGAAATGGGTCCACCAACATGTTTAACATGTTTTAAACAATTTTTGCAACAAAAATACTCTTCCTCCTCATATACTCATATATCCCACATTCATTGTAAAAATATCACCATTATTGTATTATTAAAATATAATAATAAATTATTTTATCAGAAAAGATAAAATATCATTTTTTAACAATTGTCACTTTAAAAATTTTCTCCATCTATATCCACATAAAATTAATATTTTTCTCATCATATAAATCAATAATTAATTATTCAAAAATAATATTACAGAATCACAGTACTACCAACCAGGCCGTTCCCAGGAAAGAGGGGGCTTTCCAATAAGAATTTCTCCTTACTGGCGCGCAATTAGGTGACCAAACCTCTCCTTAAACAGAACTTTCTAGACATTGCCAATAATTTTTTCTAATAATATTATTCAAATAATATGAATTATTGCTTCGATAATAAAAAATATTGTGTAGTGACAATTATTGAAATTACAGTAATATAAAAAAAATCAATTCATCAATTATTGAATCAATAAAATAAAATACTGAACAGTAATTACTGTAACAATTATTGAGTAGTGATTTCTTACGTAAGAATCAATAATTGGTGCAATACCGTGTGCTACTGTGCAACAACGCGTATTACTGTATTTTAACCACCGGGTATTCCAACAGTATTAACGGTAACAACTACGTCGTTATTTATAAACAACTTATACTTGTCGTTTTCTTCAACCAATCGTTTTCCGTACTTATACTTTCCTCACCTCGCCAATTCTCTCTTTTGGAATAACAACTTCTCGTACCTCATTCTTCATATTCATCAGCTCCGGGGTGTAGCCTGAGCGATTTTAACTTTATCGATAAAAATCAGTTCTACTTGTATATCATCACGTGAGTCCCTAGAGTCTTTAACTCTATATCTATCATTTGTAAGTTATATGAAATGGGTCTTTGACAATATCGCATTCGTACTCGTATACGATCTTTTACTCAACACGTCAGCTACCGCGTTCGCTTTTCCAGGATGGTATGGTCAGAACATGTGCCGAAATGAGTCTCTTATTGAGTTCTTTGAAACTCTTCCCACATTCCTTGCACCATTCGAATTTTGTATCTCTACGAGTCAGCTGCGTTAATGGAATAGTGATTCGAGAATATCCTTCAACGAATCTCCAATAATAACTAATTAAGCCTAGAAAGCTACGTATTTCGATTACTGACTTTGGTTGTTCTCAAATGTGACTCATATCCCAACCTTGGATAGCACGTCACAATGACACCTATCAGTTTACTATCTTACGGATATGGTGTCCCCTACGGAGAGTTTGGCTTCGGTGCATTCCACAAAGGAAGTCAACAGATAGAGGCTCGGGTATAAACTTCTACAGTTAAATTTTTTTTAACTCTTGAAGTTCAATAGGAGCCATGAGATTTTAGAAATGGGTTTTGTACCGGGTTCAAAGTTGATACAAAATTCAATATCACACTTTGGAAGTAAGCCAAGAAATTCTTCAGGAAATTTACTAACAACAGAAATATCATTCAAATCTGTCGTATTTTTTTATGTTCATAACACGGGCTAAGAAAACTTGACATCCGTTTTTCAATAACGAATAACTTTATGGCTTTATATGAAAGTGTTTGACTTCAATGGTTTGGTTGCTTGAATTCGAATAACAGGTTGCTTAGGAATATGAAAACTAACAAACCTTTCGAAATCAATCAATTTTGGCATGATGAGTAGTTAATCAATCAATCCACAAAATCATATCAAAAGCAAGTATCTTTAAGAAATAAGGTCAACGGGTAATGCGATGATGCCAACTTGGATCAAACAAGATTTATAAACAGTGGATGTGATAAAAGTTTCTCCTAACAGAGTTTCCACAGATAGTTCAAAGTCTAATTTCTCCGAAGTCAAGTTTAAACGTTGAGCACAAATAGGAGAGATAAATGAATGGGTAGCACCGATATCTAGTAATGTATAAACTTCGCATGAATTTATGATTAGTTTACCCGTGATCACCTCGTTTGGGTTCCTCGCATGTTGACCAGTCACGACAAACGCTCTTCCAGGAACCGTTGACTTTGACTTTTCTAGGACAGCCTTCTGAGTCACCATCCCCACTGGGCTTAGTTTCGCTACCATACAATCTCGAGCAATATGTCCTTCCTTTCCACAATTATAGCATACCTTGAACGGTTGTGGAAAATTTGGACTAATGTATCCCTCTTTTCCACATTTATAGCATACAACCGGTGGTCGTTCTCCTCCCTTAAAACCAGTTGCTGCTGGTGCTGACGTTTTTGCAATGTCATTGTTGAATCTCCTCTTTTTAAAATCTCCCCCCGACTCGCTTTTTCTATTTTCATGGCCACGATTACCACCAGAGTGATTGTCGATCTGGTCTGTATTTTTCTTTCTCTGTTGGTTATCGTTGTTCTGATGACTGCTGTCACCGGTATGATCTTGGTTACGGTCTCTTGGTTGAACGTACCCGCTATCTCGCTCTAATAATTGAGCCATGTTGACAACATCTGAATATAAAGAAAATTTATGAGAGATAAGATAATGCCGAATCTCGGGTTTTAAACCTCTCAGAAACATCATCGTCATTCGTTCCTCATTCTCTATCAAATGAGGTGCAAACCTGGATAACTCTGCGAACTTCGCCTCGTATTGGGACACCATCATGTTGTTTTGTTTTAGTCTAATAAACTCTACCTCTTTCATATGGCGAATACTTTCAGGAAAGTATTTTTCGTTGAAAAGTTTCTGAAATGTTTCCCAAGACATGGGGAGTGCGCAAGGCTGGGTACGTTTCACAAACTCCCACCATTAATCCGCCTCGCCAAGAAACATTAAGGTGGCGAATGGAACCTTATGTTCCTCCGTGCATCCCAAGACATCGAATATCTTGGTAATTTGCTTGACCCATGTTTCCACCATGATCAGATCCTGCTTTCCCTTAAATTCTGGTGGTCCCAACTCTTTGAACTGCTTGGCCGTGACAAGCCGCGCGTTGCTATCATTTTCACCCGTATTCTGTACACGAGTCTCCCTCGTTTGGTTTTACATGAACTGCAAAAAGCTCCTAAACATCCCGTCATTCATCGTCTGCTCAGTGGTGTTGTTTATAGGAGGAATATTGCCTTCCTGTTGAGCGTTCCCCTGGGTGGTGATTAAATGTGTTTCCACGGTCTCATTAACTCCACCGTTAATATTCTCAGCTGCAATTCTTTAATACTGCCATAAAACAAGGGTTAATTAAACAAATTAACATATAACATATTAACCATATAGTTCGACTGACCAACAAATAAGCTTAGGTATGACATACTAGTGGAGGATTTACTCGTCTCTCCCCTCCTAGTTCTATTCCCCGATCTCCGTCAGAGATCATATCCCTAAGCTCTGATACCAACTATGATGTCCCAAAAATAGGTCCAATCCAACCAACCCATTCTGAGTAGCCAAATATATGGTACAGAAACAACTACAACTTCATTAATACAATTTTCGTGCATAATACGACAACACATAAACTGTGAGTTGAAATACAAATATTGTCTTCTAGACAATATCCACACTCAAATAAAGTCCTCATTACAATTATTGATACACTATTTTACAAAATAGTGAGGACTACTAAAACAGCTATCTTGAACCATCACTCCATACCCCGACTAGTTCCCGCTATATTCTCGCCTCCTAAGAAGAAAAATGGAACAAAAAGGAAAAGGGTGAGCTCAACTAGCCCAGTAAAGAATATTATGACTAAGATAATGTACAACAAATTATCCTTAGTCTTCAACAGGGAAAAATCTGATAGAATACAATAGACAACAAGTTTTAGATCAACAACTGCAGCAGAAACAACAATTCATTATAAGAGTTAAGTAGAGAATGAAATCTTCTATCATCTATGAATTTAAAAGTACATCATCGATATTTTATCCCTGTAACATCAATCAATATACATCTTGAATCAAATAGTCATCTTTGCACTACGGGCCAAAGATATTCATCAGTTGGTAATGTTCATCTTAACACCTGTTCATCTTTGCACTATGGGCCAAAGATATTTATCAGTTGGTCATGTTCATCTAAACACCTGTTCATCTTTGCACTACGGGCTAAAGATAATCATTATAAAATCATTCATCTTTGCACTACAGGCCAATGATATTCAGTTATATCATCATTTAAGACTGAGGATGATGAAAAATATTTTAAAGGAAACGAATCCAGTGAAACAAAAGAACAAATATTAAGGATTCGTACTTTACACAATCTAAGTTCAAAAATACTTCATAAATAATCAGAGTGGGGTAAAATTCATGAATGATCAAAACATGGATACAATCAAAGCTAGTATCCAGAATAGATATTTTGGATAAAAAGAAGAAATTTCATTTTTTGGTAAATAGTGACGTATTCGTGAATAATGTCGTATACGTGAATAGTAACTTCGACATCAAAAGATAGAAATTTCACAAAAATATATCATCCCGCTTTGTGAATAGTAACTCATGAATAGTAACTCGTGAATAGTAACCCCGACATGAAAAAAATTCAAAATTTGATAAAAATTTCCAACCAATATTTCGGCATAATGGTATTGAAGAAATAATATCATTTTCGAATAAAATAACATCCCTTACCTTAGAAAGAATAGTACTTCTGACCGGAATACTGGATATAGTGCTGAATGACCTTGCACCGTATAACAATACTCAAAGTACTAAAATACTCACAAATACGCTCGATATTATAGAGAGAGAAAGATATAGAAATCTTTAGTTTCTGGTGTGATTTTAAATTCTAACCTAAGCACCCTATTTATAGGAAAATTCTTAGAACACCAAAGCAGAAAATTTAATATACTTTTAATATTTATATTATAAATTCTCTACACACACTTAGCATCTGAAATCAGCCACCTAATCACATGTTAAATGAGTCCCAACAATGTAAAGAGGGGGCTTTCCAATAAGAATTTCTCCTTACTAGCGCGCAATTAGGTGACCAAACCTCTCCTTAGACAGAACTTTCTAGACATTGCCAATAATGTTTTCTAATAATATTATTCAGATAATATGAATTATTGCATCGATAATGAAAAATACTGTGTAGTGACAATTATTGAAATAACAGTAATATAAAAAAAATCAACGCAGCAATTATTGAATCAATAAAATAAAATACTGAACAGTAATTACTGTAACAATTATTGAGTAGTGCCTTCTTACGTAAGAATCAATAATTGGTGCAATACCGTTTGCTACTGTGCAACAACGCGTATTAGTGTGTTTTAACCACCGGGTATTCCAACAGTATTAACGGTAACAACTACGTCGTTATTTATAAACAACTTATACTTGTCGTTTTCTTCATCCAATCGCTTTCCGTTATGGGGCCCACAAAAGACTGCGCCGTCGTACGAATATTACCCGACAGCAAGAATATTCCACGACCAAACGAATATTCCCCGACAACAATGAATATTTTATAACCACCTGCTTATTTAAAATATTTGCGCATTTTACCCATAACTAACCACATTAATCAAATCAACCCTTACTATTTCAAAATAATAAATAGAGGAAATTAAATTTCATTTATTAATAATTTGAGGTCATACATAAGCCACCTATCCCGACAACCAAAAGTGGGTCCCACCCAATTTTAATAAAAATCATTTTTTTCTCCAAAACTTCAATAATTCATAGAAAATAGCCCGTTTATAAGAAAATTAAGATTTTTATGTCCATTCCACACGAAATCGAATTCTCTACAACTTTGTAGAAGAATGTTTTTCCAAATTCCATACAAAAAATATATGAAACCCATAAACGGATGATTTTGAACACTCCTTAAAATTCATAACAAATCATGCGTTCATTTTTAACGGTTCAAAATTTATGGACATATACTCAACTTATATATGTATAACATATCCAAAAATCACAATGATCCAACGGTCGGATTAAAATTATAACTCACGCAATTTGGCTTTAAGAACATCGATTTAATCTTTTAATACCTCCAATCCGACAAAATACTGATAAAACATATTAACAATAATTCCTTCATTTATAACCACATAAATAAATCCATCATTTATATCCACATCAAATAAATATTTCCTTATCATATAAATCAATAATTAATTATTCACAAATAATATTATAGAATCACAATAATGACAACAAGACAGTTCCCAAGAAAGAGTGGGCTTTCCGAAAAGGATTTTTCTTTACTGGCGCGCAATTAGGTGACCAAACCTCTCCTTGACAGAACTTTCTAGACATTGCCAATAATGTTATCTAATAATATTATTCAAATAATATGAATTATTGATCTGATAATGGGAAATAATGTGCAATAACAATTATTGAAACAACAATAATATAACCTATCAATGCAGCAATTATTGAATCAATAAAATAAAATATTGAACAGTAACTACTGTAACAATTATTGAGTAGTGTCTTCTTACGTAAGAATCAATAATTCAAAAATATTGTGCAATACCGTGTGCTACTGTACAATAACGCGTATTACTGTATTTTAACCACTAGGTATTCCAACAGTATTAACGGTAACGATTATGCCGTTATTTATAAAAACTCAAATTTGTTCGTTTTCTTCATCCGACAGTTATTCTGTTATGGGGCCCTTAAATGGCTACGTCGTCGTACGAATATTCTCCGACAACAAGAATATTCCACGACCAAACGAATATTCCCCGACAATAATAAGTATTTTATAGTCACTTGCTTATTTTGAAAAAAATTCACATTAGCTTTAACTTTTTATCAATTTAACTATTTACTAAATAGAAAAATTGAATACTTTTATTTCATAAAATTCGGGGTCTTACAATAACTGTTTACTTTTCTGTACAGTAATAGCAGTTTATTTTGCCAGTATATGCTAACACTGTGTATGATCAAAATGTTTCATATATACAAAGTGAAAGCCTATTTTTTTAGGACACTGAAATTAGATGTGCCTGTAATTGCTGATATGGTGCCTCTTCTCCACAAGGATTGTACCTTTGATTTAAAAATGAATTCAGCCTTCATGGAAATACAGGATGACATTGAGATGCCTCCAAAAATTCAAAAATGGGTCAAAGACAAACCTAAACCCAACCTTTGACCAAACCACTTCTTTCAATCTCAGAACCTTCCAAAGCCCTAAGTTAATCCAGATTGGTTCAGACCTTACCCCAAACCAAAGGAATGACATGGTTACGCTACTAACCCAATTCCAAGATGTGTTTGCATGATCTCATGAAGACATGGTGGGTTTGTCCACTTACATTGTTCTTCAACATCTTCCCATTAAAGATGGATTTAAGCCAATCAAGAAAAAGATCAGGTGATTGAAACCTGATTGGAGTTTAAAGGCAAAAGAAGAAATTGTGAAACTTTTTTAAGCTGCCATCATCATGGTGTCCAGATATCCTGAGTGGATATCCAACATTGTTCATGTGCCTAAACCCGGAGGAAAGGTGCGAGTTTGTGTGGATTACTGGGACTTGAACAAAACTTGCTTAAAAGATAGCTTTCCCGTGCCATTTATCCACATTCTTATTGATAATATTGCGCAATACTGTATGTACTCCTTTGCTGATTGATTTGCGGGGTACCATCAGATCATGGTTGCTATGGAAGATTGTGAGAACTGCTTTCATCATGCCTTGGGGAACCTTTTGCTATAGACGGTTGTCATTCAGCATCATCAATGCTGGAGCCACCTATCAGCGAGCTATGATGGCTCTTTTCAATGACTTAATGCACAAAGAGATCGAGATCTATGTGGATGACATCGTTGTCAAATCCCGAAAGGAGGAAGACCACTTAGACCATCTCAAAAAGCTCTTTAACAGGTTGCGTAAGTACAACTTGAAGTTGAATCCAGCCAAGTGCGCCTTTGAGGTTAAATCAGGCAAGTTGCTAGGATTTTTAGTTAGCCATAAAGGGATTGAGTTGGATCCCACCAAAATCCAGGCCATCATGGAAATGCCCATTCCTCAGACAGAAAAGGAAATACGGGGATTTTTGGAAAGAATCAACTTCATTAGCAGGTTTATCTCTCAACTCACAGCAACCTATGAGCCAATATTCAAGCTATTAAGGAAGAACTCCTACATGAAATGGAATGATGAGTGCCAGAATACCTTCCTCACAGTTAAAGAATAGCTAGTCAAAGCTCCCGTGTTGGTACCACCCAGGGATGATGTTCCCCTATTCATGTACCTGTCCATAAGTGAGAATGCCATGGGTTGCATGCTGGGAAATAAATACTATAGAGGCCAAGAACGAGCTATCTATTACCTCAGCAAAAGATTCAGCAACAGTGAACACAAGTACACTCTGATTGGGAAAACTTGTTGTGCTTTAGCATAGGCGTCCATGAGATTACAACATTACCTCCATGGTCACACAACCCTTCTTATATCCCGTGTGGATCCTCTCAATTACGTGTTCAATAAACCCATGTTAAATTGCCGGCTGTCCAGATGGCAGTTGATCCTACAACAATTTGGCATCATATATGTGACTCAAAAGTCCATCAAAGGTCAAGGAATTACGGATCAACTGGCCGCCACACCTTTAGGGGATTTCAAACCTTTGGAAACGTACTTCCCAGATGAAGGAATGATGAAAGTTCAGCAATACCATCAGTACGATACGCACCAATCATGAAAGATTTATTTTGATGGAGCTGTTAATATTGAAGGTTCTGGAACTGGAGCAGTTCTAGTATCTGGCACGGGGGACCAGTATCCCGTCGCCATCAAATTACAGTTTGTCAGTACCAATAACACAGCTGAGTATGAAGGTTGTCTCATGGGGCTAAAACGTGCATATTCAATGGGCATCAGGCGGTTAACTGTCTTTGGAGATTCAGAGTTGGTAATCAGACAATCCACAAAAATCTATCAAACCAAGGAACAACATTTTCTGCCCTACCATCGGTAAGTTTTACAGATGGTTTTGGAGTTCGAAGAAATCTTCTTTCTACATGTTCCTCATAATAGGAATGACTTTGCAGATGCGTTAGCAACTTTGGCCTCCTTAATTCGTATATCAGACAATGAACACTTGCCAAGTGTCACAATTTCCCTGCACAAGGCTCCAACCTATGGGAACTACGTTGGAGAAGTATCGGATGAGCTACCTCCCATCCAGCATCCTTGGTATTAACATATCAGGGAATATCTACGAGATGGATCTACACCCACTGAGGCGAGCCCGACTGAGAAAAGGCGGATCCATTGAATTGCTATGAAATTCTACCTGAGTGGAGATGCACTCTACAAAAGAGATGCCGGACTAAGTTTCCTCAGAAGTTTAGACAAAGATCAAGCCCAAAGGCTTATAGATGAAATCCATGGTGGAGTCTGTGGCCCCCACATGAGTGGCCCCCTCCTTGTCACGAAAGTCCTCAGGACAAGATATTATTGGCTATCTCTCAAGGCTGATTGTAATGACCACGTTATGAGATGCTATCATTGCCAGATTCATGGGAATGCTATACACGCCCCTCCAAGGGAACTCCACAACATGAGTTCACCTTAGCCCTTCTCAATGTGGGGAATAGACGTTATCGAGCCCATTGAGCCTAAATCCAGTAATGGACATCGATTTACCTTAACCATGATCAACTACTTCACCAAGTGGGTAGAGGCAGCCTCCTTCCCCAGGGTTACCAAAGAATTCATCATTGCTTTCATTAGAAACAATGTCATTTGTCGATATGGACAACCAGAGGTGATTGTGTCAGACAATTCTAAGAACCTCAACAACAAAATGATGGAGGAATTATGCAGTAAATTCCACATCAAACATCTTAATCCTGTCATCTATCTTCGGAAGATGAATGGTTATGTTGAAGCGGCTAACAAAAACATCAAGAAGATTATGCAAAAGATGTCCGCCAACCACAAAGATTGGCCTGACCTATTACCTCTTACTCTGTTAGCCTACAAAACCTCAATGTGTACCTCCATTGGGGCAACCCCATACGCATTAACCTATGGGATGGAAGCAGTGCTCCCCATAGAAGTAGAAATGGAATCCCTCAGGGTGTTGATAGACGCTTAGCTCGATGAAGACCAATGGGTACAAGACAGGTGTCACCAATTGTCTCTAATAGATGAAAGGAGAACCGCGGCTATCTTCTATGGTCAGTTATATCAGCAAAGGATCGCCAGATCCTATAACAAAAAAGACCAGGATTGAAAGGAGAACCGCGGCTATCTTCTTAGAAAATGTTGGGATATAACGTGGCTCGATGTACGCTCATCCTGCACAATTCTGTGCCTCAATCCAGTGAGGGTCATGAACTGTCGACTCATGTCCCCCAAAGCCATATGCACACAAGGTCTGTCCAGCGGCAGCATCATCAATTGTGCATACTCCTCTAGAGTAGGAGTCAACTCATGGGACCCAAATCGGAAAACATGCCTATCCGATACCCAATGCTCTAGCATGCCATCCACAAATCATATGGGAACCTGAAACATCAACAGGGTCATAGTATACTGCAACAAATGATCTACGGTCACCCTGTCTGATGGTGACATGATATCATACCGCGATCGCATACCCGATGCCACCAATGATGGTGGGGTATGATCAATACGGCTAACGGTCGAAGAAGACATATGTACGGACCGTGTCATAAGACCATCCAGGGGTTAAAGCTAAATAACTCTGGACATACATACATATTCATAACATGATACATGCATTGCAGATAATAGATGGCAATATAATATAGGGAATGAAAAATTGTGCATAAATTACTAAGTATATCAACATCTAATACATCATCTCTGTACAGCTACAAATACAGGGAAATGGGGCACAGATGGCCTACTACTAACAGAGGCCTATCAAAAGATATAGTGAGAATGGGGCACATCCACCCAATAGCTAACAGAGGCATATCGAAAGATATAACGAGAATACACATCAGAAGAAGACAATGGTGTCAATATCTACATCATCAATCTTGTCCACCTGATGTAACTCCTCCTGAGTCACTGGATCTCTATCAACAGGGATGTCAGGCCTATATAGAGGAGGATCTGCGCCGAAAAAAACCGAATGGGTCATCTGAGGGGCCAACGCCTGAGTTGTAAGGATCAAACGAATCTGCCTCTGCTGGATCTCTGCCTAAATGCCAGATAAAGAAATGTGCCTAGTCTAGTCGCCAGATCAAACTGTCAATATGTATCACATGAGTCAGATCTCGGACACAGGCTATCCAATCCATCATCATCACAGATCCTGGAACCATATCCCCCATGAACTGAGTGGCGTGGGACTGGGCACCAATGGTACGAGGGAACCACCAACGCTGGAACATCTCCTGAGTGCAAGGACCCTCTGATAATGTAAAGCCGTTAAACCCCAAAAATGGGATATCAGTGATGGGTGACTGCGATACAGGCCAATGACGCCTGGCAGGAGGCAAGATCGGTATATGAATCTCCCATGTGGTGCACCTAATAGCACGCTCTCCTAAATAAAGCTCACATCCTCCATTTATAAATAGAGGAACTCTTCGGGTGGAGATCACATACTCGACGCCAGTCGGGTACCCATCCTCAAAACCGATGGCCAAATGTTCTCCAAAATAGGGAATTCATATCATGATATCAGCTATCAACAACTTCAGCTACATGCGGTAGTGAGTGAAACCCTCAGCTACAGGGACCTCCGTCAAAATAGAATGATGCCATCGTCGTCCTCGTGGATAGGTGTGTAAACCTAACATAATCACAGGACGCAAGCATGGGAGCCTCTCGTAGGCCCAAAACTGCCAACACAATGGCAAAACATCTGCGGTCAGTAAACACTCTTAACTTATAAATAGGAAATGACAATAGAAATACTCACCAACAGAAATGGGTAGAATCCTAGCCAAGCCTCAGTCAAACCCTGTGAACGCATACGCATGCCCCGGAGAAAATAGGCGAAGGTGTAGGAATCCCAATCATACTCTCCAATACGGTCCACGTGACGTGTGGCATTGATCAAAGTGAACGACACCGTAGAAGAGTTATCTACTATGAAGCAAACTCCAATGATCATCAGGAATAATCGCCGAAGAATGCAATCCCTGATTATGACATCATCAGGCATTGGTTCACTTAAAAGCACGCTCATAGCATTTACGCTCAAAGGACCTGCACGGACATTCCTGCCTTTGAGCACCTCCGTCAGAACTCCTAACAAGGATCTGATAGCAGTAGGGGTAATATTCGCCATGCAAGGCATTGACTCCCCTCTAAACTCCATACCTATGATAAACTACCAATCCATCTGCGTCATCATCACCATGCAGTCCAGCAGATGGAGTGACTGAGTCTGAAGAAACCATCGCTTAGACAATGCCCTGAGGGAACCCCAAGGACAACGATGGGGAATGATGGAGAAGAATGCCTCGAATCCTCAATCATGCACTACCGCTCTATAATCAAGACGAAGAGCATGATACATGGATTATATAGTAAACCAATTCCCTCGAGGCTGTGTGAAGTCGGGAACCTACATGGAATGCAGATCAACATCAAAACCCTTTAATCCTCATCAATAGGAAAGAAAGAAGATCAAGATCTAACGTCATACCTCGTTAGCATTCAAGTACATCGAGGGATGTTTGCTCAAGTCACCCAGAAGTTCTAGGTTTGCCAATTAAATATAAGGGAGCTCCCTACGGGGAACATGTGCAGCAGGAGCAGGGTCCTCAATCAGAATATCCTCATCCTCGTCCTCAACGTCTGACACATCATCCCGGACTGGACGAATCATGGCCTTCACCAATCGATGAGGGTGTCTGATAGAACAGGGTCGAGGCACTTCAGAAGCCCTCCGCCGTATACCAGAAGTGGTCCTACGGGAACTACTCGGCTGATCCAGATCAATAATATCTGGACAATAAGTCTCCAAATTACCTCAAAAAGGGTGTGGTATTTCCTTACCTGGAGCTTTTTAAAATGCATTTTATGACTACATGCTTTCATGCATTACTTTAACATACATCTATAGTGGAGTTAAAATTGCATGACAAATTAAATGCCTACATTTTGGAAAAAATTTCCATAGTCCCCTTTGAAAATAGGACTATCCACATGCACATAGGCATGACTAGGTGGCCATTCAGTATCACACCTGCCCCAAAGTTATATACATAATATATGCAATAAAAATCAAAATCATTAGTGCATAAGGTTAACCTCAATATCATGAGTACTTTGCCTTTCTACCTTTTGTTCATTGGACCTCAAATAGGACAAAAGTAGCAGAAAAAGGTGCCGATTTGAATGTCTCAAAAGTCAAAAATTTTCACATCATGATGTTCAGCATGGTTTAATACTAACATTTACTATGTTGAATATTTTTTATCAAGTCATTTGTGCATACATAATCACTACTATGTGTTTAGATGCATTTCATGCGATAACTTATTTTCCAAGGGATAAAAATTGGAAAAAATACATGCATACGTTACCAGGATAGTGTAGAACACTTGTACGGTGACAGAATTTGTCCAAAATAGTCCGAACTGAGCAGATCTGAAGGAGGCTCTCGGATTTTACTTTGCGAGATAAGTTGAAAATGACTTATGAGACCAACCTGCTAGATTATAACATCCATGGTTGGTCGCAGGTCCATCTGCGGCTTAAGAAAAAGTACATGTGGCACCCCTATGTGGGCCCCACCCCTCTGGCTCAGTCCAGTTCGAGTTGGAAAGGAGTTCTTGCGGACTGAAAAAGTCAAATCGGGAATAAAAATGCTACGCGATTGAATAAAATAGCCTACAATCCTGGTCTTCTTAGATGGAACTTTGAGTCTGTACATCACTCATTGGTAGTCACCCAAACATGAGGTATACCCTACTAATGATCTCATTTGTTACAAATCACATATGGCAATACCTTGTACAGGTCTGGTGCCGCCAACTCCAGGTCATTACCCTAAAAGATCAATGTGATCCCCGACGAGGGTTATAACGTGGATCCCCGATGGGGGTTACAACGTGAAGCCCCGGTAGGGGGATACAATGCACATTCAGCCGTTGACACACATATCAATGAAGGTCAAGCAGCCTTGACGTTATCTCAGCTGATGGCAATGAAACTTATCGAAACTCGAGAGCTATTCGAGGATTTCATACTCGATTACTCATATTCCTCAGCGGATACCTGGCGGGGATTACAACGCCTTCTTCCGTTGATTCACATGTCAACGAAGGTCAATCAACCTTGACAAATTTTCCACACGTGGTTCTTTTCCACCCGTTGATTCATATGCCGGTGAAGTACATGTCAACGAAGGGCAGGCATCCCTGACGGCATTTGTTGTTGGCAGTAAATCCAACCTTGGTGATCACCCCAAGGAATGTAGTTCCAGCGATAACCCCGAAAATGCTTGTTTCAAATGCAACCAGCTTCAATCTCGGAGCTCAAATCGAGACACCCAGTACCAACCCGGAGATAACACCGGGAGGACAAGCACACCTCAGAGTTGACACTGAGGACTTTCAACACTTGCAGCAGTCCAATCTCACGAAGCCCTGAGCAACTTCTACTTTATCAGTCCAAACCGAAAATAACACCGGTGAGGGAAAACCTCGTCATCTTGCCAAAACGATGCCACATCACGTAGTCTCAACATTTTATACACACATCTCTACTCAATGATGTCCCACGAGGATTAAGGAAAACCAATCTCGAGTGACTATTGTGCGGGGTAACAGATAGAATTTGAAGCTTAAAGATCGGAGGGCATCATCCTATCTTCAATGACTTCGTACAAACTCTAATCTCATACCATTGTACAACACTCGGCAACGACGGTCTGAAATAGGTCTTGTATACCTCAATCGGATGCCTGGATTGCAATTCTGAAACTTTGAGTGGACATTATAGTTCCTGAGTTCACGTACTACGAGACGACCCAACCCAAGAAACCCGGGGCAACCCGGGCAGCCTCAGGTATACCTACAGCTGGCTGCAGGTACACCTGCGGCTCCCCCTATATAAATAGAGGGCTTGGGGTGGCCATTTTAAGAGGGGAAAGAGCGAGGAAGCCTTGTCAAATTTGCTCCGTACTTGCAATATACTGAGTGCTTTACCATTTTAAACACTCGTGAGCTCACATATAGCTACTTTTGTACCAGCGGAAGCCGAGTTTCATCCACTTTAAAGATATAGAAGCCTTCTTTGGCAGCCCACTGTAAGCCTTCTCATACACTTTAAAGCCTTTCTCTTCATCTTTCCATACACCCTTCTTCACGTTGAGAGTCGTGTTGCGTGCGTTTGCCCAGACTTCGGTCCGTTGTTTTATTTCAGTTTATATATATATATATATATATATATATATATATATATATATATATATATATATATATGTTCAGGATCAGGTAAGGACTCCCTTACTTTGTTAAAATGCGGACTTTTTTTTTGGTTTTTTTTAAATAACTAAAAAAAATTTAATATTTTATGGAACTGAAAATTTTTCATAATACAATATTTTGGATGTGATTTGGATACGTATAACAAAATAGGTCTGTACAGTCTGTGCCGACTGTACAACCATTTTTTGGTATAGGTATTCAAATCACACCCAAAACATTATATTATGGAAAAATATCAGTTCCATAAAATATTAAATATTTTTTTTAGTTGTTTAAAAAAAACAAAAAAAAAGGTCCGCATTTTAACAAAGTAAGGGAGTCATCACCTGATCATTTCTGTATATATATATATATATATATATATATATATATATATATATATATATATATATATATATATATATATTCGTCCCACCTGGAGTTTACTTCGTGGTGATTGATCGCTTTTACAACTTCTGTTACGTTTCGTCTTGCCTGGAGTTCACTTCGTGGCAAATGATTTCTTTGATTAGCTTTATTTACATTTTGTCCCGCCTGGAGTTCCCTCCGTGGGGGTTGATAGCTTTACAGCTTTATTTATATTTTGTCCCACCTGGAGTTTCCTCTGTGGTTGTTGATAGTTTTTATAGCTTTATTTATATTTTGTCCCACCTGGAGTTTCCTCCGTGGTGGTTGATAGCTTTTACAGCTATATTTACATTTCTGATCCCCCATGGAGGTGCTTCGTGGTTGGTGATCATGTCTGTATATATATATATATATATATATATATATATATATATATAGGGTCAGGAACAGGTAAGGACTCCCTTACTTTGTTAAAATGCGGACTTTTTTTTTTGATTTTTTTTGGTTTTTTTTAAAACAACTAAAAAAATATTTAATATTTTATGGAACTGAAATTTTTTCATAATACAGTGTTTTGGATGTGATTTGGGTACGTATAACAAAAATATGTATGTACAGTCTGGGAAGACTGAACCACCACTTTTTGGTATAGGTATTCAAAACACGCCCAAAACATTATATTATGGAAAAATTTCAGTTCCATAAAATATTAAATATTTTTTTTTAGTTGTTTTAAAAAAAAAACCAAAAAAAATCAAAAAAAAAAAGTCCGCATTTTAACAAAGTAAGGGAGCCCTTACCTGATCCTGTCTATATATATATATATATAACAAGGATCCAGTCCGGTCTCCCGGACTGGTCCTAAAATACGGACCCCGTATTTTATTTTTTTTACTTTTTTTTTTTGAAACAACTAAAAAAAAAAAAATTTATGAAACTGAAATTTTTCCATAATACAGTGTTTTGGGTGTGTTTTTAATACCTATACCAACCAATGTATGTACAGTCTGCCCAGACTGTACAGAAATGTTTTGGTATAGGCATCCAAATCACGATCAAAACACTGTATTGTGAAAAAATTTCAGTTCCATAAATTTTTTTTTTTAGTTGTTTCAAAAAAAAAAAGCAAAAAAAAAAAAAAAAAGGTCCGAATTTTGTTAAAATTCGGGAGCCCGGACCAGATCCGGACTCTCTCTCTCTCTCTCTCTCTCTCTATATATATATATATATATATATATATATATATATATATATATATATATACCTGTTTACTGCTTTCATACAAATTGTGGTATCATGTGCGCCTAAGAATCATGTGATCAAAGATTCAGCCTATTGGATCTAGATATGGTTCCCGTGATGGACATTTTCAACTGTAAGCATCTTGTAAATTATTCTGCGGTGTTTGAATTTCCTTAGGTGGTTTTCATACCCACGAGGAAATCGACATTTTTTTTACATTATTTTCTTATAGATGCTTCGCATCTCAAAAATAAAATCAATCCAACCAAATATTGAATAAAATGGAAGTATTAAAAGCTCTCAATTACTATTGAGCATCATGGTTTAAAAAACCTCTTTTATAAAACATCATTGTCATATCTTGCTAAAAAATGAATTTTTACATAAATTCAAACCCCGTGTATATAGGTGCGAACAAAACCTCGCACTACTTCCAAATAATAGCACATTGACCCACACACACACACACACACACACATTCATATAATAGTTACTTAAAAAGAGGCGGTCACCGTGGTAACACAAATGTCGGGGGGTGCCTAACACCTTCCCTCCGCATAATCAAGTCACCGGACCCTAATGAATCTCGGTTTCACCAACCCGTTTAACAGTGTCACATCACTGGGTCAATGTGCAAACCTTTTCTCGGTTGTGTTGGTACAACCATTTAAAAAACCAACTGGCGACTCTTAACAGTCCATCGTCGACATTATACATGTCGAACCTTTTTCACTTGTTTTTTCAAACAAATCTCACCTAAAATGAGAACACCAAAGAACAAGTAACAGAAAGGGACATTTAAAAATCCCGACGTCGACATAGCTGTAATGGTTATATAAGCTAGTGTGAGCAAAAAAATACTCACTTGAAATAACAATGAATAATAACAACATAGTAACTGCCAATGAATAATCTCAATCAAACTGAATAACATTCTCTATCATTGATAATCAAGAATTGAAATCATAATTTGAAATTTATCTGAGGGTCACAAGACCATGAACTATGTCCAAGGTTATAAGTATTCTTTCAACTTAAACCTAAACAATCATAAGACTGTAGGGACTTCTCGTACTTAGGGTGATCAGCCTTTTGTACAATGTATCGTGCACATATATCTAAACACTTCACGTAAATAATCACCTATAATAGGGTTGTTCTTCTTAGTTTTAGAATACAAGTCCGCACCAAAGCAAGTTTGGTTTGCATAAGCTTCAAGGGTAATTTAGAGTTGAACGAACATCAACTAAGGATTAGTTGAATCAAAAGTGTAATAACAATATGCTATGGAATATTCGTGAGTCATATGCAAAATCAACATTATACATCGAAATCATGTTTTAGAAATGAACTAGAAAGCATAGGTATTAAATATTATAACAAAATTTGTAACAATCCAGAATTTTATTTGTAATTTAAAATATTTATTAAATTAAATAAATATTTTATTTATGTGATTGTTGTTAGTATATATTTGTGAATTAAATTTATTAGAGAATACTCTAATTTAATTTAACAGTTAGAGAGCTGTTAAAGATTATATGAGTTGCTATATTGATGTCATAATTTAATAATTAAAGTGATATATTAATTATTAAATAAAATTATAATGAGATTATAATTTTGTGATATTTGGTTAATTGGGAAATATATTTAGTATGTGGTAATTAGTTTATTTAATTAGGATTGGATATGAAAATCCAAGTAAACAATGTGGGACAATAAACTATATTAAAAATGACTTATGAAAATAAATTAAAAGAGTTTTAATTTGGTTTTACCAAACAAAGCCTTCGAGCTTTTGAAATTCTTATTTTAATCTTATTTTTCCAAACAAGGCTTAAGGAATGATTAAGTCATTATTTTAATATGGTTTTGCCAAACAAGCCTTAGGGCTTTTAAAATTCTATTTTTTGTAACTTATATATTAAATTGATAATTAGTTTATGTAATTATATTGGGAGTTATATATTCTATAATTATATGTTTTATATGTATATTGTATATACACTAAGTTACGTTAGTTTTCTAAACCTACTCTAAACTAAGAACAAAGGGAAGAAGAAGAAAAAGAAGAAGAAAAAGGGAAACCTTGAGAAAACAAAAGAAAAGCTTTCATCATCTCCATTTTTTCTCCTAATTCAACCTAGAAAGGTATCAAACTAACCCTTATACTAAATTAGGATGTTTTATATTTAGTCTTTATAAAATTAGGTTTTCATGATTGTGAATTTATATGCATATATGGTGTTCATATGTTTTCATGTATACACTTACATGAGATTTTTATAGTTGTTCAAAGGTTTCAATTCACAAAGATATGATGAACATGATGAAATCATGTTCATAGTGTTTGATTATGAGTTATATGGTTGTTCTAGTAATTCAATCCATGTAATTTTGATAAACAAGAGGAATTAGGTTCATAATGATTTTCTGTGAAATAATTTCTGAAAAATGGCTTTTTAAACTATTAAATTGATGTTTTGTTCTGATCTATTGTTGAAATTGATCATGTATTATGTTAGTATGTTAAGAATATGAGTTATCACAATTGGAATTACTTGAATTGGTTTAAAAACGAATTCACAGTGAATAATTTCGCTATGAATGTCAAAAGAAGAAGAAAGAAGAGAAATAGTGAAATTAAAAGTTGTAATCTTTGATGTTTTTATTGTTTATGTGGTTAGAAACGTGTTAGAAACATTAGTTTATGTTTCTGTAAACATATTACACCTTGGGTATGTTGGTATGGTTGTTAGAAAGGAGTTTGTAGGCCTAATTTGGATTTCTGTAGTGTTTGGGATGAAAAATCATGAATTAGCAGAAAGGACCCCCGCACCGGCGGGCCCCCTAGTACAAAAACCCCTGGCCTGGCGGGGGGGGGGGGAGTGTAGGCTGCCTAGCAGAATTTTGGAAAAAAAACTAACCGGACATGTTTTACTAAAATGAGCATAACGTTTTCATACCAACTCCGATTAAGATGATTCAAGATGATCCAGAACGAGGACGAGTAGACCTACAACTTTTATGCTTTAAGGTTTTCAATTTGAAATCGGTATGAATGGTCAAAATGATCATCTGTAGGACTGTTGTGTTTTTCAGAGGCAATCGGAGGGCGTCAGACATGCACGTATGCTAGTGTAGTACTCTTGACGATAAAAGATGTTCTAAGTTATAAAACATGAATGTTAGTACATATAATGATGCTTAACATTAATATAATGATGTATTAGATAAGTTATAGAAGTATAGTAAGCATACACAAAAGATACAATTCGGGCGTGTGACGAATAAACGTCGAAACGCCGTGATAAGTGTTAATGAACATAAAAAGTGTTTTAAGTCAAATGAAATGGATATTATATAATATGAAATGGGTTTAATATAAAACAAATAACGATTCTTAGGAAGATTTAAACACTTGAATGAATTTTGAATATTACATAAGTCAAAAAGTTAACACAATCTAATTGAACATTGTGTGCTAATTAATAGGAAAGATTATGAGATGTGGAGTAGAGTTTACATTACAATTACTATGCGTTATTATGTGACAAATAGTTGATGTGTATGATTATATAATTATGTAGGGCACGTGAAGTGCAGATAACTGTAAGCTATTAAACTTTTATTGGTAAACAACGATCAAGGCAAGTCTTTCAGTTCCTATTTATTATGTGAACTTGATGATGAACTATTTAAATATTTGTTGCAAAGAGCATGATGAGTTCTATATATATATTGAAAGAATAAAATGGTAAAGTCAATTTATGACTACATTGATTGAATAATGAATGTTGATTGAGTAAGGAACTCAATCTTTATACCTATTTTATGAAATGCATCATGTGTGTTGTGATTAGTCCAATGTTTATGAGATATATGTTGAGTATATTATTATGTGCTATGTGATGCAAGAAAAATGTTAGATTTTGCAGGGCTGTCGAGCTCAACCTTGTAAATAACCATTTTTGAAGGTTAAAGATTTAAGGTAAGGATATGTGCTACGTGAATTATAGAGATCCATATTCACGAAGATTACTTATGTTTAATGGGAAATGTATTTAATATTTTGAATGTAATATGTTGTTGAATTGTAAGTTGAGCTATCCGGTGTATATGGATAGGTGTATATGGATATCTATTTATGATGTAAGACTTTGTATAGTCATTTTGTTGTAAATATTCTCGATATAAATTTGAATCGAAGAGATGTAATGTAAAGGTTGCGATTTAGGGCAATAAAGAAGGAAATGTATAAAAGTTTTAAATATTCTGCATTTGTAGTGATTTTAATATCGAATAATGATGTAATGATAGATTAAAGTTGTATTGTTAACGATCGAGAAGAAGAATATTATTGTATAAATTTTGGGGTCGTTACAACATTGCTTGAACAACAATAAGCTAAGGCTATAATCTAGCTCAATAAAAGAAGTGAGTTAATGAACGTGCATGATTAATAACAAGTTGAGGAACAAAACTTGCTTAACATAAGAATAACAGAATTTAAGAATTTGTATAATAAGAAACAAGTTAAAGATAAGAAACCTTCTCAATGTAAGAGCTAGGTTAAAGAATTTGCATGAACATAAAACAAGTTATATAAGTAGGATTAAGAACTTGCTCAATTGTCAACAATAAGGTTTAGGAACTTGCATAAAATAAGTGAGATATAATAACTCAGTTAGGGATTAGAGTTCAGAAACTTGCCTCGTGCATAAGCTATTAAATTACAACTCACGTTCACCTACATATATCATTAGAATGACAACATCTATTAGGTATACCAACATTAACCTCACAAGTTAAATTTCATATTAGTTGAACTCATTATCTTAGTACAAGTCCCAACCACTAGCACCATTACAACACTTAATTACCATCTCTAGACTTCCAAAAATAATAACACGAAGTTTTCCTAACTTACTAGTTTTACAAATTTGGAATTATCAAGTACATGTTAACAATCTATTATAGCGTCTTTGTTACATGATCACCACATTACCATTTTCTTTAGACAAGGTTATATTGGGTTTTAAAGACTGAACAATCAACAGGACATCACTGTCTCTGCTCTGGCTAGGGCGCAACTGCGCTGTTTAAAGCCTTGGGATAGGCAGCTGCACCGTTTCTACCTTTGGCACCAGCCCAGTTGCGGACAAATTTTTTCATAATTTTTCATAATTTTTCAAGTATTAAAATCCTTTTAACTAATTTATTTAATATTATTATTAAATAAATTAAATACCATTAATATTCCAAAAATATTAAATATTAATGAAATATATTCAAAAAAATTAAAAACTCATTTTTAGGCTTTAAAATAATTTTTAGGAATTTAATAATTAATTTTAGAAATAAACTATCGCTAAATGTGTCTTTAGGCGACAAAACTGTCGCTAATTGTGTTCATGGCTAAGCCCAGAAGATGCATGTCAGTTTGCAGGGTAGTATGTTTGACCATTAATAGATCCTTTGTTATCAAGTTTATGGATTTGGTAATGAGTTATGATTGTAGTACTCATGTAATATTACAATATCCAACAAGGTTCCTAGATAAACAACCTAACAACAGAGAGATCAAACCGTCCAAAGATCTTGTTAGGCATGTTCTTCATATTCTGGGTTACCCAGAAATGAAGAACAGCCAAGGTACCTACTTTTCAGCCATTGAATTTTGTGTTCTGGGCTTTTTCTTTGTGATTTCAAGGTTTCATATTGTAGAATACATGTCAAGGAACAGTTCTATAACATCAGATATACAAAACAACATTACAAACGTAAGACCTGAGCCAGTCAAAGTAGGCCAAAAAAATTGTTCTTGAACGAATTCTAGGTTTTCCTGAAATTCATAAGGCAATCTGTCAACTCAAGTTTGACCTTGATTATCTTGGATCCTATACATTATATGGGTATTCTAATGACTTATATGTGTAGTTCAAATACCAGTCTACAACATAACAACAACAACTTAGCCAAACTATCTAACACATGCAAGATCAGAAGCTTAGAAAATCTTGTCAGACCATTTCTGCATTTTTGGGCTGCCTAGAAACCAGTTGGTCATGGTCAGTCAACGAACTTTGACTTCTTATAACTTGCAATATAGACATGATCTGACCCTGATTCCAGTTTTAGTTCATTTTAAGCATGGCAAAGAGCAAGTCTATAACTTAAAACTAAGAGAATACTTGTCATAGATAGATCTAGAAGTCCTGACATTTGCTTGTCAGACACAAAACTAGGGTTCATGATCAGTTTCAAAATTTTGATTTTCGTGCTTCTAGATGCTATGGATCTGGGATCTATCCACCCAGATCACTAAATGACACCCTCTAACTTGGATCCTTGATTCTGACTTTTTGATTCTGTTATTGGCTTGCTATGAATTGATCCTAGCTTTGTTTATCACTCCCTCTCATTCTTAGTCCCGAAAATATAGAGAGAGAGTGGTATGGTGAAAATGAGAAGTAAAGTAAATAACTTTTCTTACATTTGAAGTTTTAAAGCTTTGATTCATTGCATTTGGCTGATATAACTGCTGATTTGGGAGATATATGGCACATGGATAGAGTTAGGGTTGGTGAACAACCAATAATATGGCTAGATCTACACTCCAACTATTAGAGAATACAAAAAGGGGGAAATGGTCATTTGATTTCCAATTTTAATGGCAAATTGGTAACTTGTGCAAACCCTTAGGGTTTAACCCTAAGGTTAAAAAAACAAACAAATAAATTCTAAGATTTCCAATTTAGGTTTTAAAAATAAAAAATTAATATTTCTAAATTATAATCAAGATTCTTTAATTATAATAATATTTCCTAATCATAATTCAAGCTTGCTAATTAGGATTATTATTTCCTAATTAAAATTGCTAATTTAGCAATTAGGTCCATAATTGTATATAAGGGTTTCTAACGGAACAATTAGGATTTCAAATTTTAAAATTAGGGTATTCTAACTAATTCGTTAGGTTTTTACCCTAATTATTCTTATAATTAATACACTTAAGTCTCTGAGATCCCAAGTAAGGTTTTTTTCGTAATCCAAATTAGGGTTTCGAATTCCCAAAACTGAAATTAGGGTTTCTAGAGCTGGTAATAGGGTTTTTTATCAATCGCTAGTGTTTTCAAACTGAACGTCGATGTTCTTAATATAATATTAGGGTTTGTCACTGATATTTGTTATCTAGTCAACCCTTGACCCTTAACCATATATTATACACATAAAACCTCATACACATATACATATACACTTATACACTTACACATTATACCTTTCATACACAGCATCACATGCTACCCAAAACATTACTCACAAGAGTAAAAAATTTCAAATATTGCTGAGGAGTTATATAGACTATTGTCTATCATTTTTGAAAAGGTTATACAGAAATTCATCCGCAAACCGTCATAATTACAGACACATAGGGTAATTAGCCCGATATGCCCAGTATTGACCAAGTACTGCAGGTTGGAACAATTTTTCCTTGTTCCTTCTATCCCATCTGCCTTAGGCGCACAAAAAATTTCTTACCTCAGTCTTTAGCGAAATCCCCACCAAAACAATTTGGTTTAGGAAACTTTTCAAATAATGCTTAGAGTTTTCATAAACGTATGTCTACCAGAATCAAATAGCTTAGACTCATATCAATAATTCAATTCAATCAAAATATTTAGGTATAGCCAAACCCCATTGGCTAATTAAAATTTTAAACTTAGTTTAACAATGACGTCATGATGTTGTACTATATTAACAGCCCGTTTGAGGATGCCATCATCAAGTGTCTTTGTCATAACACATCATACAATAGTGGAACAACGATTTTATATCAAATTCAACACCAAATATTCATGTATTTACAACTTCATCAACTTTTTATCATCTCTGCACCAGGTTATATGGTACATAAGCGATAAATAAAAATATATTTTGATATTTCAAATAATTATCGTTTAGCTAAAACAAGTAGCATAGACTATTCTTTAAAACGTTCCAAAAACCATTGGAATTCACTTTTATCATCTCAATAGGTAACGATGTATCGGTGGCCCGAAGTCCACACATAAATAATGATCACCAGGAGTTGAGAATAAAAATTCATTTCCAAAAGCACATAGTGCTTATTTAGCTTGATGTAAAAAAATTGAAGTCTAACATAGCTAGGAGATTTGGAAAACCTATGTCTCCACTAATAATCAATTGCTTAATCAATCTATTTGTTCCTATTATCCTCAAAACTCTAATCACACTTAGTTCTACCGAATTCATCAAACTTAACACACTTATGAGTTCAAGAACTTGCTATAATCTTATGAGTTTAAGAACTTTTCCTAGACAGACCTTTGGCGTACATTCACTGAGGGGTTCATAAATATTTCATATAATTATGAGTCACGAACGTTCCATAAATATGAGTTATAAGAACTCGTACTTAACCTTATATTCTCTAACTATACCCTACCTATCTGTTATACACCTGAGAAAAGAATCACCTTCTCAACAGGTATATAGCAAATAGCGCGACACAAATATTTCAATGATTATCAGTACTAGAAACTAAGTGGTTTTTACACCAAGTACAATTCCCCGCCCATAATAAGGAATCATATAACTCAGCTGCTGACATGGGTCCTCAATTGAAATCCCCACCTAATCCTACATCGTTTTTCAATACGAATTTCATTTAATCTGTATTCATAATCCTTTCCGGAATCTGTACCAATTTATAGACACACAACAATCTTTGATGTAAACGTTTCAATCATTCGCTTGATCCTTCTTCATACTATAACCTTATCAAATCATGGGGTGATCTCATCGTATATATAATGATTTATTTCTATACTATGATCGTTTTATTTTATGATCTCCTATCCTTGTACATTTAGTCTTTTAGACTCTATCTATTCATCACTACTGTTCACCTTTATTATCAGAGTTAGGGAACTCCGTATCTTTATAACTCGCCGAGAATTCGTCTTTGAATCTTACCGACACACTAACTCTATTTGAGTTAGTCCTTATCCTAATCACTGCAATTATTAGTCTCAGGTAACCCTACCTAAGGTTTATAACCAACATCTTTGATACAAATTGTGAGGACCCCATATCCAGGTCCCAAATCACTGCGGATCTGGTACAATCATTCTATAACTATTGTGGAAGATATAAACATAAATTATTTATACATTAAACATTACACATTATTCCCCAAGGTTAAGAACCTTTAAATAAGACCTAAACCAATATTATATCTAACATACAATGTTATTATCATTCTAGACTATTACAATTAAGTTGCACATATAATCCCAAGCTGAACTTGGCATTGGCTTTTCCTTGTATCCGACGTATTCATCTTAATCTGCAATATTAATCATGATATAGCAAGGGTGAGCAACAAGTTTGCCCAGCAAGTTTAATTTCAATAAATTAACAAAATATCATGATGGAAAGAATTTGAATAATAGCTGGCTAACATTCAACAATATAATTCTGAACTAGCATGAACAAACTATCATAGTTGATCGAACATTGAACGTGTACATATCAATTATATCTGGACCGAATGGTAAAGATGGTGATCAACCTTTCATACCTGATGAATACATGCAATATGCACTGGGTACGATTCAATAATTCATAGACATGAGAATCAGCAATGATTAACCACAAGTATATTTGGATGAAACAACTCGAGGTCGAGTTAAGAAAAATTTGCATGAACCGTTGAATATCGTTATGCAATTTAATAAGCTTTGTTTGAAGACCTAATATTAATAATATTTATTTTTAAGTTAGAATAATATCAACATGGTATTTAAAATAACCTAAACGCATTATCACATAATCCTATCAGTTTATAAAACACATAAAACCTAACCTCAAGTCAAATTTTTACAGTCTAAGCCGAGTTCGATTCAATTCTGACATCTCGATTGCCTAATCGGACAATTATCAAGTTTAAGTTCAATTAAACTCTACCTAAACACTTAACAATTATCTATTATAATTTTAATATCCGTCAAAATATTTTTCATAAGCTCATAATAATTTTCAGATAATTAATATCATTTAAAATGATTTTTCAGTCATTAATATAATAATTATATGAATTAAATATCACTTAATTCCATTATCATTAATATTTATTTAATACTAAATATTAATAAAAATCATAACATAATATTTTAATATATGTATAATATATCAAAGTATTTATAATACCTTAAAATCATATTTATATGATTTTTAAATAGTTAAATCCATTAACCGATAATTGCCATTAATATTAAATATTAATGTTTTTCATGACAAAATATCAAAAGTTATATTTTATAACTTAAAATATTTTTATAACCTTTAAATTATTTTTATATAATTTTTAAATAATTAATTCTATTTTTCCATAATTTATTTAATACATTTATTAAATAAAATATTTATCACTACTACTAATTAATTAATGAAATTCATCACAAAATATCAAAATTCATTAAAAATAACTTCAAATATTTTCTTATACATTAATATAATTTTTCATGGTTTTTCAAGTATTAAAATAATTTTTAACTAATTTTATTTAATATTATAATTAAATAAATTAAATACCATTAATATTCCAAAAATATTTAATACTAATGAAATATATTCAAAATATTTAAAAACTCATTTTCAGGCTTTAAAATAATTTTTAGAAATTTAATATTAATTTTTAATAAATAAAAACAATTTTTTTCTATTTATTAAATAAAATAATTAATTTTAGAAATAAACTGTCGCTAAAAGTGTCTTTAGGCGACAAAACCGTTGCTAATTGTGTTCTTGGCCAAGCCCAGAAGCTGCATGTCAGTTTGCAGGGTAGTATATTTGACCATTAATAGGTCCTTTGTTATCAAGTTTCTGGATTTGGTAATGAGTTATGATTGTAGTACTCATGTAATATTACAATATCCAACAAGGTTCCTAGCTAAACACCCTAACAACAGAGAGATCAAACCATCCAAAGATTTTGTCAGGCATGTTCTTCATTTTCTAGGTTACCCAGAAATGAAGAACAACCAAGGTACCTACTTTCAAGCCTTTTGTGTTCTGAGCTTTTTCAATGTGATTTCAAGGTTTCACATTATAGAATACATGTCAAGGAACACTTCTATAACATCAGATATACACAACACCATTACAAACGTAAGATCTGGGCCGATCAATGTAGGCTAGAAAAACTGTTCTTGAACGAATTTTGGGTTTTCCAAAAATTCATAAGGCAGTCGGTCAACTCAAGTTTGACCTTGATTATCTTGGATCTTGTACATGATCTGGGTATTCTAATGATTTGTATGTGTAGTTCATATACCAGTCTACAACATAACAACAACAACTTTGCCAAACTATCTAACACATGCAAGATCAGAAGCTTAGAAAATCTTGTCATACCATTTTTGGGTTTCTTGGCTGCCCAGAATCCAGTTGGTAATGGTCGGTCAACGACCTTTACTGCTTATAACATGCAATCTAGACATGATCTGACCCTGATTCTTGTTTCAGATCATTGTCCACATGGCAAAGAACAAGTCTATAACTTAAAACTAACATAACACTTATCATAGACAGATCTAAAAGTCCTGACATTTTCTTGTCAGACACAAAACTAGGGTTCAAGATCAGTTTCAAAAATTTAATTTTTGGGCTTCTACATGCTATGGATCTAGGATCTATTTACCCAGATCACTAAATGACACCCTCTAACATAACTTTAAACAACAACCAACAATCAACAACATTGATCATATAGATTTTTATAAAGCTAGTGTTTAAACCTTTCTAGCTTTGATCCTTGATTCTGACTTTTTGATTATGTTATTGGCTTGCTATGAACTGATCCTAGCTTTATTTATCACTCCCTCTCACTCTTAGTCCCGAAAATATAGAGAGAGAATGGCTTGGTGAAAATGAGAAGTAAAGTAAGTAACATTACTTACATTTTAAGTTTTAAAGCTTTGATTCATTGTATTTGACTGATATAGGTGCTGATTTTGGAGATATATGGCACATGACTAGAGTTAGGGTTGGTGAACAACTAATAATAGGACTAGATCTACACTATAACTATTTAAGAATACAAAAAGGGCAAAATGGTCATTTGATTTCCAATTTTAATGACAAATTGGTAACTTATGCAAACCCTTAGGGTTTGACCCTTAGCGTTTAACCTTAAGGTTAAAAAAATAATTAATAAATTCTATGATTTCCAATTTAGGTTTTAAAAAAAGAAAATAATATTTCTAAATTATAATTAGGATTCTCTAATTATAATAAGATTTCCTAATCATAATTTAAGCTTGCTAATTAGGGTTAGTATTTCCTAATTAAAATTGCTAATTTAACAATTAGGTCTGTAATTGTACATTATGGTTTCTAAGGGAATAATTAGGGTTTCAAATTTTAAAATTAGAGTTTTCTAACTAATTCGTTAGATTTTTATCCTAATTAATCTTATAATTAATACACTTAAGTCTTTGAGATCCCAAGTTAGGTTTTTTCGTAATCCGAATTAGGGTTTTGAATTCCCGTAACTGAAATTAGGGTTTCCAAATCCGGTAATAGGGTTTCTTATCAATCACTAGGGTTTCAAACTGAACATCGATATTCTTAATATAATATTAGGGTTTGTCACTGATATTAGTTATTTGGTCAACCCTTCACTCTTAACCACATATTGTGCACATAAAACAATATACACATATACATACATATACACTTATACCCTTAATCTTGAATAATTCTCCAGAGAGATTTTTAAAATTCACAAAAAATTTTCCAAAAAATGTCAAATTCATTCACTTATTTTCTGTCTAGGTTTATTATTTAACCTTAATTCAATATTTTAAAATTTTAATAAATGTCCAAATTCTCGAGTTGTCACAGTAACGGCGCAGCTGCGCTTCAGAATGAACTAGTGGCAGCGCAGCTGTGCCTGATCGCAGATTCCAGAAAACCTTATGTTGCCTATAAATTCGATACAATCGCATATCAATTCATACATGGAATCATAAAATTGATAATTAGCACAAAGTTTGACTCTAATACCACTGTTGGGTTTGTATATATCATAATTACGTAATCAAATCACATAAATAAGGCGGAAGCGCGAAGAAACGAGAATTTAAAATTTATACAAACTCATACCCATGATCATTTTTGTGATATATTATCAATTGACAGAAGAGTAAGAGAATCATAATAATACCCTTGAAGATTCGAGTTTCCTCAAGTATAAGTTCACTCATAGTCTTTTGTGCTCTCCTTGAATACGCGGGATTGATTCTTTCCTTTGATAACCGTTAGCCACCCAAGCATTTGGCCTCTAGAGGTGATCCTATAACGATGCAGAATTTTATATGTAATTTAAATATTTATTGCATTAAAGAAATATTTTAGTTGATGTATTTATTGCTAAATAAATGTTTGTTTGATTTGATTTTTATTAGTTAAATTAATAATTCATGAGTTGTGGGGAATTAACTTGATTAAGTGTAATATGTTAATTAAGCTAATATTCGGAAATTTTGTATTTTGAAGTGAATTAAATTAAATAAAGTGTGACAATAAACTATATAGTAAGTGGGTTATTGAAATAAAATAAAAGGAATTTTAATTTAGTTTTACCAAACAAGGCTTAAGACTTTTAAGTCTTTATTTTGATTTTGTTTTTGCCAAATAAGCCTTAGTGGCTTTTGAATTTTAAAAAAATTGATATGTTATTAAGTAACGTTATTATTATATTTTTTTAGTTTTTTATGTAATGATATATCAGTTATAATATTATTTTACGTATAGTTTAGAGAGAGGGAAGAAGAAAACAGAGTAGAGGAAGAAGAAAACAGAGTAGAGGAATAAAGAAAAAGAGAGAGCTCTAAAGAATTTGAGAGAGAAAGGATTTCTCTATGAATTTGAGCAACTAAAGAAGAATTCTTATGCTCTAACAAAGTTAAACAAAAAATCAAAGGTATAAATTCTTAGCTTTTCTTCATATTCTTGAGTTTTCATTCTCTGTAATTTAAATTCTATGATAATTATTGAAAATCTGGCTTACATATGTTAATTTGTGAGCATAAGCTATTTTTATATAATTTGTATATTATTTAGAGTAGGTTAACCCATGAAAACATGATATATGTGCAGAAATCATGTTTTTACAGTGAATTACAGTGATATATGTATGATATAACTTATTTTAGAATCAAAATTGATACACAATTCATGATATAAACTGTAAATTGATTTTTTGATTATGTAACTACATGAAGAAACAAAAATAATGAATTTTAAACAGGCTGTTTTGGTTGAAAACTGAATTCACAATGATTAATTTCACTAAAAGTATTTAAAAGTGACTAAAAAGCAAAAATAATAAAATTTAGAGGCTTTAATTTGTTTTTTATGTTGTTTATATGGTTAGAAATATGTTAGAAACATTAGTTGTTGTTTTTGTACAGTTTATAAAACTTGGGTTAGTTGAAATTGTTGTTAGAAAGAATTTTTTAGGCTTATTTGGCTTTGTTCTGTGTTTTTTCGTTAACTTCATATTCTGAAACTGGCGCTTTATGCTGCAGCACCAGATTGAGGCTTAAATTCAGAGCTGCAGCACCAGACTTAAGCCTAAAGTCTGAGTTGCAGCGCCATCCGGGCTACAGCGCAAGTCCTAGTTCAAATGGCGAAGCTGCAGCGCTGGCGAAACTGCAGCGCCAGCCGAGCTACAGTTCCAGCTTTTAGTTCAAAGGAGAAGAATGAAAAATGCCCTTGATGTTTACACGGATGTCCCACTTACACCCTAAACTAATTTTTCCCCTAAAAGTACCCTTAATGTTAGGAAAATTAGGTCGCCCGTGCCCCTGCTGTCAACAGACCAGCCACCTGGACTAACTCTATTTACACGTGGATCATTTTTACTGATTAGGCACTTAGCGAGAAAGAGACAGAATAAAAGTAGTCATGATTTTCAAAAGGGGTAAAAAAACCCAAATCTCTTTCACTCCACAAATAGACAAAATCGAAGAAGAGAAGAAGACGTGAAAAGCTTGAAGACCAGTTCGGCGAGAAGAAGGTGAAGTCTAGTTCGGCGAGAAGAAGAATCGGCATGGCTTGCTATTCATCGTCATCTTCATCATCTGCTCGAAGACGTGCCATTGATGTTGATTATGAAGCTATGCCACTATGTTATTGTGGGTTAAGCGCTCCTTTGTGGACCTCATGGAGTGAAACAAATCATGGCATGAGGTTTTTCTCATGCTCGAAATTCAGAGTAAGTTCATATAATTTACTTTGATTTTGTGTTTGAAACAATTCCTAGCAGCAAGTATGCTTGGAAATATTTTACTAACAATAGTTGAATAATGCTTAATATTTTTGATTCAGCAAAAGGGATGTGGTTTCTTTGTATGGCATGAGCCACAGATGTGTGAGAGGGAAAAAGTTTACATAAATGATCTGAAGAGGGAGAACAAAATTTTACTGAATAAGGAACTGAATAAATTTTCCCAGGTTGAAGGGGCATCTGAATTATCTGAATTGAAAGAATTGGTTCATGAGTTGAAGAAGTTGATGTCAAATAGAGATGAAGTTTCTGTGAAATAAATTAAAGAAGTAGACTATTTGAACAGGAAGTGCATTGGTGTGTTATTGTTAGTTATATTCATCTGCATTTCTGTAATGCTACTTAGGTAGATAAATGGTTAGATAAATTAGTAGTGTTGTGAATTATAATGTACTGCAGTTTGAAATATGCAGTTAACTTAATGTAATTGGTGAAAATAGTTAATGGAAGTCAGTTTTTTTTTAAGCATTGGGAAATCCTTTTTTGATTAGTCCTTTAGTGAGTTATACAAGTTTAATGTGTTTTGAGGATGCTTTGTGAATTTTAATGTTTATTTTACCTTAATGTCAAAAATTTGATCCATGAACTTGGTTAATTGAAGTCTTATTTGTGTGTATAATTGTGTGACATATGATCAGTGCCAATGAGTTGAGCACTTGTTACTCAATGTAATTTTATTAACTTAATCTGGCTGTCAATGAGTTGAGCAAGTTTAATATAATGAACAAAATACGAATACAAAAGATAGTGAAAAATTATATTGCCAACATATAGGCTTGAGAAGCAGGTTCATTACATTTCTTTTAATTAAGCATAAATACGTAAACATTGTCCAAAATATATTCCCAA
Source organism: Panax japonicus (assembly GCA_020205505.1). Taxonomy (NCBI): domain Eukaryota; kingdom Viridiplantae; phylum Streptophyta; class Magnoliopsida; order Apiales; family Araliaceae; genus Panax; species Panax japonicus. The sequence continues at coordinate 50,438,177 of CM035113.1, forward strand.
AAATGAAAAACTCAGTTCCAAAAACATAACTGGAAGAAGTACAATTACAAAGTAGGCTCTAATTACAAAATAAGTCTAATGGTCAATTTCTCAAAAACATTCAACAGTTAGAAGTTCAGTTATATCCACTATAATTGGGTGGAATTCCTTGTGACTTACTTGCATTGTTGCTCATACCAATCCTTTCATCCCTGTCTGCCATAAGGCGTGTGGTAGTGATGCAGCTTCTACCCCTCCATTACAGTCCTTGAGGTCTGAATGTCATGTTGGACATGTTTACAAAGTCACCATCACCTCTATGGTTTATTTTTCTATTGCCAACTGAAGAGGATGCTTTGTTTTTAGCTTTGTCTGCTCTTAGTTGAGCTTCATTAGGGATTGCAAATTTGGTTTTAGGGTCAACCAAAGGTGGCTGTGTCTGGCTTCCTTCATTGACAATTGTTGATGATGTGCCACTTTACATGTACATAACATAACATTAAGACTGAGTTGAGAATCTTACACATCATATTATATCAATCATAATTGAAACATATAAATTTCCTTGAATGTCACTGAACCAGTTTTGTCATCATATAACAACCCAAAACCTTCACCATGATTGGATTACTTCCTAGAATGAGCTTTTGCAGCAGATTGAACTGGTAATTTTGACTGCCTTGATCTTGAAGTATGAGGTGCACTCATGGATGAACTTGTATTAAGCCCCACAAAATGCAAAAATTATCAAATATATGCACCAAGACATAAAGTATCAAATAGCAAAATGCAACATATATTGCACCAAGACAAACTGAACAAAATGCAAAAGTATCAAATAGCATAAGTATCACAGTGGAACTTATATAACTGACCACACCCATAAATTACCATTAGCTGCATCAAGACATTAACCCTCAACACATGAATAGATCAAATATCTCAACAAAATCTAACACATGTGGGAAGGATTCACTCAACATATACTGCATTATGATTGACAGTTGATAGAAACTACCTTGTGTAGTAAACTACCTTTTATCAATTTCAAACATGTAAACTTAATGCATATTTCACTCAATACATGAATGGGATGCCTTCACTGCATTGTGATTGAAAGTTGATAGAAACTACCTTGTGATGTATTAATGACCATATTGTCAAGTATATTTAACTGTAGAAACTACATTATCAAGTACAAAATGATGCATTAATGATAGATGGGCCACATTGTGCTTGCGTTTGCACTGAAGATTCAGTTTGGGATTGAGGTGGGACTGAACTTCCATTTTGGGATTGAGGTGGGACTGAACTTCCCGTTTAGGATTGAGGTTTAGATTTCCTTTCCCTTTTTCATGACTAAGCCGGACTGAACTTCCTCCTTCTCCTTGGCTTTGATTCTGATATAGGGAAAAATGTCAATATGTATACACTATATTGTAAAACACATGATTAAATAATTGAATTACCTTTGAACAGCTTAAATAATTGAATTACCTTTAAACACATGTCTTGGTTGCTTACATAGACTGCATATGATAACTTTTCTTTTCTGGATAGCTTTGTGATTTTATTTGTAGGTATGGCCTCAGTTTCCTCTCTTCTTCTCTTAATCTTAGGCCTTCCCCTGTTCTTCTCAACATTTGCTGCCTCGACAGGTTGATATTTGTCCATTTCATAGAATCTCTTCCCTCTCACTGTCATAATTTTGTACTGATAAGTAGTTTGGTATACATCTTTATAATACAACTTTGAACTATAGTTCATTGGGTTCTGTTTGTTATGAATTAAAGCACATATAGCATGTTGGCAAGGAATTCCAGTGAGATCACATGCCCTACATGTACAAGAGTTCTTGTCCAAGAACACAATGTGGGTGTCCTCACCCTCCATGATTTCATAATCAGTGTCTCCATTAAAGAGAACAGTGCACCCAACTACTATGCTTTTATTTGTCTAAAAAATGTTATTGCAGTAAGGACTAAAACAATTTATCCACTTCTCACATGCTAATCCAAGAGTTCCCAACTTGTCCATGGTTTTTTGCCTAATGTATTCCATCATAGTCCTAATGGGCTTATGCCTAGCTTCAAGAATCCAAGAATTGAAACTTTCCACCATGTTGTTATCTTCTGCTACTAAAGTAAGCTCTGCACCATGTATGAGGTGGATAATTTATGAGATCAATTACTCCCTTTGAACTCATGTCCCCAAGCAACTTCATGTTGTCCTTAAATTCTTCCTCAAAGGTAGACCAGGCTGCATTCCAAAATTTCTTCTTCAACTCTCCACCTTTGTGTTTCTTACACCAATTTGCATATATATAGTGAGCACACCATCTGTGTTCAGCCTCAGGAAGTACATCAATAACAGCTTGTATTAAACCCTACAAGTAAAAGTTGCACAAAGTTACATTCAAAGTTGCATAAATAATTTGACATAAAAACATTAAATATTAAAATTCAAAATCATTCATACCTTTTGCATATCAGATATGATAGTGTGTTGACTGCCATCTCCTAAATCAAGTTGTTCTTGAAACAAAGTCAGAAACCAGGTCCAGTTGACCTTAGTTTCACTCTTCACACATGCCCAAGCTATGAGAAAATTCTGCTCATCCCCATCTCTTGCTTCCACCCTCTCTTGCATGCATCTAAACTAACAAACATTCTTCTAAATACTCTTCTCCCTTCCCTTAATTCATCTGTGGACAAGTCCACTTGCACTTTAGACCATGGATTACTCCTCATCAGTTCTACTGCATAAGCCTCTAACTCAGAAAACTTAGTAGTAAAGCTCCCTGAAAATTCATCCATAACCATCCTCATGGCTCTCTTGCACTTGGAAAATCCAACATTCACTCTCCATTCTTTCACCACATCTTTTTTGAGGTCTTTAATTTTGTAGTCATGCTGCTCAAGTATTTTTTGTTTGTAAAGCTTGGCCAAGAACTTTACTGAAACCCTAGGGTTGCGGAAAATCCTATAAAACTTGTGCTCTTCATTTAATATCTTGACAGCCAACCCAGGGTTACAACCATCCTTTGACACATACAAGACAAAAGGACACCCAGCCTCACATTGGACCCTTATTCTATATGGTTCACTTTTCACATATTTCAATGCAACTCCCCTAGATATAGCATACTTTGATATGGATTCCCTAACTTTAGTTGCACTAGTAAATGTTATTCCCAAGCTGAAATAGGGTGTCTGGTCATTTACATTGAAACGGACAGGATGTCATCTTTCACATGGCACCTGACCCTCATCCCCTTCCTCACTATCATCATTGTCATCACTATCATCACCTTCATCACTAACATCATCTTCCTCACTATCATCACCTTCCTCACTCTCCTCTTCATATGTAGCATCTTGACTGTCCTCACTACTATCTTCCTCACCAACCCTGCTACCGTGTGTGTTTAATAGCACATTAGGATCATCCCTTCTTTCATGTGATCTATTAATGCTATCAAAAGCATTAAGTACTTCATCACTTTCCATGAAAGGGTCATCAAAATCAGGAGGAACATCAGGAGGTGATTCATCATTGAATATAGGTTCATCTATCTCATGTTTTGCAAAGAAATCTAGGACAGTTGTGTCTGACTTTATTTTACTTAGGAGTCTCCTAATCCCATGGTAACCCTCAAGTATAAAAAGTCCTTCTTTAATACTCAGTCCAGGTTCCAGATAATATGTTTCTGATACATTGGCATAATTCAATTCCTCTTTATATGTATTCTTAATGCAAATAACAGACAGGTAATCAACATCAAAATTCTTACATGTATAAACATCTCCTCCCACATATCTCCAAACAGAATCCTTTATCCATATGCCCCCATGATGTAATTGTACATCTACACGCCCAGCCATTTTGTCTGTTAAAAAAAATCAGACTTCACATAACAATAAAAAATAAAGAACAAGACAAATGCAAACTACAAAGTATTAAGAATCTATAAAAAATAATATAGGGGACCACATGTCCTTTACCAGTCAACACCCAACGTAAACATGAACCACGTGATGTTTCCTACCACGTGCACTTTATTAATCAAAAGAGTAGATGAAAGTACCTGAGAGATTCATTTTCTTCTTCTTAAAAGCTTCCTTATACTTCGATTATACTCAAGTTCGTGCGACGAACTGATTACAGAGCCTTCACCTTCTTCTTCTCGCCGAAATGATTGTCGATTCTTCTTCTCGCTAAACTGGGCTCCACCTTCTTCTCGCCGAACTGGTCTTCAAGCTTCTCAAGTCTTTTTTTCCTCTTCGATTTTGTCTCTCTGTGGAGTGAAAGTAATTAGGGCTTTTTTGCCCCTTTTGAAAATCACGATTGCTTTTGTTTTGTCTCTCTCTCCCTAAGTGCCTCATCAACAAAAATGATCCACATATAAACAGACTTAGTCCAGGTGGCTGGTCTGTTGAAAGCAGGGGCACGGGTGACCTAATTTTCTTAATGTTAAGGGTACTTTTGGAAGAAAAAAAGTTAGTTAAGGGTGGAAGTGCTGTGTAAATAGCATGGGTATTTTTGGACCTTTGCCCTTAGTTCAAATGGTGGCGCTGCAACCCCAATTAGCAGTTTGGCCTAGAAATTTAATTTTTAATATACAACACTGTAAATGTTAATGTAGCATGATCTTAGGGCTATAAAATATGAGTAATCATGTTATATGATGAAAGAGAAAATTGTGGTGTTATGTTATTATAATATCAAATATGAAGATTATCATTAGTAATTAACGAGTTATGTGATAATTGAAATTAGTGTTGATAAAATTAAAAGTGTGGTTTAACCATGTGGTTAAACCTAAGACTACAAGTTATAAATGAAATAGATATTTAATTATGTACCGAGATCATATGGTAACTAATTACATCATGATGACATGTGTATATGATATTGAGAATCAAGTTATACTGTTTATCTTACAGGCGCGATAAGTTTTCGAACCCTACTCTTATTTAAACAAGTTTTACAACCCTAATATCTATTTGAGCTTATCCAATCTTGATTATAATTTTGCAATTTTGTTATTCTATCTTGTTTATAAATTACGCAAGTTCTTGAATTCTATTGAGCAAAGTTCTTAATTCTGTTTCCTTATTGGAAAATGTAACCTTAGCTTTCCATTTTTGTTCAAGCAAGGTTTATTATATCTTTTCAATGCTTTGAACTTCATTCTTAAAGCATGACTTTGATACAGTACATTATTCATTTGTGGTTCATATACTCTGTAATACGTTGTTGTTGAACCCTTGCATTGTCAGTACAATTTTGATTAGACTAATCCTTAGTTGATGTACGTTGAACTCTAAATTACCCTTGAAATAACTTCCTTTGGTGCAGACTCGTATGTTAAAACTGAGATGAACAACCCTATTATTGGGGATTATTTACATTGAAACGTTTAGATGTTTGTGCATAATACATGGTACAAAGGGCTGATCAACCTAAGTACGGGTAAGAAGGTCCATATAGTCTAATGACTGTTAACGGTTTAAGTTGAAAAACTTATAACCTAGAACATAGTTCATGGTCTTGTGACCCTCGGATAAGTTTCATTATCAGTTTTTGATTATCAATATTAGAAAATGTTATTTAATTCAATTAAGTTTATTCATTGCCGGATATTATTATAACCTCCAGACATTAATTATTATCGAAATAATTGTCGATTTTCACTAACACAAATAAATCCAACACAATGAAACCATTTTTATCAAAAATATAAATTTTGAAATTGCGAAGTTTGACTTTTTTCTAAAAAGTCAACTGTTGACATTTTGACAAAATAGTGAATTCCGAAAAATTTTGTGTTTATAGACTATTTTTACTAATTTCATTGTTCCGGACTCAAATATCACGTCCGCGTCTCCAAATTCAACTCCGAACACAACTTCAATTTTAATAACATTCATCATTAATATTATAACTCACAATATTTATCAACCAGGTCGTTCCCAGGAAAGAGGGGGCATTCCAATAAGGATTTCTCCCTATTGGCGCGCAATTAGGTGGCCAAACCTCTCCTTGACAGAACTTATAGACATTGTAAATATTGTAATTTAATAATATGAATAACTTTGTCGTCTCAATTATTGATTTAATAAAATAACATATTATGCAGATGATACTATGACAATAATCGAATCAATAATATGAGAGATATGATGCAGCAATTACTATAGCAATAATTGAGTATAACTGAGTGACTTCTCATGTAAGCATCAATAATCAATACCGTGTGCTACTATACAACCACGCGTATTACTGTACTTTTACTACTGGGTAGTTCAACAGTTAACGGTAAAACTTCCGCCGTTATTTTCATAAAGTATTTTTGTCGTTTTCTTAATCAGACAATAATTTTGTTGTGGGGGGTCCACCAATGATTGTGCCGTTGTACGAATATTCCCTGTTAAAATGAATATTCCCTGACCAATCGAATATTATATAACAACTTGCGTACTTTGTAAAATTTGTAAATATTACCCACAACTATAACATTATATCAAATCCGTACCATAATATTCAAAAATATATTTCGAGAAAATTTAATCTTAATTCAAAAAGTTGGGGTCTTACAAGTTGGCTGACATGCACCAGGCTACTATAGAGCAGAAGGATGTGGAGATTCAGGAACTCGACGCACGTTTTGGGAACACGGAATGGAACCTAGTTCACACCGAGGGTCATCAAGAGGAGTTGATGGCTGAGAATGAAAAGATGAAGACTGAAGTTGAGAAGCTAAAAGATGATTTCAAGGAAGAGTCAGCTAAGCGTGCAAGATTAGAAGACACTTGGATAAAGGCTACTCAGCGTGCAGATCGTGTTGAAGACAAGGTTCAAACGAAAAAGGCGAAGATGAATGAAATGAATTATGACTTTCATTCTGTGATTAATAGGGCCCAGGATCGAGTCTTTTATTACCCAGCTCAGTTTGAAGACTTGCCATGGTATATGATGGATCGTAGGACATTGTTTCGTATCATGGAAGAAGATTGTACATAAGCTTCTCGACGTCTTAATATGCCAAGATAGAAAGAGTAATAAGTTATGTGATTAAATATGTGTTAAATAATTGCAAATCCCTTATTTTGAGATAAATAAAGGGGTAAGATGAGTATGTTATTCTGAAACATTTCAAGTTCAGGAAAGTTGATGTAGATAGCAGAGATGTTGTCCTTATTATGTTTCAAAAAGATATGAATGAATAAAATGTCGAAGTTTATTGAAATGTTATGTGTTAAGCTTTAATCTTAGAATGTTTAAGTTAAACTTTAAATATTCAAGGAATTGAGTAGTGATCTAATATGCGTGTATCTCAAATAGAACATGCCTCTTAAAAGAAGACAACCACGCCAACAACCACATGTTGAAGGGTCTACTAACAACAACAATAACGAGGAAAATGATAACCTGGTTCAGCATTTGGTGACCTTGTTAATAAGAGAACTTGCGAATCAGCCGCAAGCTCAAGTCACGACTTTCAAGGACTTTAAAGCGGTTGAACCACCGGAGTTACAAGGGTCCATGAATCAAGTTGTAGCTCAAACCTGGAACATGGAAATGGAGAAGGTTTTTGACGTTGCTAGGGTCAATGAGGATCAGAAAATGCCTTCGCAACGTTTATATTGAAGTCTGAAGCTAGTTATTGGTGGCAAACGAATAAGGTTCGTGGGGGGAAGGGAATAATAGTGTGGGATAGGTTCAAATAAATGTTTTTCGAGATGTACTTCCCGACGAGTTCCCGAAACCAGATGGAAGTTCAATTTTTTGAACTAAAGTAAGGAACCATGACTGTGCCAGAGTATGTTGCGAAGTTTAATGAGTTGGCAAGGTTTGGTCCGTACCAAGTCAATATATAGAAAGGTTTTAATGTTTCAGTTAAATACATTTGCAGCAATATTGTAAAAGGAAATTATCGCAGAAGATGGAAGCAATACCTTAACTAAGTATAATCAAGAACAGAAGAAGAGGAATAATGAGGGTGAAAACAAGGCTGGTGGAAAAAATGGTAGAGGTAATAACCAGAAGAGAAAATGGAATGACAATCCAAATGTGGGAGGACAGCAAGGAATTCAGCAAAATAAGAACTTTGAAGCTTGTACTACTTGTGGGAAGAACCACACTGGAGTGTGTCTGAAGGGTAAACGAGTATACTTTAATTGTGGCCAGGATAGTCATATTACGACAAATTATTTTTTCCCGAAGAAGGGAGGGGCATGTTTTACTTGTGGGTCGAAGAATCACATGTCTCGTTATAGACACTCAAAATTTTCTGTACACCTGTCACTAACATTGGAAGAGGGCATATTCGTCTTTTAGAGATAACCCTAGGAGATGATGTAGTTCAAATACCGGACATTCCACTGGAGAGGACATTTCTGTCTCGAAGATAACCCTGAGATGCTAAGTTTCAGTCCAAGAAACGACACCGAGAATAGTAGTGCAAACCTTGGAGATAACCCCAAGGAGTGCAGTTGCAGTTCCGGAGATAACCCCAGAAATGCTTGTTTCAATTGCATGCAGTCAGCTTCAAACTTGGAACTCACACCGAGGCACTCAGTACAAGACCCATAGATAACACCGGGAAGAAAGGCACACCTCAGAGATAACCATGAGGACCTTCAATACTTGCAGCAGTCCAATCTCATAGATAACCCTGAGAAACGTCTGCTTTATCAGCCCAAACCAGAGATAACCCCGGTGAGGGGTAAAATCATCATTTTGCCACCTCGACCCTACATTGCTCCGTCTCAACAAACACCATACATATATTTCTACACATCAATGTCCCACAAAAACCAATGAGGTCCAATCCCGAGTAACTACAACGCATGGTAGCACACCGGATAGAATTTTATGCTTGAAGACAAAGGGCATGGTCCCATCTTCCTGATTTCGTACATCCTCTAATCCCATGTAATGGCGTAGCTCTCGACAATGGCAGTCTGAAACAGGTCTTATACACCTCAAATGGATGCCCGGATTGTAGTTCTGAAAGTTCGAGACGGCAGGACCCGCGGAGCCCGGGCACCCCGGGCAGCCGCAGATACATCTGCGGCTAGCAGCGGGTACACACTTGAGGCTCCCCCTCTATAAATAGACGGCTTGGGGTGGCCATTTTATAAAAAAAAAGGCGAGGAAGCCCTGTCCAATTTTCTCTGTACACTCCCTAAACTGAGTGCTTTCTCATTTTAAACACTTGTGAGCTCACATATAGCTACTATTATTACCGACGGGAGCCGAATGTTCATCCACTTAAAGTTATAGAAGTCTTATTTGGCAGACTACTATAAGCCTTCTCACACACTTTAAAGCCTTTCTCTTCATCTTTGCACACCATTCTTCACGTTGAGAGTCGTGTTGCGTGTGTATACCCAGACTTCGGTCTATGGTTTCATTTCAGTTTGTATATACATATATATATATATACATATATTTATATATGGACTAACATTATCGAGTTATTGAAAGTAGTATGCACACAAGCCAATCATGTTTGATGATAAAGCATATACTTTGTAAACAATCCTTTTCATTTATTAATAAAAAGTATTAATGTATTAAAGGCTTTTAATTATCTACATGATGCTGTTTTATAATATGTGATAAACCTGTAGTTTTAAGCAATGCTTTTAGAATAATGATGATGATCATTCTAATGAGATCTAAATTCTTAGAAAGCTTAAAACTAAAATTGTTCCCAATCGTTGGATTACTAAATTGGGGATTAGTAAATCCGGATAGATTGGTACATACGTTGCTTGCTCATTGGATGAGGATGATTGATCTCATGATCATTTGTGTGGAGACACTAAAGCAAGTATGTAGGTGCTTATTAGAGAATAAGTTCACTGAACGTGACTCGCTAAGGAATACCTAATGGAGTTTTACTTTTCTGTCAATAGGAATTCCTGTAGTTATAGTAGTACAAGTGATCCTTGGACTTGAGATCATCATAGTATCTCGTGTATGATGAGTTATACTTTGACTTATTCCTTAAGACCCTTAGGGTATATCAAAGGGTATGCTTGGGTATAATAAGTTGTACATGGAGATAATGTATGATCAATAAAGAATCTACTACTTCTAGTAAATGAAGAGAAATGTCCTATGTGATTCGATAAATGACAACCCAGTAGTCCTTGGCCAAGGCAGAATGAAATTAGAAAGGAGTTTCTAATTTGCATTATTAGGAGTTGTGCATTTAAAAGTCGAAATACATACAATTAAATAAAATAAGACTTGACAGAAATTCCATGTCTTATATTTAATTGGGACATTGTATGGTGGAAGGATTGAATTGTACGGTAACTATTTACTCAAAGGTTCTTTTATGATTAATGTTGAAATCTATATTATCTGGAAAGTCGTTGATCGCTAGGGAGGTTTATCCCTATTGTAGAATAAATATTATTTATTTAAATAAATTAATATTTTTATTTATTTATTTAAATAAGATTAGAATTGTTCTAATTGATTTATTCGCAACCGGTTTAATATGGAGAACCTAAAGGGTCACACCATAAAAGGAAGAATAATTATTTAAGAAGTTAATGGCATAATCGTAATAATAAGTTAAGTATATTTAATTTAATCTATGGTGATAGAATAAATTAAATAGCTTAATATTTATTATTTAATATTTTAGAAATATTAAATATAAATTAATAAGAGGAGTCTTATTATAATTATTACTATTATTGTTATTTAATTCCTAAAGGAGTTTGGGAATTAATTAATAAAAGTACTCTCAAATATCCTAATAGGATTAGGAGGCAAATTAATTAAAAGAGTTTAATTAATTATCCCTAATAAGATTAGGGAGCTTAATTTAATTAAAAGGTTAATTAATTATTCCTAATAAGATTAGGAGCCTAATTAATTAAAAAAGTTTAATTAATTAAAATAAAACTCAATTCCTTAATTGTTAAGGATGGGTTGCCCACATCTATAAATAAGAGGAGTCTTATTATGGGTGTGAGAGAGGTTGACGTATTATTAGAATACGTAATTCCAATAGTTGGGAGAGTACGCCTTTTTCTATAGAGATAGAAAAACTAGGGTTTTGCCAACAACCCATCTTCTTGAATTCTTCTTCTTCCTTGGTGGATCACCTCTAGAGGCCAAACACTTGGGTGGCTAACGTTGATCAAAGGAAGATACCAAACCCGGTGGATTCAAGTTGAACGCGAAAAGGATTGGAGGTGAACTTGTACCAGAGGAAGCTCGGATCTTCAAGGGTATGATTCTTGTTCTTTCTTTTTTGTTTAATTAATAATTGTGCATAAAGGGTGATCCGGGTTTATGGTTTGTAAAATTTTTAAACTCTGATTTTACACGTTTCCGCTAATTTTATGCAATTTGATTGCATTCATGAATATTACAAACCTAACAGTGGCATCAGAGCCAAACCTTTATGCGAATTATTAATTATTTTAATTTGATATGTATGTTGATATGTATTTAGAATAATTTAATTGGGCATAATTTTGTTGTATAAAATTTATTTTTTAAAAAAAATAATAAAAAAATAACTATTCGCGAATTCTGTTTTTATTTGAAAAATCGGTTTGCTGATCATTTTTTTTAAAGGAATGCCCAGGATTTCGTGTTTCACTTTTACAAACCAGTTAACATATATATTATATACATATAATATATATATATATATATATATATATATATATATATATATATAACGGTATATATTAATTTCCAATTATTTTATAATTAAAATAAAAAGTTTATTTTAATTTTAAAAATAGAATTTCATGCTAACTAATTAGAGTTGGAATTGGATTCCATGATAACTAATTGGAGTTGAAATTGAATTTCATCTTTCCTTAAATAAAGGAGTTTATTTAGATACGAAATAAGATTTCATATTATTCAAAATAAAAGAGTTTATTTGTGAATAAGAAAGAGAATCCAAGTTTCCTTAAATAAAGGAGTTTATTTAGATATGAAATTGGATTTCATATTATTCAAAATAAAAGAGTTTATTTGTGAATAGGAAATTAATCCGTGTTTCCTTTGATAAAGGAGTTATTATTTTTACATGAAATTGGATTCCATAATTAATTAAAATAAAAGAGTTTATTTTATTCAAAATTGGATAAATTAAAATAAAATAGTTTTATTTTGATTTAAATTTGGATTAAAATAAAAGAGTTTATTTTGATTCAAAATTAGATTTTATACTAACTAAATTTGCCCATTAAATGATATCAATATATATATATTGAATGTTTATTATTCATAAGATGAATGTTATTTATTGATACATATGGTGATGTGTATGATAATTAATGGGATTGATTATGGACTATTGACCAATGTGATTGGATTTTATTTTAGTTGGATGCATGAATGTATGGGTTTTATTAAATGGGGTCTGTGTACCTCGTCTTCTCTAATTTTTCTTAATGTAAATTCTATCTCCTTCCTATGTACTTCCCCTTGACTGCTGATCAAGGTTTCTATTTATTTTAAATAGTTTTGTAATAGGAATAGTTAGAATTAATTTTGAAGAATTGGAGATCAAGGAGCAAGGAGCGCTTAAAGACCCGTTTGTAATGGAGTCCGGATTTAAATGTAATAGTTATATTTAAATATTAATTCTTGCACCCCTAGGGTTTGACCTTTTGGTTCACTTAGTGGCTCTAGTGAACCAAATTAGAATAAAAGTTCATAATCAACCCAGGTAGAATATAGTATTCTATATGTGCATGCTTATAATATATATATTATATATTATGCAAACATGCTTCGCATGTTCATTAATATGACGCGTATTTTATATATATATGTGCATGTGCACTAAACAAGATGAGACAAATTAATAACAAACCCCTCAAATATTTTATATTAAGTTGTAACGTTCAAAGATATTTGGAATATCGAACGTCGCCTTCTAGCATGATAGAAACAATAGAGTATTGAATTTTTAATATGAGTTTGTTGTGCACACACAAGGCGAGTATTAAATATTTAAGATGTTGTTTTTATTACATATGATGTTTATAAGGAATTGAACATTACTGCTTTGTTGTGCACACACAAGGGCTGTAGTTTTCTCTTCACTTATATAGAAATGCTGGGTCTGACTTAACTTAAATCATTTTAGTTCAGATGTGCACACACTTGACCATTATGATTTAAGTGGCAAAATACAAGGAGTTACATAGTTGATGTAATTGACAAGAGTTGTCTACCTATTTATTTATATATAGTTTGTTGTGCACACACAAGGCTATATACATTTGAAATGGGATCCTTATTCTCACTAGCAAATCTTTAATTAGATTTTGCCGAACTATATATATTGAGGGTAATATAGTTTGAAAAAAAATAGTGGGAGATACCAATTTAAAACAAGACCTAAATTATTTTGGTAATTAATAAAAGAATGTATGTTAAAATGTTGTTAATTACAAATTCATTTATAAAATTTTACAATGTCTAAATTACTATCACTGCGTAGCATATTAGATGCTAAATTAACCGGACCGAATTAAACGGATTGGTTAAGGTAATTGAGAATAGTTCTCACGGCTGAAAAGCTATCTTATGTCCTTAATACGCCTATCCCTGCAATGGTTGCAGACAATGCCTCCGAGGAAGAGATTGCTACTTTTAGAAAGTGGCAAAGATGATGCACAGTTGGCTCAATGCATCATGCTCGCATCCTTGAGTAACGAGCTTCAGCGTCAGCATGAAACTATGGATGCTCTCTTACTATATTCCTGCACATCAAGTTATTGATAGTAAGGAAAGTAGGACTGATAGATATCATATATCTAAGGAGCTCTTCCGATCTAGAATGGCCAATGACACTATAGTACAGACAAAAGTCCTTAACATAATCAATTTGATTGATCAATAAGGACAACGGGTTTTGTCATGGATGGAGAGTTGAGCCAAGATTTGATCTTGCACTCACTTCCGGACTCCTTTCACAATTGTTGTGAATTTTTCATATGAACAAGCTAGATATCAGCCTCGCTGATTTGCTTAACATGTTGAAAAATGTTAAGAGTCACTTTCCAACCAAGAAATACCATGTCTTACTGGTATGGGTCAAAGGATCTTCTGAAAAAGAAGAACGATTCAAAGAAGGTAAATAAAAAGGCCAAAACAAAGGATAATAAGAACAAAACTGATACGGATAGCAAAGGAGTTTGCTTCCACTGCAATAAGCCTGGACACTGGAAGAAACTGCGAGAAGCATCTTGCAGAGGCTAACCAAAGAAACTTAGTGAAGTTTCTGTTACAAATACAATTTTGTTCATGATTTAAAATAAATTTTTCTTTAAGTCAAGGTTCTACTTAGGTATTGGATACCGACTTTGGTTATCATAAATATAGATTTATGAAGGGACCAAGTAGAAGTAGAAATCTAAATAAATATAAGTAAACCTATGTGTGGAAATGAAGCAAAGGTTGCTGCATTAGCCATAGGAACTTATAATTTAGCAATGCCTACGGGAAAGTCTATTAAATCAATAAGTTGTTATTGTATTCCAGTTCTCGTCAGAAACATTATTTCCATTTTATTGTTGGACAATGAAATCTTTGGTATTATATTTAAGAACAATTGTTGTTCTATTTATAATAATAATAATGTTTTGTATAGAACTTGAATATTACTTAATGGATTTTATATACTTGACTTACGTGAAAATAATTTTGCAAAATGAACAAACTAGTATAAGAAAAGGAGATGATCATTCAAAGAGTTGAATATGTGTATTTGCTGAAATACAAGTGTGAATTATTTGAAAGGTTCAAAGAATTCAGAAATGAAACAAATTAGCAAAGTATTAGGATTCTTTGATCGGATCAAGGAAGGAATACTTGTGCAATAAGTTTCTAGATCTCTCAAATGGTTTTCTCATAATGGACGCCTCCTGATACGGAATAATTGATTGATGTATCTGAAAGTTAAAATCGTACCTTATTGGACATGGTACGGTCCATAATGATTTTACTGACATTCCAGTATCTTTCTAGGGTCATGCCCTAGAAATGGCTGCATATCTACGAAAAGGTAACCTCAAAATCCGGCCCCAAGACTCCATAAAAGTTATGGACAGGGAGGATTCCTAATCTTAAGTATGTTAAGATAAGGGGTTGTCCAACTTATGTGAAACGGTTTCAAAGGATAAGCTTAGGACAAAATTTGACAAGTACAGATTTGTGGGACATCCTGAAGTAAGTTTAGGGCATATGTTCTATAATCCTACTTAGTAAAAGGTGTTTGTTACGAAACATGCAGCCTTCTAAGATAAATGTGTTTATCATTGAAAGGGCTAGTGGGAGGATAATACATCTTAAAAAGTTCAAGAACCATAAAACACTACACGTCAAATAAGAGGAACCTATAGATACACCTATTGTACCACAACCGAATCGTAAATCTGGAATAGTACCGAAGATACCTAGGAGGTATGGATTCATCATGGATGATGATGATGAGGTACGTATCATAGAAGATGATGATCCAGTTACATACGATGAGTTAAGAGTTGTAGACACTCAGAGAAATGGATTGAAGCAATCTTCTCAAAAATAGAACATTCATTTTGATATGATAATCAAAAGAGTTTGATTTTACCAAAAACAAGAAAGAACCTAGTGTGTACAAAAGGGTCAGTGGGAGCGTCATGATATTTCTAGTATTATATGTTGATATACTACGGATAAGGAATAACATACCAATGCTATAATTAGTAAAGATAAAGTTGTCTAAACATTCCTCCATGAATGATTTTGGAAGAGTATCTTAATTGGGGATGCAAATCTATATAGATAGATTTAAAAGGATGCTCGGCTTAACACAAGGAACGTATATTCATTTGATGCAAAAGTCGTTTAGCATGGCAAACTCCATGGGATGTCTCATGTTGATGAGCCATGGAGTGTATCTCTCTTAATAGTCCCCATAGACTCTTAAAAGAGAGATCGCATAAGTGACAATCATGTATGCAATGAAATATACGCGACCTGATGTTGATTAGTCATATTCTGGAGAAGTTCACTGTGAGACAGTGAAAAACATCTTAAAGTACTTAACCAGCACTAAGGATGTGATATAATTCATGGCGGGTCTGAATTAAAACTAGAGGGCTTAACAGACTCAAGTTTTTCAGACAGACCAAGACGACAGAAAATCCACTTTAAGGTAAAGGGTTACCTTGAACGGTGGTGCAGTGAATTGGAAAGGTTCCAAACAACAAAGAGTTGTTAGTTTAGTGATAAAGACAAAGTATATTGCTATAAATGAAGCTACAAGTTGATTGTTTGGATGAAAAGTTCATTACAGAACTAGGAATAGTTCCTAAGTCTCATCTTCGATCTAAACATGTGATGTGGCACTTTCATTTGATTATAAGAATCATTGAAAGATGGGAAATCACTATAGAGATAGTGAACTCTCAAGAACAATATTACATATCCATTAACTAAAGCTTATCCAACAGCAGGATAATCGTCACTTAGAGAAGAAGGGTATGAGATACCATGGCGATTGGCTTTAGTGCAAGTGGGAGATTGAAAGTAGTATACACACAAGCCAATCATGTTTGATGATAAAGCATATACTTTTTAAACAATCTTTTTCATTTATTAATAAAAATTATTAATTTATTAAAGGCTTTTAATTATCTACATGATGCTGTTTTATAATATGTGATAAACTCGTAGTTTTAAGCAATGCTTTTAGAATAATGATGATGATCATTCTAATGAGATCTAAATTCTTAGAAAGCTTAAAACTAAAATTGTTCCCAATCGTTGGATTACTAAATTGGGGATTAGTAAATCCGGATAGATTGGTACATACATTGCTTGCTCATTGGATGAGGATGATTATCTCATGATCATTTGTGTGGAGACACTAAAGCAAGTATGTAGGTGCTTATTAGAGAATAAGTTCACTGAACGTGACTCGCTAAGGAATACCTAATGGAGTTTTACTTGTCTGTCAATAGGAATTCCTGTAGTGATAGTAGTACAAGTGATCCTTGGACTCGAGATCATCATAGTATCTCGTGTATGATGAGTTATACTTTGACTTATTCCTTAAGACCCTTAGGGTATATCAAAGGGTATGCTTGGGTATAATAAGTTGTACATGGAGATAATGTATGATCAATAAAGAATCTACTACTTCTAGTAAATGAAGAGAAATGTCCTATGTGATTCGATAAATGACAACCCAGTAGTCCTTGGCCAAGGCAGAATGAAATTAGAAAGGAGTTTCTAATTTGTATTATTTGGAGTTGTGCATTTAAGAGTCGAAATACATACAATTAAATAAAATAAGACTTGACAGAAATTCCATGTCTTATATTTAATTGGGACATTGTATGGTGGAAGGATTGAATTGTACGGTAACTATTTACTCAAAGGTTCTTTTATGATTAATGTTGAAATCTATATTATCTGGAAAGTCGTTGATCGCTAGGGAGGCTTATCCCTATTGTAGAATAAATATTATTTATTTAAATAAATTAATATTTTAATTTATTTATTTAAATAAGATTAGAATTGTTCTAATTGATTTATTCACAACCGGTTTAATATGGAGAACCTAAAGGGTCACACCATAAAAGGAAGAATAATTATTTAAGAAGTTAATGGCATAATCGTAATAATAAGTTAAGTATATTTAATTTAATCTATGGTGATAGAATAAATTAAATAGCTTAATATTTATTATTTAATATTTTAGAAATATTAAATATAAATTAATAAGAGGAGTCTTATTATTATTATTACTATTATTGTTATTTAATTCCTAAAGGAGTTTGGAAATTAATTAATAAAAGTACTCTCAAATATCCTAATAGGATTAGGAGGCAAGTTAATTAAAAGAGTTTAATTAATTATCCCTAATAAGATTAGGGAGCTTAATTTAATTAAAAGGTTAATTAATTATTCCTAATAAGATTAGGAGCCTAATTAATTAAAAAAGTTTAATTAATTAAAATAAAACCCAATTCCTTAATTGTTAAGGATGGGTTGCCCACATCTATAAATAAGAGGAGTCTTATTATGGGTGTGAGAGAGGTTGACGTATTATTAGAATACGTAATTCTAATAGTTGGGAGAGTACGCCTTTTTCTATAGAGATAGAAAAACTAGGGTTTAGCCAACAACCCATCTTCTTGAATTCTTCTTCTTCCTTGGTGGATCACCTCTAGAGACCAAACACTTGGGTGGCTAACGTTGATCAAAGGAAGGTACCAAACCCGGTGGATTCAAGTTGAACGTGAAAAGGATTGGAGGTGAACTTGTACCTGAGGAAGCTCGGATCTTCAAGGGTATGATTCTTGTTCTTTCTTTTTCGTTTAATTAATAATTGTGCATAAAGGGTGATCCGGGTTTATGGTTTGTAAAATTTTTAAACTCTGATTTTACACGTTTCCGCTAATTTTATGCAATTTGATTGCGTTCATGAATATTACAAACCTAACAGTTATGCCTCGATTGAGACTAGACTTACGTTTGGAGCATTTATTTTCTTTCGTATATATATATATATATACTTTTCGTCCCACCTGGAGTTTACTTCGTGGCGGTTGATTACTTTTACAGCTTTATTTAAATTTCAGATCCCCCATGGAGGTGCTTCGTGGCGGTTGACCATGTCTGTATATATATATATATTTACAGCTTTTATATGTATAACTGTTTACTGCTTTCATATAAATTACAGCATCATGTGAGCCTAGAAATCATGTGATTATAGATTCAGTCTACTGTATCTAGATTCGGTTCCCTTGATGGACATTTTCAGCTGTAAGCAGCTTGTAAATTTATTCATGGTGTTTGCATTTCCTCAGATGGTTTTTATGCCCACGAGGAGTTCAGAACTGCTTTGTACATTATTTTCTTGAAGATGCTTCACATCTCGAAAATTAAAAACAATCAAGCCGAACACTTAATAAATAATTGAAGTGTAAAAGGTCTCAATTACTATTGAGCATAACGGTTTAAAAAACCTATTTTACAAAACATCACTGCAATATCTTATTTAAAACTGAATTTTTACACAAATTTAAACCCTGTGAATATAGGTGTGAATGAGGCCTCACAGTACTTACATATAACTGCATATTGACCCACACACATACACATTCATAAAACAGTTCCTTGAAAAGTGGTAGTCACCGTGAAAACATAGATGTCGGGGGGTGCCTAAAACTTTTCCTCGGCATAATCAAGCCCCCGGGCCCTAATGAATCTCGGTTTCACAGACTCGTTTAGCAGTGTCACATAATTGGGTCAATGTGCAAACCTTTTCTCGGTTGTGTTGGTACAACCATATAAAAACCAATTGGAAACTCTTACAGTCCATTCGTCGATATATAAATGTCGGACCTTTTAACAACTTATTTTTTCAAAAAAATATCACTTAACATGAGAACACCAAAGAACAAGAACAGAAGAAGGACAAATAAAAATCCTGACGTCGACAGGTGGCGACTCTGCTGGGGAAACCAGTAAGAGGGCTTAAGTGCTATTACAATCTTTTCAAAACTGTTATATGCTTGTGTATAGATGTTGTATTTACATTTATGATGAATGTGTGCGAATGCATATATTTACTGCACTTAATGTTTTACAATATATCTGCTTGTGATATTAGTGTTTCGCACATGTCATCATTTTCATAAACGGTGAGACACGTTGTATGTGAATGTATGTTGTGTGGTTCCTCCACCGAGAGGCTATCCTGTCTATGTTTAATTACTGGACTCGTAGGGAGACTAATTCTAACGAGGCTCAGGAAAGGCACCACCCAGATTCTTTCCAATTGAAAGACCGGATTAACTTCCCGACAAGTAGATTACGATGATCTGGGAACCTTCATGCCAAAAAGCCGCGAGAGTAAACCTAAGATAGGTCAGCCTCTGATAAACCAAACGCAGAGGAAAGTCTCTTCATACTTTCCATTTTTCAATTACTTGTAAAGAACATTTACTTGTAATGTCATTCCATTTAAAACTCATTGAAAATGGGAAATATGAAGAAATATGTGTGCATGCATATTTAAATTCACATGATATCTTATATTAAAAACATCTAACATCTGTTTTGCAGGATAATATTCCTAAAACGGATACACCACATAGCAAGTAAACATTTACACATTCCCTAAGACTAAACTATATAAGTCTTTCGCGGGGAAACAATCGGACCTATTACATGTTCAAAGTCCAAAAAGGCCATGAGCCTATAGCCAATCATGTCTTTATCTGACAAGTCTAATCCCGTTTCCCGCAAAGAATTCGACGAATTAAGTAAATAGATTACAAATTTGGTTGTTCTGCTTACAGAACTACATCAGTCTACTCAGGGCTTAAAAATGCACACACACAGAATCCTATACACAGGGAGGAACCCAAGGTTCAGATAAATCAAATCTTGAATTTCAGTTGATTAAAACAGACAAAAACCCTGAAAACACCCATCTCAAAGGAGATCTAGACACCAGTGACATCAGGAAAAATGGTCCTTCAAATGGAAGAGACCCTTCGTTCTATCAAAGGAATTGGAGCACGCGGGAGTGTCTCATAAGCTGACCTTTGTATATTCCATTGTGTTCATTATCCAGAAAAGTTCAAAACTCCTGACTTCAAAAAGTATGACGGGTTAGGAGATCCTTACACATATTTAAAGGTGTTCATTGGAGAACTTGGATATTATGCAGAAGACGAGAAACTCAGAATGCAGCTATTCCAAAAGAGTCTGACTGGAGAAGCCCGTTCGTGGTATACCAGATTAGAAAACTCAAAGATCACCTCCCTTCTACCTCCAATTAATCCCCATTTAGGATGGTTCAATTTCTGATGGAGTATGTCAATATCACTCCCATTCTCACGATCATAGCACGGAAGAATACTGGGCACTCCGCCACCTTATTCAGAATCTAATTGACAGTGGTGTCCTGCAACTACCAGACAATGATGTTGTGCTATTTGAGAGTGAGAATACATGTCCTACTACATGGAAGGGATTGGTAGCAGTTATATCCGCTTAGGCTGATGGGACTGTCAAACCATTCACAATATAAGTAATTCAACTTAAAGGAGTTGACAATCCTTTGAAAGTGGTTGCACCATAGTCAATTATCTTACCATTCAGACCACAATATCATGTTATCAACTTACAAAATGTTCCATGGAATTATGGAGAAGCTGAAGGATCTACCTCCCATACAACTGTTGCAGTGTTGAAGGAGAATCCACCGTATCTTCCCCAACAGGTGATAAAGCCTACCACCAAATCAAAGGGGAAAATTCCCATGGAGAAAATTGAAAAATTCCTCCGTACTATGGGCCATAATGAAGCCAAGGTGGTTTTAAGCTTAAGAGAAGCTCCACATCAAATTTCAATACTGGACTTGGTTTTCTCTTCGGAAGATCACAATAAGATCTTACTGAAGGTTTTGGAAGAAGCCTACTTGCCGAAATCAATGGATGTGGAAAATTTTCAACATTTGGTTGATCACATTTTTAACAACAATGTGATATCTTTCACTGATGATGACATACCGCCGGAAGGGACCGGTCATTGCAAGCTGTTGCACATTGCGATTTTGTCCTCCGGATACATGTTAGCTGGAGTCTTGATAGATGGAGGTTCGTTTCTGAATATCTATCCTTATACTACTTTGAAGAAGATGAACGGCTATCTCAAACGGATCTGAAACAGTCATACGGTTATTAAATCTTTTTGACGGATCCCGCCGAAATTCAATCGGAGAGATTGAACTGCCAATTGAGATTGGTCCCTATACATTCTGTGTATCTTCTCATGTGCTCAAGATAGATTCAGGATACAACCTGCTATTGGGAAGACCGTGGATTCATATGGCTGGGGTCGTCCCCTCCATTCTTCATCAGCAACTTAAATACATTATCAATAATAGCTTGGTCACAGTTAATCCTGATCCAGAATGAACTGGACAAGGTAACATACCCCTCATCAGCTTCAATTCAGAAGTTGAGCCAGTCAGTTTTCATACCTTGGAAGACAACAACACTCATTACCATTCAATTGGGACGCCATTTCCCGTACCCAAGATTTCTGCTGAAGTGATGGCATCTACTTCAAGAATGATGTCATTGGGTCATCAGCCGGGACAAGGGCTGGGTAAAAATCATCAGGGCATTAAGCGCCCGATTCAAATGTCCAGTCAAACCGAGACAGTTGAATTAGACTATTCTGCCAATTCCAGTCACAAGAATGCTCATAAGCACAAGCAGATTCCTCCAGCTTCAGCCACACGAAGATTATCTCCACCTGCAAATCCTGAGCCAGCACAATCTCCGCTAAAAGTGCCTACCAACGTAATGGCTATGTTATTTCCCAAGACGATATCGGTCAAGGGAAAAGAGGTCCTAGTTCCTGATCCCAAAGTGGAAAAAGAGGAACGAAGACGTAAGCAAGACATCGCCAAGATGATGTCCAACATATGCATCATTGTCCATGATGAGCATACAAATAGATACACCCCAGACACTGATTGCCCAGACTTAATGGTCATCATTCGGGAGAAAGAGGACGATGATAGCCCCTCCATCACTACAGTCCATCGGGATTTGACCCTTGATAATTGGAGCAGCACTCCTTTCATTGGTCAACGAGGGTAAAACGGGCAGAAACTCCTTCTGCCCTGTAGATATCATTAACTACTTACTTTTTTGTACAGTATTAGCAATTGTTTTGTCAGTACATGCTAACACTTTGTATGATTAAACAGTTTCATATATTAAGAGAAAGCATATTTTGTTTCAGGACTCTGAATTTAGATGTGCATGTACTTGCTAATAAGATGCCTCTTCCCCATAAGGATTGTAACTTTGATGAAAAGTTGGACTCAAACTTGATAGAAATACAAGAGGACATTGAGATACCTCAGGAGATCAAAGAATGGGTTGACGACAAACCTAAACCCAACCTTGATCAAACCACTTCTTTCAATCTCGAAACCTTAGAAAGCACTAAGTTAATCCAGATTGGTTCAGACCTCACCCCAAACTAGAGGAATGACATGGTTACACTACTAACCCAATTTTAAGATGTGTTTGTGTGGTCTCGTGAAGACATGGTGGGGTTGTCCACTGACATTGTCCTTCATCGCCTTCCCATTAAAGAGGGATTCAACCCAAACAAGCAGAAGCTCAGGCGATTAAAACCTGAGTGGAATTTAAATATTAAAGAAAAAATTATGAAACAATTTCAAGTTAGCATTATCATGGTGTCCACATATCCTGAATGGATATCCAACATAGTTCTCGTACCTAAACCTAGGGGAAAGGTGCTAATTTACATGGATTGCCGAGATCTGAATAAAGTTTGCCTGAAAGATAGCTTTTCGGTGCCATTTATCCACATTCTCATTGAAAATACTGCTCAATACGGCATGTTCTCCTTTATAGATTGCTTCGCGGGGTATCACCAGATTATGGTTGCTGAAGAGGATCGTGAGAAAACTACTTTCATCACGCATTAGGGAACCTTTTGTTATAAACGGTTGTCTTTCGGCCTCATCAATGCCGGAGCCACGTATCAGCGAGCTTTGATGGCTCTTTTCTATGACTTAATGCACAAAGAGATAGAGATCTACGTGAATGACATCATTGTCAAGTCCCGAAGGGAAGAAGACCACTTAGACCATCTCAGAAAGCTCTTGAACAGGTTACGTAAGTACAACTTAAAGTTAAATCCAGCCAAGTGTGCCTTTGGCATTAAATCAGGCAAGGTTCTAGGATTCCTAGTCAGCCACAAGGGGATTGAGCTGGATCCCACCAAAATCCAGACCATCATTGAAATGCCTGTTCCTCAGATAGAGAAGGAAATACGGGAATTTTTGGGAAGAATCAACTTCATTAGAAGGTTTATTTCTCAACTTACAGCAACCTATGAGCCCATCTTCAATTTGTTAAGGAAGAACTCCTCCATGAAATGGAACGATGAGTGTCAAAAGGCTTTCCTTACAATCAAAGAGTAGCTAGTCAAAGATCCCATTTTGGTACCACCCATGGATGATGTTCCCCTGTTCATGTACCTGTCCATAAGTGACAATACCATGGGCTGCATGCTGGGACAGAAAGACGATAGAGGCCGAGAACGAGCTATCTACTACCTCAGCAAAAGATTCAGCAGCAGTGAACACAAGTACACTCTGATTGACAAGACTTAATGTGATTTAGCATGGGCTTCCATGAGGTTACAACATTACCTCCATGGTCACACAACCCATCTCATATCCCGTGTGGATCCTCTCAAGTACGTGTTCAGTAAACCCATGTTTAATTGTCGACTGTCTAGATATAAGGTGATCCTACAACAATTTGACATCGCCTACGTGACGCAAAAATCCATCAAAGGTCAAGGAATTGCGGATCAACTGGTCGCCGCACCTTCAAGGGACTTCAAACCCTTAGAAACATACTTCCCCGATGAATGGGTAATGGCAGTTTAGCAACACCATCAGTACGATACATGTCGTACATGGAAAATGTATTTCGATGGAGCTGTTAATATGGAAGGCTCTGGAGCTGAAGCAGTTCTAGTATCCGGTACGGGGGAGCAGTATCCCGTCGCCGTCAAATTGCAGTTTGTTAGCACCAACAACATAGTTGAGTACGAAGGTTGTATCATGAGGCTAAGACTTGCCAAATCAATGGGAATCAGGCGGTTAATTGTCTTTTGGGATTCAGAATTGGTAATCAAATAATCCACGAGAGTCTATCAAACCAAAGAGCTACATTTGCTGCCTTACCATTGGCAAGTTTTACAGATGGCTTTAGAGTTCTAAGAGATCTCATTTCTACACATTCCTTGTAATAGGAATGACTTTGCAAATGCAATATCAACTTTGGCCTCCTTGATTCACATACCTGACAAGGAACACATGTCAAACATCACATTTACCATGCAAAAGGTAGCAGCCTATGGGAACTATATTGGAGAGGTATCGGATGAGCTACCTCCCATCCAACATCCTTGGTATCAGCACATCAAGGATTACTTACAAGATGGATCTACACCCGCTGAGGCGAGCCTGACTGAAAGAAGGTGGATTCATTGACTTGTTATGAAATTCTACCTGAGCGGAGATGCACTCTACAAAAGAGATGTAGGACTAGGTCTCCTCAGATGTTTGGACAAAGACCAAGCTCAGAGACTCATGGATGAGGTCCACGGTGGAGTGTGTGGCCCACATATGAGCAACCCCCTACTTGTTAAGAAGATCCTCAGAATAGGACATTATTGGCTTACCCTCAAGGCTGACTGTGATTATCACGTTAAGAGGTGCTACAAATGCCAAATTCATGGAAATGACATCCATGCCCCTCCAATGGAACTCCACAATATGAGTTCACCCTGGCTCTTCTCAATGTGGGGAATGGACGTGATGAGGCCCATCGAGCCCAAAGCCAGTAATGGGCATCACTTTATATTCACCATGATTGACTACTTCACCAAGTGGCATGGGTAGAAGTAGCCTCCTTCCCCAGGGTTACCAAAGAAGTCATCATCACTTTCATCAGAAATAATGTCATTTGTCGATATGGACAACTAGAGGTAATTGTGTCAGACAATGCTAAGAACCTCAACAATAAAATGATGGAGGAGTTATGTAGTAAATTCCACATCAAACACCTTAACTCCGTCATCTATCGTCCAAAGATGAATGGTGATGTTGAAGCGGCTAACAAAAACATCAAGAAGATCATGCAAAAGATGTCCCCCAACCACAAAGGATGGCCTGACTTATTGCCTCTTACTCTGTTAGCCTACAAAACATCAATGCGCACTTCCACTGGGGCAACCCCCTACGCATTAACCTATGGGATGGAAGCAGTGTTACCCATAGAAGTGGAAATGGAATCTCTCAGAGTGTTGATAGACGCTCAGCTAGATAAAGACCAATGGATACAAGACAAGTATCACCAATTGTCTCTAATAGACGACAGGCGAACCGCGGCTATATTCCATGGTCAGTTATATCAACAAAGGATCGCCAGATCCTACAACATAAAAGTTCAGTTACGGCAATTTAACCAACATGACTTGGTTTTAAAAAAGATACTTGACAACCAAGATCAGTCCAAATGAAAATTTGCCCCAAACTGGGAAGGCCCATTTGTTGTCAAAGAGGTATATTGACAGGAGGCGCTCTCAGATTACAGGAAATGGACAGTGATGAATTTTTACAACTCATCAACTCGGACACCGTGAAATGGTACTATGTCTGAGGTTACCATCAAGCAAACATCCTGGTGTTAGATCATCAGATCACCAGTGACTTAGGTTTATTAACCCTTACTACACACAACCTTTCCTTTTTACTCATCTGCCCCATAAGAAAAAAACACACTTTTCTAACCAGCAGCCTAGTTTTAGATCGCTAGATCCTTTTATTTCCATTTGGTTTTGAGCTCTTACTCAACTCCGGTTATCCCACCAGGGATTGAACCTTTCAACCCTGCAGTTTTAACCCGCTAGGGATTAGACTTTTCACACTTGTATTTTGTCCCAAATATGGAATCAAACTTTCTCACCCGCAATAAAAAGAAAAAAAACACACAAAAACATTTCTACATCTTTCTCATTACAAAAAAACGTTTCTACACCCTTCTCATTACAAAAAACAAAAACATTTCTACACCCTTTTTGCCACATATAGTGTTGAACCTCCACACCAGGTTCGAACTACGCAGACCTGATCTCCTTTTTAATAGGAGTATATAGGCAGCCATTTATGGTTCGGTCTCACCCCCTACCAAAATACAAACACTTGTGAATGGTACTGGGATCAAACTTTAATCCACTACATTTCATCAGCTTCATACCAAAGGGATGGAATTACCTGACCTCCTCCTAAATAAGAGATTCGGCGACCATCTAAGCTGTGGTTGTGCCTCAAAGAGCAATACCAATCCATAAGAGATGGAATTAACTAGGCTCCTCCTAAATAGGATTACTGGCGACCATCTGTGGTGCGGTCAATCTTAGAGAGGAAAAGTCACACTCCTCTCCATATTTCTATATAGAAACCAGTCCCAAGACACCATAAAGATGGTAAAGAATACACATAGATCAACGATCCATTCTGAACTATCCTGAGACAACTCAATGTCCATCCATCAAAGAGGAATTCAGAATACATCAAGATCACAAGCCCTGAAGAAGCAGGCAAAATATCAAGCAAGTAACAAGGCATAACTAAAAGGGAAGTGCATCAAAAATATATTTCCCTGCTATATATAATGTTGTTTGATATATACAATATGAACTGTACATGACAAAATGGATAAACTAGTATGTGCAGGAAAATACAAGCCCATCTACAAATCAGTGTATATGCGAGCTATCAAGCCCAAAATGGCATCCCTCTCAGGAGAAGAGGGTAACACTGTGGTCTCCTACATAAGGGTATCCATACAAGATAACACATCTACAGCCATCTGCATGGTGACTCTATGCTCATCAATATACGTGCTCATCTTTGCAATCATGCCAGTGGTAAGGGACCTCACTATGGTACTATCTGTTACGGCTACATCCCGGGCAGATATGGCGCTATCCCTCTCAATTGTCACGACATCTCTGGCTGATCTGGCCTCATCCCACTAAGCAAGAGTGGCATCTCTACTAGCTAATGCCTCGTCTCTCTCTAACACAGTTGCGTCTCTCCCATCAAGAGCTGTCAACATCAAGGCTCTAGCCTGATCTCTCTCGAAGGTCATCAAATGGAGACTCTGCTCGAAGTACTGTGCTGAATACTAGATCACAACAGTGCTAGTACTGGGAGAATCTAATAGAACTACTGGCAACCTAGTAGGTGGATCCTCCTCGGTGTGTGAATCATTGTCCTCTATGGACTCTCTACCATCTGAATGAATACTCGACACTGTGAATATTATCGCAGTCGATGAAGTCTCTGTCATCATCAACGCAGAACACTCTAGAGAACATCCTGGATGGCTAACAGAAAATTTAGCTATCTTACGCTAATCCTAACGTGCATACACCCTGGATCGGTCCTCTGCTGATAGATGGTGGGAAGCTAATCTCTGACCTAACTCCCTCTCAAAAGGATGGTAGTTTTGTAACTGGTCAAACTGTGATATCACGGTCAATGGGTGATAGGTAGTCATGCCCTTCAAACCAGCCAGAGGGAGATAATCCATGCCCGGAGCATGAGTAATAAAGATGCAAGGTGAGCTGAGCCTTGTGCACTGTAGGATGCCAAACGGATCTTTGATCTCCACCAAGAATACCAACCAAGACATAGCGTATTTACACTCCGATGGCTGAAAGGAGTAAGACATAACTATATTATGGGTAAAGTTGTACCTGTGTCGGCAGAAAGTGTCAATCAGTCTCAAGTGTGACATAAACCAGACGTACAACATAACCGAACTGCATGTGAATACCCCTGCAAGGTAGGTGCTGCAAAGCGTGGCCAACCTCAACATCTCCGCAATAATCATCGGAATGAGTGTATGACCCTCCCTGAGAGCTCTCATTGCCATGAAAACACCGATGTCCAGCTCATCCATATACCGTGGCATGTATACATACGCCACTGTACACATAACTCATTGGTGTTCGCCCGAGCATAGGGTACACTATGTCGATAATCTCAGCTGTTACAAGTCGCACTCGGAAATACCTTACGCAGGTCCACTACAGCCAATTCAGGGTCTTCGCCCTTATTCTTTTAGAATCCCAGGCAGGGGCATCACACATTCTCAAGCAGTAACAACGGCGGGGGAATCACATGTTTTTATATATCTAAATACAGAAACCCCGGCGGGGGTATCACGCATTTTTCGTTGATGCACACGTCAGCGAAGATCAAATAGAACCCCGACATGGGTATCACGTGTTTTCATATGTCGAAGTACATATCCCTGGTGGGGGTGTCACACATTTTTCGTTGATGCACAAGTCAATGAAGGTCAAGAAACCTTGACAGTTTGTCCAACAAGGATATTATCTGGTGATGTAAATGTCGGTGAAGGTCAATCAACCCAGATAACACAAACTGTTGCCAGTAACTCCGACAGAACATTAATATGTCATTGCGATACAAACCAGGAAAGATCCTCCTCACCGGGGAGGACCTATGATAGAATAAGTTATACACATCCTCAAACAGACAATGCTACATCCACACAGAGTCTCTTATACATGAGAGATACATCTTTAGTATAAAGTTTGTATCAAGGATTCAAGACTTTGGTGATAACCCTAATGTCAACAATCCCAAAGATTCTTGGTAGCTATGGATCGCAGGTCCATGACAGTTCATCAGGCTGCTTATCTATTGTCATCCTTGATAGAAGCAACAGGGAGCCAACAATCTTCCCACTATGTTGGAGAACAATCCAACAAAACATATGCATCATATATTTGCATCATGTTGATGCACATGGCATCATGTTTATCTTGTTGCATTTCAAGTGTCTAGGATTATTTATCCTATCAATGCCATTGCATTGCATGAATATGATAAAGAGGGGCATCTGTAGACACTCGATATTTTCTGCACACCTGTCACTAACATTACAGGAGGGCAGATTCGTCTTTCAGAGATAACCCTAGGAGATGATGCAATTCAAATACCGAATATTCCACCAGAAATGACAGTTCTATCTCAGAGATAACCCTGAGATGCTCAGTTCTAGTCCCAGAAATGACAACGGGAATATCACTGTTAACCTTGGAGATAACCCCAAGGAGTGCAGCTGATGTTCTGAAGATAACCCCGGAAATGCTTGTTTCAAAAGCATGAGTCAGCTTCAAACTCGAAACTCACACCAAAGCACTTAGTACAAGACCCAGAGATAACACCGGGAAGACAGGCACACCTCAGAGATAACCCTGAGGACCTTCAGTACTTGCAGTAGTCCAATCACAGAGATAACCCTGAGCAATGTCTATTTTATAAGCCCAAACCGGACATAACCCCGGTGAGGGGTAAAATCATCATTTTTCAACCTCGACCTACAATGCTCCGTCTCAACAAACAATATACATACATTTCTACACATCAATGTCCCACCAGAACTAAAGAGGTCCAATCCCGAGTGACTACTACGCAAGGCAACACACCGAATAGAATTTGAAGCTTGAAGTCCAAGGGCATGGTCCCATCTTCCTGACTTTGTACAACCTCTAATCCCATGTCATGGCGTAGATCTCGACAAAGGAGGTCCGAAATAGGTCTTATACACCTCAATCGGATGCCCGAATTGCAGTTCTGAAATTTTTAGCGAACATCATAGTGCACGTACATCGAGATGGTGGCACCCGTGGAGCCTGGGGTACCCCGGGCAGCCGCAGGTACATCTGCGGCTACACCTGAGGCTCCCCCTCTATAAATAGAGGGCTTGGGGTGGCCATTTTATAAAAAAAGGCGAGGAAGTCCTGTCCAATTTGCTCTGTACACACCATAAACTGAGTGCTTTCTCATTTTAAATACTTGTGAGCTCATATATAGCTACTATTTTTTACAGGCGGGAGCCGAGTGTTCATCCACTTAAAGTTATAGAAGTCTTCTTTGGCAGTCCACTATAAGCCTTCTTACACACTTTAAAACCTTTCTCTTCATCTTTGCACACACCATTCTTCACGTTGAGAGTCGTGTTGCGCGTGTATGTTCGAACTTCGGTCTGTGGTTTCATTTCAGTTTGTGTATATATATATATATATATATATATATATATATATATATATATATATATGGACTAACTGTAAGATCCCGAATTTTATGAAATAAAAGTATTCAATTTTTCTTATAATTACTATTCATTAAATGGTTAAATTGATAAAAGGTTAAAGTTAAGGATGATATATGTATATATTTTAAATAAGTAAGTGGTTATAAAATACTCATTGTTGTTAGGGAATATTCGTTTGGTCGTGAAATATTCTTACTGTCAGAGAATATTCGTACGACGGCTCAGCCATTTGTGGGCCCCATAACATAATAACTGTTGGATGAAGAAAACGACAACTATGAATTATTTTATAAATAACGGCGTAGTTGTTACCGTTAACATTGTTGGAATACCTGGTGGTTAAAATGCATTAATACGCGTGGTTGCACAGTAGCACACGGTATTGCATAGTATTTTTGAATTATTGATTCTTACGTAAGAAGGCACTACTCAATAATTATTACAGTAATTATTGTTCAATATTTTATTTTATTGATTCAATAATTGCTACGTTTTTATTTTATATTATTGTTGTTTCAATAATTGTCACTGCACATTATCTCTATTATCAGATCAATAATTCATATTATTTGAATAATATTGTTAAATAGCATTATTGGCAATGTCTAAGGAAGTTCTGCCTAGGAAAGGGGTTTGGTCACCTAATTGTGCGCCAATAAGGAGAAATCCTTATCAGAAAGCCCCCTCTTTCCTGTGAACGACCTGGTTGTCATAATTATGATTCTATAATATTATTTATTAATAATTAATTATTGATTTATATGATAAGGAAATATTTATTTTAATGGGGTATAAATTGAGGAATTTTTAGAAAAGTGACAATTGTTGAAAAATAATATTTTATCTTTTCTGATAAAATAATTTATTCAAATATATTATTATATTACATTATAAATGTATAATATAAGACCACAACTTTTATGAATAAAGATGAATTTTTTATAAATATCATTTTTGAATATTAAGGTGTGAATATGCTATAATGTTATAGTTGTGGATAATATTTATTAATTTTGTAAAGTACGCAAGTTGTTATATAATATTCGATTGGTCGGGAAATATTCATTTTAACAGGGAATATTCGTACAACGGCACAATCATTGGTGGACCCCATAACGGAATTATTATCAGATTGAGAATACGACAAAAATATTTTATGAAAATAACGGCGAAAGTTTTACCGTTAACTGTTGAAACACCCGGTGTTAAAAGTACAATAATACGCGTAGTTGTATAGTAGCACACGGTATTAAGTATTGATGTTTACAAGAGAAGTCACTCAGTTTTGTTCAATTATTGCTACAGTATTTGCTGCATAGTATCTCACGTTATTTGATTCAATTATTGTCAATATTTTATATATTGTTAAATCAATAATTGATACGACAAAGTTATTAATATTATTATTTGCAATATTGTCGATGTCTAGACGTTCTGTCAAGGAGAGGTTTGGTCACCTAATTGCGCGCCAATAGGGAGAAATCCTTATTGGAAAGCCCCCTCTTTCCTGAGAACGACCTGGTCGATTAATATTGTGAATTATAATAATGGTGGTAAATATTGTTTTATTTTTATTATAAATGTAATAAAACAGAAAACTTTTTATATAAAACATAATACTTTTTATAAAGTTTTGTTTTATTTGATTATAAATAGAATATATATTATTTTATTATGCATAGTGTTTACATAGTAAAAACTTTTTATATAAAACATAATACTTTTTATAATGTTTTTTTATTTGATTATAAATAGAATATATTATATTTTATTATGTATAGTGTTTGCATAGTGTCTGCATAGTATTTGTATAGTAAAAAAATTTTATATAAAACAGAATACTTTTTATAAAGTTTTGTTTTATTTGATTATAAATAGAATATATTATATTTATTGCATAGTGCAGCATAGTATCAATTCAATTCTCCTATAAATAGGATGCTTAGTTAGAATTGAAAATCACACCAGAAATTCAGAGAATTCTTCTTCTATAATCTTGAGCGTATTTCTTTAGAGTTTAAGAAAGCTTTGAGCGTAGAAAATAGTGCAAGTTTTCTTCAAGTATATCCCTGCCCTACCCGTCGGAATACTCTTCTTTTTAAGGTAAGGGGTATTATTCTTCCGTATTCATGAAGAGAGTTATTTTCTTTCAATACTCGTAAGGGTTGTTATTCCATTCTTTATTATTCTGTTCGAATAACATGTCTGTGTGGTTTATCGCATGCCTGGTGAATTCTATTATTATTTCATTCTTTATTATTCTATTGGAATATCCTGTCTGTGCAGATTACGCATGAACAGGTTCCATTCTTTATTATTCTATTTGAATATCCTGTCTGTGCGGATTACGCATGACCTGGTTCCATTCTTTATTATTCTGTTGGAATATCATGTTTGTGCAGGTTACGCATGACCTGGTTCCATTCTTTATTATTTTGTTAGAATAACCTGTCTGTGCGGATTACGCACGCCTGGTGAATTCTTCTGTTATTCCATTCTTTATTATTCTGTTGGAAGTTGGAATAACCTGTCTACGTGGATTACCGCATGGCGGCAAAAATCCATTTACGGTTTCATATATTCTATTATACTCAGTTGATTAAAGTTTTGGCTTCTATAATCCATGAAATTAGTGGAATATCCTTGATATTTGCGCTTCATCCAGTATCTTTTCATAGAAATATTTTTCTGAGCATTTTTGAATTTTACTCTACAAAACAATATCATGTTGACAATTTGGACGTTATTAATTTTTGGATAAATTAAATTATAAATCTTTTAAAATGTATCCTTGAACTTGTTTTTTCTTATATCATTGTCATCATCCTCGTGTTTATAATATGTTAAAAGTCATATGTGGCATGTAGTGCATATATGGACTTGGTATGATTATGACTAGGGATTATTCGGTATAATCATGACCGTAATGTTATAAATGATTTGGTAAAAATCCTCATTGGAAGTAGTGCATTGATGGACAGTTGTTGGCATGATCATGACCATTGATGAATACACGAATATCCTTGGCTCGTAGTGCATGAATAATTTATGGTCGTGATACTAATGAATATCCTTGGTCGTAGTGCAGGGATGATGTGGATTATTTATTAAGCTGAGTCTCAGCGACAAAAGTAATGAAAAACCTTTTAAATCATAGAAAATAGTAGATTTTATTCTCTACTTGACTCTTCTAATGGATTGCTTGTTCCGCTGCAGTTAAACTTGATGTTTGTTATATTTTATCAGTTTAACACTGTTGAAGGGTAATGATAATTTATTCTGCATTATCTTAGTCATAATATTTCTTACTGGGGTAGTTGAGCTCACCCTTTTGCTTTCATTGTTCTCTTCAAGAAATGAGAACGTAGCAGGGACTAGTCAGGGAACGGAGTGACGATCCAGATGATAACATTAGTAGTCCTCACTATTCTATAAAACAATGTGATAATAAATATATTGAGGACTTATTTTAAGTTTGAATATTGTCTAGAAGACAATATTTATATTAAAACTCACAGCTCATGTTGTATATTTAAGGTTGTATTTGTATTTTGTACCATGTATTTGGCGACTCAGAATAGATGATGTATACCTATTTTGGGGGCGTCACATATAATATGGTTATATAATAATATAATAATGGTGATATTTTTACACTAAATTCACGGTGCATGAATCAAACGAGAGAAATCTAGAAATCAAAAGAAGAACAAAATTTGGAAATTTTTAGAAAATTAGTTTATTACTTGATTTTGAAAAATCCATAACTCTTTGTGTATAATGAGTTAGGAGATGACCAATATATCAAAAGAAATCCCTGGAAGTAAGCTAAACGCCGAAATTTGAATCACCCAAAAATTCTTTGTGGATATTTTGTGGTGACTGTTTGAATGAAACTGGTCCAAATGACTCATAATCCAAAACATCAGTGTTCTTAAGCTATATTGCGTGAGTTATAATCCGACCGTTGGGTCGTTGTAATTTTGGATATGTTATACATATATAAGTTGAGTATATGTCCACAAATTTTGAACCGTTAAAGATTAATGTATGATTTGTTACGAATTTTAAGAGATAACTGATTCAGAAATCATTGTAACAGAAATTTCGGTACGCCTTTCTCTCCATGTTAGAGGAAGAATTTGGAAAAACTTTCTTCTACAAAGTTGTAGAGAATTAAATTTCCTATGAGATAGATATGAGATTAAATTTTTTTATAAGAGGGCTATTTATTATGTATTATTGAAGTTTCAAAAATAAATATTTTTATTAAAAAATATGGGTGGACCACACTTTTGGTTGTTGTGGAAGTTGGCTGATTTTTGGTGGGCCCCACTTGTGGTGGCTGAGTTTTAATCAAAGATGTGTGCGTAGAAAAAACTTTTATTAATTTAGTCTCCTTTGGCGTTCTAATATTTTTCTATAAATAGGGTGCTTAGTGAGAAATGAAAATCACACAAGAATCATAATTTTTCTCTCTCTATATTATCGAGCGTATTTTGTGAGTATTTAGATACTTTGAGAGTTGTTATTCAGTTCAAGTTTCTTTCAGCACTATATTCAAAATTCCAGCCAGAAGTACTATTCTTTTTAAGTTGAGTATATGTCCACAAATTTTGAACCGTTAAAGATTAATGTATGATTTGTTATAAATTTTAAGAGGTAACTCATTCAGATATCGTTGTAGCAGAAATTTCGGTAAGCCTTTCTCTCTATGTTAGAGGCGGAATTTAGAAAAACTTTCTTTTACAAAGTTGTAGAGAATTAAATTTCCTATGAAATAGACATGAGATTCGATTTTTTCTGATAAAAGGGTTATTTATTATGAATTATTGAAGTTTCGAAAATAAATATTTTTATTAAAATATATGGGTGGGCCCCACTCTTGGTTGTTGTAGAAGTTGGATGATTTTTGGTGGGCCCAATTTGTGGTGGCAGAGTTTTATTCAAAGAGGAGTGCGTGGAAAAAACTTTTATTAATATTTTATTAATTTAGTCTCCTTTAGCGTTCTAACATTTTCCTATAAATAGGGTGCTTAGTTAGAATTGAAAATCACACCAAAATCATAAGCTTTCTCTCTCTATATTATCGAGTGTAATTTGTGAGTATTTAGATACTTTGAGAGTTGTTATTCAATGCAAGTTTTTTTCAGCACTATATCCGAAATTCCAGCCATAAGTACTATTCTTTTGAGGTAAGGGATGGTAATCCGAAATCCTAGAAAATTTTGTGTTTATAGACTATTTTTACTAATTTTGTCGTTCCGGACTCAAATATCACGTCTGCGTCTCCAAATTCAACTCCGAACAACATTCATCATTAATATTATAACTCACAATATTTATCAACCAAGTCGTTCTCAGGAAAGAGGGGGCTTTCCAATAAGGATTTCTCTCTATTGGCGCGCAATTAGGTGACCAAACCTCTCCTTGACAGAACTTCTAGACATTGTAAATATTGAAATTTATAAAATGAATAACTTTGTCGTCTAAAGTATTGATTTAATAAAAAACATTTTATGCAAATGATACTGTGACAATAATTGAATCAATAATATGATAGATATGATGCAACAATTACTGTTGCAATAATTGAGTATAACTGAGTGACTTCTCACGTAAGCATCAATAATCAATGTCGTGTGCTACTATGCAACCACGTGTATAACATTACTTTTAGTACCGGGTAGTTTAACAGTTAATGGTAAAACTTCCGCCGTTATTTTCATAAAGTATTTTTGTCGTTTTCTCAATCCGACAATAATTCCGTTGTGGGGGTCCACGAATGATTGTGCCGTTGTACGAATATTCCCTGTTAAAACGAATATTCCCCGACCAATCGAATATTATATAACTACTTGCGTACTTTACAAAAGTCCATCATCAATATTTTATCCCTGTAACAACAATCAATATATATCTTTAATCAAATATTCATCTTTGCACTACATGCCAAAGATATTCACTTGTATCACCAGTTGGTCATATTCATCTCAACACCTGTTCATCTTTGCACTACGGGCCAAATATATTCATCAGTTAATCATTCATCTTTGCACTACAGGCCAAAGATATTAAGTAATATCATCATTTAGGACTGAGGATGATGAAAAATATTTTAATGAAAATGAATCCAGTGAAGCAAAAGAACAAATATTAGGAATTCGTATTACAGTTTTATCCAAGTTCAATAATACT
The DNA here is from genome assembly GCA_020205505.1 of Panax japonicus. Classification (NCBI taxonomy): domain Eukaryota; kingdom Viridiplantae; phylum Streptophyta; class Magnoliopsida; order Apiales; family Araliaceae; genus Panax; species Panax japonicus. The sequence continues at coordinate 50,475,154 of CM035113.1, forward strand.
TCATAATAACCAATTTTGAAGTAGAATTTAAAAATAAAGATTAAAACATGGATATAATCAAAGATAGTAACCATAATAGACATCTTGGACAAAAAGAAGAAAATTTCATTTTTAGGTGAATAGTGTCGTATTCGTGAATAGTGTCGTATACGTGAATAGTACCGTATACGTGAATAGTAATCCCGACACAAAAGTTCCAAATTTGATAAAAAGTTCATACCAACATTTTGGTATAATGATATTGAAGAAAATATCATTTTAAGAATAATATAACACCCCTTACCTCAAAATAATCGTACTTCTAACTGAATTTCGGATATAGAGCCGACAGAAACTTGCACGGAATAGCAACTCTCAAAGTACTAAAATACGCTCGACAATATAGAGATAAAGAAAACTTGTTTCTGGTGTGATTTTCAATTCTAACCTAAGCGTCTATTTATAGGAAAATGCTAGAACGCCATAGGAGACTAAAATAATAAAATATATTATTTCTTATTCAAAATTCTACGCATGTGCTAAGTTGGAATTTAGACCAGCCACCATTGAACAAATTTTCAGCAGCCCATGTGTATTCAACACAAGTGGGTCCCACCCATAATTTAATAAAAATTATTTTATTTTCTGAAACTTCAACAATTCATAGAAAATAGGCCGATTATCAGAAAAATACGAAATTTATGTCCATTCTGCCTGATATCGAATTCTCTACAACTTTGTAGCTTTTAGTTTTTCCAAATTCCAAACATAAAATATCCGAAATTAACAAACGGATGATTTTTAATACCTCTACACCGACAAAATACTGATAAATACCTCAGCATTAATTCCTTCATTTTTATCCACATAAAAATAAATATATCCATCATTTATATTCACATAAAATAAATATTTCTTCATCATATAAATCAATAATTATTTATTCCCAAATAATATTACAAAATCACAATTATGACAACCAGGCCATTCCCAGGAAAGAGGGGACTTTTCAATAAGAATTTCTCCTTACTAGCGTGCAATTAGGTGACCAAACCTCTCCTTGACAGAACTTTCTAGACATTGCCAATAATTCTATCTAATAATATTATTCAAATAATATGAATTATTGATCTGATAATGGGAAATATTGTGCAGTGATAATTATTGAAACAACAATAATATAAAATATCAACGCATCAATTATTAAATCAATAAAATAAAATATTGAATAGTAATTACTATAACAATTATTGAGTAGAGCCTTCTTACGTAAGAATCAATAATTCAAAAATATTGTGCATCTACGCGTATTACTGTATTTTAACCAATGGGTATTCCAACAGTGTTAACGATAATAACTACGCCGTTATTTATAAAAACTCAAATTTGTCATTTTCTTCATCGGACAGTTATTCTGTTATGGGGCCCACAAATGACTGTGCCGTAGTACGAATATTCCCCGATAACAAGAATATTTCACTACCAAATGAATATTCCCCGACAAAAATGATTATTTTATAACCACTTGCTTATTTTGCAAAATTTGCACATTTCACCCATAACCAAAATATTATATCAATTTAATACCTTATTATTCACAATAATAATTAGAGGAAATTCGATTTTATTTATAATAAGTTGGGGTCTTACAACCTCCCCTCCTTAAGAAATTTCGTCCTCGAAATTGACGTACGTACCCGGTGTTTCGAAAAGGTGAGGATACCTCGCTTTCAATTCTGATTTCAACTCACAGGTCATTTCTTCAATAGCATGGTTTCTCCACAAAACCTTAATTTGTGGTATAACCTTCGTGCGTAGGACATGCTCTTTCCTATCCAAGATCGTAACAGGTACTTCTTCGTACGTTAAATCTTCGGCTATATCGTCTGGTTCTAAAGTAATAATATGGTTCGGGTCTTTCATATATTTACGAAGCATAGATATGTGAAAAACATTATGAACATGAGACATACTTGGGGGTAATGCGAGTCTATATGCCACATTTCCTATTCGGTCAAGAATCTCAAATGGACCAACTAATCTTGGATTGAGCTTGCCTCTCTTTCCAAATCTTGTAACTCCCTTCCATGGAGCAACACGTAACAGTACATGATCTCCAATATTAAACTCCACGTCTTTTCTATGAAAATCAACATAACTCTTTTGTTGATCTTGTGAGGTTTGAATACGTTGTCGAATCATTTAGATCTTTTCTGTAGTTATACGTACTAATTGTGGACCCAACAACGTTGCTTCTCCCACCTCATCCCAGCATATTGTAGAACGACACTTTCGTCCATACAACGCCTTAAATGGATCCATGTCTATACTTGCTTGATAACTGTTGTTGTAGGAGAATTCTACCAATGGCAAGTACTATCCCAACTCCCTTTGAAATCTAGGACACAAAGTCTTAATAGATCTTCAAGAGTTTGAATAGTCCTCTCTGATTGCCCGTCCGTTTGAGGATGGTATACTGAGCTGAATCGTAAATTTGTGCCCATAGTTTTCTGCAAGCTAACCCAAAATCGTGAAGTTAATCTTGGGTCACGATCCAAAACTATGGATACCGGCATGCCATGTAATTGCATAATCTCATTCACGTACATACGAGCAAGACGTTCAAGGGAATAAGTCTCACGTATCGGTAAGAAATGGGCAGACTTGGTTAATCTATCAAAAATAACCCAAATCGCATCTATGCCTTGAGAAACTTTGGGAAGACCTATAACGAAATCCATGGTAATGTGTTCCCACTTCCATTCCGGAATCTCAAGTGGTTGCAATGGACCCTTTGGCACTTGATGCTCCGCCTTTATATGTTGACAGGTTAAATACCTCGAGATAAACTCCGCGATCTCTATCTTCATATTATTCCACCAAAATGTATGTCGAATATGATGATACATTTTGGTACTCCCATGATGGATTGCAAACGGTGTGTTGTGTGCCTGCATCATGATTTTATGCTTCAAATCAGAGTCGTTAGGAACACAAAATCTGGAGTTTAATCCAAGTATTCCTTCTTCATCGATTCTCGCTTCTGGAAAAGCTCCTTCTTGCATTTTCTTCTTCATACGTATCAGCTCCAGGTCCGTAGCTTGAGCAACTTTAACTTTATCGATTAAAGTCGGTTCTAATCGTATATTCGCCATCATCATGTGGGTCCCTGTAGTCTTTAATTCTACCTCCATCCTTTGCAAGTCATACAGAATGGGCCTTTGCATTGACAATATCGCACTCGTACTCGCGTATGATCTTCTACTCAATGCGTTAGCTACTACGTTCGTTTTTCCAAGATGATATTGAATAGTGTGATCGTAATCTTTCAATAGTTCAAGCCAACGTCGTTGCCGCATGTTGAGTACTTTTTAGGTGAAGAAATATTTGAGGCTTTAATGGTCCGTATAAATCTCCATTTTCTCCCCCATACAAGTAGTGTCTCCAAATTTTCAACGCGAATACGACTGCTGACAACTCCAGATCATGAGTAGGATAATTCCTCTCATATTCTTTGAGTTATCGTGAGGCATAGGCTATGACTTTCCCATGTTGCATGAGAACACGTCCTAACCCTTTGCCTGAAGCATCGATGTAGATAACAAATCCATCCGTACCAGATGGTATTGCCAGAACAGGTGCCGAAATGAGTCTCCTCTTGAGCTCTTGGAAACTCTTCTCGCATTCCTCGCTCCATACAAATTTTGTATCTTTTTGAATCAACTGAGTTAACGGAGTAGCGATTAGAGAAAATCCTTCCACGAATCTCCGATAATAACCAGCTAAGTCCAAAAACCTACGTACTTCAGTCACCGACTTCAGTTGCTCCCAATTTTGTACTGTTTCAATCTTCGCCGGGTCAATAGATACTCCATGTTTTAACACCACGTGCCCAAGAAATGCTACTTCCTCAAGCCAGAACTCGCATTTTCTTCAGCTTGGCATAATGTTTGTTTTCACGAAGCCTTTCAAGTATCAGCTTCAAATGGTGCTCATGATCTTCATGACTGTTGGAATAGATGAGGATGTCATCAATAAAGATAATAATGAACATATCCAAATATTCCTTGAATACTCGGTTCATCATATCCATGAAAGCAACAGGAGCATTAGTCAATCCAAAAGACATGACTAAGAATTCATAATGCACGTACCGAGTTCTGAAGGCAGTCTTTGGAATATCCTCAGTTTTAATCTTTAGCTGATGATATCCAGAACGAAGATCGATCTTTGAAAAGAATTGTGCTCCTTGCAACTGGTCGAACAGGTCATCAATGCAAGGTAGCGGATACCTATTCTTGATGCTGACATGATTTAATTCTCTGTAATCAATACAAAGTCGCATACTCCCGTCTTTCTTCTTTACGAATAAAACAGGAGCACCCCAAGGAGATGTACTAGGATGAATGAAACCAATGTCTAACAATTCCTGTAGTTGGACTTCTAACTCCTGAAGTTCAATAGGAGCCATTCGATATGGGGTTTTAGAAATGGGTTTTGTACCCGATTCAAGGTCAATAAAGAATTCAACATCACGTTATGGGGGTAGACCGGGAAGCTCTTCAGGAAATACATCAGGAAATTCTCTAACCACAAAAATATTATTCAAATCTAACTTGTCTTTGTTCAAATCCATAACATGGGCTAAGAAAGCTTGACATCCATTTTTCAATAAATGAATAGCTTTTTTGTTGGATATGACAGTGATTGATTTTAGTGGTTTAGTTGTTTGAATTCGTATGATAGGTTGGTTAGGAATATGAAAACTAATAATCTTACGAAAATAATCAATTTTGGCATGATGAGTGGTTAATCAATCAATTCCTAAAATCACATCAAAAGCAAGTATCTTTAAAGAGATAAGATCAACAGGTAATGTGATAGTGCCAACTTGGATCAAGCAAGATTTATAAACTGTAGATGTAACGAAGGTTTCACCCAACGGAGTTTCAACAGATAAATCAAAGTCTAATTTCTCTGGAGTCAAGTTTAAATGTTGAGCACAAGCAGGAGAGATAAAAGAATGGGTAGAACCGGTATCTAGTAAGGTATAAACTTTGCAAGAGTTCAAGATTAGCTTACCCGTGATCACCTCGTTCGGGTTCCTAACATTTTGGCTAGTCATGACAAACGCTCTTCCAAGAACCGCTGATTTTGACTTATCCGGGACAGCCCTTGGAGTCACCATCCCTGTTGAACTTGGTTTTGCTATAGAAAAATTCCGAGTTATGTGGCCTTCCTTTCCACAGTTGTAACATACCTTGGATTGTTGTGGACAGTTTGGGCTGATATGTCCCACTTTCCCGCATTTGTAACATCTAACTGGCAGTCGTTCTCCTCCCCTAGAATTTGTTGTTGGTGCTGGTGCTGCGACTAATGTCTTCCCATCATTGTTGAATCTCCTCTTTCTGAAAATTCCACTTGACTCACCTCTCCTATTATCATGGCCGCAATGACCACCCGAGTGGTTACTGCCTTTGTTCGTATTTTTTCAACCTCGTTGGTTATCATCACTCTGATGACTGCTGTCACTGGTATGACCCTGGTTGTGGTCCCTCGGTTGAACATACTCACTATCTCGCTCTAATAATTGAGCCCTGTTGACAACATCTGAATACAGAGAAAATTTATGAGAGATAAGGTATTGACGAATCTCGGGTTTTAGACCTCTCAGAAACATCCTTGTCATTCGTTCCTCATTCTCTACCAAATGAGGTGCAAACCTATATAACTCAGCGAACTTTGCCTCGTACTGGGACACCGTCATGTTGTTTTATTCCAGTCTGGTAAACTCTAACTCCTTTATATAACGAATACTTTCAGGAAAGTACTTGTCAATGAATAGTTTTTGAAACGTTTCCCAAGACATGTTGAGTGCAGCAGGCTGGGTACGCTTCACAGACTCCCACCAGTAGTCTGCCTCACCGCGGAACATAAAGGTGGCAAATGGAACCTTCTATTCCTCCGTGTATCACAAGACATCGAATATCTTGGTAATTTACTTGACCCATGTTTCCGCCTTGATCGGATCTGGCTTTCCAATAAATTCTGGTGGTCCCAACTGTGACGCCCCCAAAATTAGGTATACATCACATATTTTGAGTCGTCAAATACATGGTACAGAATACAAATACAACTTAATTATACAACTGTCGTGTAAAATACGACAAAACATAAGCTGTGAGTTTTAATACAAATATTGTTGTCTAGACAATATTCAAACACAAATTCAATATTATTACATTTATTTTCCACTATTTCACTGAATAGTGAGGACTAATAATGCTATCATTTGGTCCGTCACTCCGTTCCCCGACTAGTCCCTGCTACGTTCTCATTTCCTGAAGAGAATAATAAAAGTAAAAGGGTGAGCTCAACTAGGCCAGTAGGAAATATTATGACTAAGATAATGCAGAATATATTATCGTTAGCCTTCAACAGTGTTAAACTGATACAATATAACAACCATTAAGTTTAACTGTAGCGGAACAAGCAATCCATTAAAAGAGTCAAGTAGAGAATAAAATCTACTATCTTTTATGATTTAAAAGGTTTTTCATCACTTTTATCGCTGGAACTCAACTTACTAAATAATCCACATCATCGAATCACCCCTGCACTAAGGCCAATGATATTCTTTATTATCACGACCACAATTATCCATGTACTACGGGCCAAGAATATTTGTGTATTCAATAATGGTAATGATCATGCCAACAACTACCCATCAATGCTCTATGGGCCAATGAGGACTTTTACCACGTCATTTGTAACATTACGGTCATGATTACACCGAATAATCCCTAGTCATAATCATACCAAGTCCATCTATGCACTATAGGCCACAGATGACTTTCAACAAAATATAAACTTGAGGATGATGACAATGATATAAGAATTCAATAAAAACAAGTTCAAGAATTATTTTATCCAGGATCTAATAACGTCCAAATTGTCAACATGATACTGCTTTGTAGAGTAAAATTCAAGAATACTCAGAAGAATATTTCCATGAAAAGATACTGGATGAAGCGCAAATATAAAGGATATTCCACTAATTTCATGAAGTATAGAAGTCAAAACTTTAACCAACTAAGTATAATAAGGAATGGAATAACAAAAGAAATCACCGGGCATGCGATAGAACGCACAAGTGGGTTATTGCAACAGAATAATAAATAACAGAATCAGGACCGGCGTAAAACGTACAGACAAAATATTCCAACAGAATAATAAAGAAGGAATCAGGTCCGGCGTAAAACGCATAAACAGGATATTCCAACAGAATAATAAGACGGAGTCAGGTCCGGCGTAGAATGAACAGACAGGATATTCCAACAGAATAATAAAGACAGAATCAGGTCCGGCATAAAACGCACAGACAGGATATTCCAACAGAATAATAAAGACGGAACTAGGTCCGGCGTAGAACGCATAGACAGGATGTTCCAACAGAATGATAAAGAATGGAACAACAGAAGAATTTCACCAAGTATATGGTAGCCCGTGTATACAGGTTATTCCAACAGAATAATAAAGAATGGAATAACAGAAGTTCTCTTCATAGATAAGAAAGAAATAATACTCCCTACCTTAGAAAATTGGATACTAGAATAGTGAGGTAGCAGACTTCTCTTCTTCTTTCTACAATTTCTCTCTATAATAATCGCTTTAAATTTTTTGTGAATTGGTGAGAAATGAAGGAAGAATGAGCTTCTATTTATAAGAAAATATAGTTTTGATAATTGCACATTTTGGGGCTCAAAAAATTACAGTACATACCTCCAACTTTTCTTTCATTTTTAATTTCGTCCTGCAAGTATTATCAATCTTTCACCAACTCCTCTAATAGTAAATAATATGAATCAATAGTTCAATTATGTGAATCAATAGTATAATCATGTGAAAAATATGAATTATAGTATAGTACCTCCATTTATACCTCCATTTTTAACTTAGTCATGCAAGTATTATCAATCTTGCACCAACTCCCCTAATAGTAAATAATGTGATTCAATAGTACACATATGTGAACAAATAGTTATATAAGCATGTGAATTAGTAGCAATTAATTGCTCATTTATCCGATAAATTACCCGATTTATCAATATAACCCCTTAACATCAATTATCATTAGAATAAATGTCGATTTTCACTAACACAACAATTCCAACATAATGAAACTATTTTTATCAAAAATTTATATTTTGAAATTTAGAAGTTTGACTTTTCCCGAAAAAGTCAATTGTCGACTTTTTGACCAAATAGTGAATCCCGGAAAATTTTGTTTTTATAGACTATTTTTACTAATTTTGTCGTTCCGGACTCAAATATCACGTCCGCGTCTCCAAATTCAACTCCGAAAAACATTCATCATTAATATTATAACTCACAATATTTATCAACCAGGTCGTTCCCAGGAAAGAGGGGGTTTTCCAATAAGGATTTCTCCCTATTGGCGCGCAATTAGGTGACCAAACCTCTGCTTGACAGAACTTTTAGACATTGTAAAAATTGAAATTCATAATATGAATAACTTTGTCGTCTCAAGTATTGATTTAATAAAAAAACATTTTATGCAGATGATACTGTAACAATAATTGAATCAATAATATGATAGATATGATGCAGCAATTACTGTAGTAATAATTGAGTATAACTGAGTGACTTCTCACGTAAGTATCAATAATCAATACCGTGTGCTACTATGCAACCACGCGTATTACTATACTTTTACTACCGAGTAGTTTAATAGTTAACGGTAAAACTTCTGCCGCTATTTTCATAAAGTATTTTTGTCATTTTCTCAATCCGACAATAATTCCGTTGTGGGGGTCCACCAATGATTGTGTCGTTGTACGAATATTCCCTGTTAACACGAATATTCCCCGACCAATCGAATATTATATAACAACTTGCGTACTTTGCAAAATCTATAAATATTATCCACAACTATAACATTATATCAAATCCACATCATAATATTCAAAAATATATTTCGAGAAAATTTAATCTTTATTCAAAAAGTTGGGGTCTTACAACCTCCCCTTCTTATGAAATTTCATCCTCAAAATTAGGGTGCGTACCTGGTATGTCGAAGAGGTGAGGATACATTTGTTTCATTTCTAATTCTAATTCCCAAGTTATTTCCTCAACATCGTGGTTTCTCCACAAAACTTTAACTTAAGGTATAACCTTGGAGCGTAGAATATGTTCCTTCTTATCCAAGATTTTAACAGGAACTTCTTCATACGTTAAATCTTCCTCTATTTCGTCTGGTTCTAACTCAATAATGTGGTTCGGGTCTTTCACAAATTTATGTAACATGGATATGTGAAAAACGTTATGAACATGAGACACACTTGGCGGTAACACAAGTCTATAGGCCACAGTTCCTACTCGATTGAGGATTAAAAATGGGCCAATGAATCGAGGATTGAGCTTTCCTCTCTTTCCAATTCTTGTAACTCCTTTCCATGGAGCAACACGTAACAGCACATGATCTCTAATATCGAATTCTACGTCCTTTCGATGAAGATCAGCATAACTCTTTTGTCGATCTTGTGAGGTTTTTATATGTTGTTGGATCATTTGAATCTTTTCCGTAGTCATACGTACCAACTCTGGTCCCAACAACGTTGCTTCACCCCCTCATCCCAGCATACTGGAGAACGACACTTTCTTCCATACAACGCCTCGAATGGAGCCATGCCAATACTTGTTTGATAACTGTTGTTGTAGGAAAACTCCACCAATGGTAAGAACTTTTCCCAACTTCCCATGAAGTCAAGGACACAGAATCTTAATAGATCTTCAAGAGTTTGAATCGTCCTCTCCGATTGCTCGTCCATCTGAGGATGATATGCCGAGCTAAATTGTAACTCTGTGCCCATAGCTTTTTGCGAACTAACCCAAAATCTTGAAGTGAATCTTGGGTCTCAATCAAAAACTATGGATACTGGCATACCATGCAATCTTACAACCTCGTTTATATACATACGAGCAAGACGTTCAAGTGTATAAGTTTCTCGTATCGGTATGAAATGAGCAGACTTGGTCAATCTATCAACAATGACCCAAATCGCATCTATGCCTTGAGAAACTTTGGGAAGAATGGTAACGAAATTCATGGTAATGTGTTCCCAGTTCCATTCTGGAATTTTAAGTGGTTGTAATGGACCTTTTGGTACTTGATGCTCCGCCTTGACTCGTTGACAAGTTAAACACCTTAAGATAAACTTTGCTATCTCTCTCTTCATATTGCTCTACCAAAATGTATGTCAAAGATCATGATATATTTTGGTACTCCCAGGATGGATTGCAAACGGTGTGTTGTGCGCCTCCATCATGATTTTATACTTTAAATCAGGGTTGTTAGGAATTCAAAGTCTGGACTTGACTCAAAGTATTCCTTCCTCATCGATTCTTTCTTCTGGCATAGCACCTTCTTGCACTTTCTTCTTCATACGCATTAGCTCCAGGTCTATAGCTTGAGCAGCTTTAACTTTATCGATTAAAGTCGGTTTTACTCGTATGTTTGCCATCATCATGTGGGTCCCTGGAGTCTTTATATCTAACTCCATCCTTTGTAAGTCATACAAAATGGGCCTTTGCATTGACAATATTGCACTCGTACTCGCATATGATCTTCTACTCAGTGCGTCAGCTACCACGTTCGCTTTTCCAGGATGGTATTGGATGGTATGATCATAATCTTTCAACAGTTCAAGCCAACGTCATTGTCGCATATTGAGTTCCTTTTGAGTGAAGAAATATTTGAGGCTTTTATGATCCGTAAAGATCTCCACTTTCTCTCCATACAAGTATTGCCTCCAAATTTTAAGTGCGAAGACAACAGCTGCCAACTCTAGATCATGAGTAGGATAATTTCTCTCATATTCTTTGAGTTGTCTTGAGGCATAGGCTATGACTTTCCCATGTTGCATGAGAACACATCCTAACCCTTTGCCTCAAGCATCACTGTAGATTACAAATCCCTCCGAACCAGATGGTATTGTCAGAACAGGTGCTGAAATGAGTCTCCTTTTGAGTTCTTCAAAACTCTTCTCACATTCCTCGCTCCAACCAAACTTTGTATCTTTCCGAGTCAGCTGAGTTAATGGAGTAGCGATTCGAGAAAATCCTTCCATGAATCTCCGATAATAACAAGCTAAACCAAGAAAGCTTCGTACTTCGGTCACTGATTTGGGTTTCTCCCATCTTTGAATAGCTTTAATCTTTGTTAGGTCAACGTATATTCCATGACTTGATACTACGTGCCCAAGGAATGCTACTTCCTCAAGCCAGAACTTGCATTTCTTTAACTTGGCATAAAGCTTATATTCACGAAGCTTTTGGAGTATCAGCCTCAAGTGTTGCTCATGATCTTCACGGCTTTTGGAATAAATAAGGATGTCATCAATAAAGACGACCACAAAGTGATCCAAATATTCCTTGAATACTCGGTTCATCATATCCATGAAGGCAGCAGGGGCATTAGTCAATCTAAAAGACATGACTAAGAATTCATAATGCCCGTACCGAGTTCTGAAGGCAGTCTTTAGAATATCCTCAATTTTAACCTTCAGCTGATGATATCCAGAACGAAGATCGATCTTTGAAACAAATTGTGCTCATTGTAATTGATCAAACATGTCATCAATACGTGGCAATGGGTGCCTATTTTTGATGGTGACATGATTCAACTCCCGATAATCAATACAAAGTCGCATACTCCCATCTTTCTTCTTCACGAATAGAACAGGAGCACCCCAAGGAGACGTACTAGGACGAATGAAACCAATGTCTAACAATTCCTACAATTGGGTCTTTAACTCCTGAAGTTCAATAGGAGCCATTCGATATGGGGCTTTGGAAATGGGTTTTTTTCCGGGTTCAAGGTCGATACAAAATTCAACTTCACGCTCTGGGGGTAGGCCGGGAAGTTCTTCAGGGAATACGTCAGGAAATTTATTAACAATAGAAATATCCTTCAAATCTGACGTATTTTTGTTTAAATCTGTGACATGAGTTAAGAAAGCTTAACATCCGTTTTTTAATAAAGGAATAACTTTATGGCTTGAGATGACTGTGATTGATTTTAATGGTTTGGTCGCTTGAATTCGCATAATAGGTTTATTAGGAATATGAAAGCTAACAGCCTTACAATAACAATTAATTTTAGCATGATGAGTAGTTAACCAATCAATCCATATAATCACGTCAAATGCAAGTATTTTTAAGGAGATAAGATCGACAGGTAATGTGCGGTTACCGATTTGAATCAAACAAGACTTATAAACAATGGATGTAATGAAGGTTTCTCCTAATGGAGTTTCAACAGATAAGTCAAAGTCTAATTTCTCTGGAGTCAAATTTAAACAGTGAGCGCAAGTAGGAGAAATAAAAGAATGGGTAGAACCGGTATCAAATAAGGTATAGACTTCACTAGAGTTTATGATAAGCTTACCCGTGATAATCTCGTTCGGGTTCCTTGCTTTCTGAGTGGTCACAACAAATGCTCTCCCTTGCACTACCGGCTTTGACTTTTCTGGGACGGCCTTTGGTGCCTCCATCCAAGTTAAATTTATCTTCGATGAACGACAAAATCGAGCTAAGTGACCTTCTCTTCCACAATTATAACATGCTTTGAATGGCATCGCACAGTTTGGCCTGATGTGTCCCTCCCCTCCGCATTTGAAGCATATGATAGGTGGTCGTTCTCCTTCCTTAACAACGGGTGCTGGTGCTAACTTCTTTCCATCATTGTTGAATCTCCTTTTCTTGAAATGTCCATTTTTATTATCTTAGCTATGATTACCACCGAAGTGGTTACCATTTCTGGCATATTGATTCCCTCCACGTTTGTTGTCACCGCTTCGATGACTGTTACCACTGGTATTTTCATTCTGTCGGCTGCTTTCTCTTGGTTGCGTTGACTCGTTATCGCGCTCCAACAACTGAGCCCTATTTACAACATCTGAATACAAACACAGTTTATGAGAAATAATATATTATCGTATCTCCGGTTTCAAACCTCTTAAAAACATTCGGGTCATTCGCTCCTCATTATCAACCAAATGGGATGAAAACCGGGATAACTCCAAAAATTTAGCCTCGTACTGCGACACGATCATATTGTTTTGTTCCAACTTGATAAACTCCACCTCCTTCATGTGACGAATACTTTCGGGAAAGTACTGGTCGTTGAACAGCTCTTGGAACTTCTCCCAAGACATCTTGAGTGCGTCAGGCTAGGTACGTTTTACAGATTCCCACTAGTAATCTACCTCTTCACGCAACATAAAGGTGGCGAAGGGAACCTTTTGTTCCTCAGAGCATCCCAATACATCAAATATCTTAGTTATCTACTTTATCCATGCTTCCGCCTTAAGTGGTTTTGGCTCTCCAATAAACTACAGTGGTCCTAGCTCCATGAATTGTTTGGCGGTGACCGTTCAAGATTTTCCAGTGTTTCCACCTGCATTTTGGATAGGAGCCGCTCTCGCCTGATGTTGCATGAATTGTATGAAGCCTCGAAACATTCCATCGTTCATCATTTGTTCAGTGTTGTTGTTTGCATGAGGATTGTCGCCTTCCTAGTGCACATTGTCCTGGTTATTGATCTATGGAGACTCAACGGTCTCATGTGCTCCATTGATGTTCTCAACATTCTTGGATGCCATTTTCAAACACTGCCACAAACCAAGGGTTAATTGACATGAAACATATTTTCCCTACACTCTGACTGACCAATTAAATACCAAATAAACTTAGGTAGGTCATAGTAGCGAAGGAATTCCCCGTCTCTCCCCTCCTAGTTTTAGTCTCACATCTTAGCCAGGGATCATATCCGTAAGCTTTGATACCAATTGTGACGCCCCCAAAATTAGGTATACATCACCTATTTTGAGTTGTCAAATACATGGTACAGAATACAAATACAACTTAATTATACAACTGTCGTGTAAAATACGACAAAACATAAGCTGTGAGTTTTAATACAAATATTGTCGTCTAGACAATATTCAAACACAAATTCAATATTATTATATTTATTTTCCACTATTTCACTGAATAGTGAGGACTACTAATGCTATCATCTGGTCCGTCACTCCGTTCCCCGACTAGTCCCTGCTACGTTCTCATTTCCTAAAGAGAACAATAAAAGTAAAAGGGTGAGCTCAACTAGCCCAGTAGGAAATATTATGGCTAAGATAATGCAGAATATATTATCGTTTGCCTTCAACAGTGTTAAACTGATACAATATAACAACCATCAAGTTTAACTGCAGCGGAACAAGCAATCCAATAAAAGAGTCAAGTAGAGAATAAAATCTACTATCTTTTATGATTTAAAAGGTTTTTCATCACTTTTATCGCTGGGACTCAGCTTAATAAATAATCCACATCATCGAATCACCGTTGCACTACGGCCAAGGATATTCTTTAGTATCACGACCACAATTATCCATGCACTACGGGCCAAGAATATTTTTGTATTCAATAATGGTCATGATCATGCCAACAACTGTCCATCAATGCTCTACAGGCCAATGAGGACTTTTACCACATCATTTGTAACATTACGGTCATGATTACACCGAATAATCCCTGGTCATAATCACACCAAGTTCATCTATGCATTATAGGCAACATATGACTTTTAACAAAATATAAACATGAGGATGATGACAATGATATAAGAATTCAATAAAAACAAGTTCAAGAATTATTTTATCCAGGATCTTATAACGTCCAAATTGTCAACATGATACTGCTTTGTAGAGTAAAATTCAAGAATGCTCAGAAGAATATTTCCATGAAAAGATACTGGATGAAGCGTAAATATCATGGATATTTCACTAATTTCATGGAGTATAGAAGTCAAAACTTTAACCAACTGAGTATAATAAGGAATAGAATAACAAAAGAAATCACCAGGCATGCGATAGACCGCACAAGCGGGTTATTGCAACATAATAATAAATAACGGAATCAGGACCGGCGTAAAACGTACAGACAAAATATTCCAACAGAATAATAAAGACGGAATCAGGTCCGGCGTAAAACGCATAAACAGGATATTCCAACAGAATAATAAAGACGGAGTCAGATCCGGCGTAGAACGCACAGACAGGATATTCCAAAAGAATAATAAAGACGGAATCAGGTCCGGCATAAAACGCACAGACAGGATATTCCAACAGAATAATAAAGACGGAACCAGGTCCGGCGTAGAACGCATAGACAGGATGTTCCAACAGAATGATAAAGAATGGAACAACAGAACAATTTCACCAAGTATAGGGTACCCCGCGTATACAAGTGATTCCAACAGAATAATAAAGAATGGAATAACAAAAGTTCTCTTCATAGATAAGAAAGAAATAATACTCCCTACCTTAGAAAACTGGATACTGGAATAGTGAGGTAACAGACTTCTCTTCTTCTTTCTATAATTTCTCTCTATAATAATCGCTCTAAAGCTTTTGTGAATTGGTGAGAAATGAAGGAAGAATGAGCTTTTATTTATAAGAAAATATAGTTTTGATAATTGCACGTTTTGGGGCTCAAAAAATTACAGTACAATACCTCCAACTATTATTTAATTTTTAATTTAGTCCTGCAAGTATTATCAATCTTGCACCAACTCCCCTAATAGTAAATAATGTGAATCAATAGTTCAATTATGTGAATCAATAGTATAATCATGTGAAAAATACGAATTACAGTATAGTACCTCCATCTATACCTCCATTTTTAAAATAGTCATGCAAGTATTATCAATCTTGCACCAATTCCCCTAATAGTAAATAATGTGATTCAATAGTACACATATGTGAACAAATAGTTATATAAGCATGTGAATTAGTAGCAATTAATTGCTCATTTATCCGATAAATTACCCGATTTATCAATATAACCCCTAAACATCAATTATCATTAGAATAAATGTCGATTTTCACTAACACAACAATTCCAACATAATGAAACTATTTTTATCAAAAATTGATATTTTGAAATTTCAAAGTTTGACTTTTCCTGAAAAAGTCAACTGTTGACTTTTTGACCAAATAGTGAATCCTAGAAAATTTTGTGTTTATAGACTATTTTTTCTAATTTCGTCGTTCCGGACTCAAATACCACGTCCGCGTCTCCAAATTCAACTCCAAACAATATTCATCATTAATATTATAACTCACAATATTTATCAACCAAGTCGTTCCCAGGAAAGGAGGGGTTTTCCAATAAGGATTTCTCCCTATTGGCGCGCAATTAGGTGACCAAACCTCTCCTTAACAGAACTTCTAGACATTGTAAATATTGAAATTTATAATATGAATAACTTTGTCATCTCAAGTATTAATTTAATAAAAAACATTTTATGCAGATGATACTGTGACAATAATTGAATCAATAATATGATAGATACGATGTAGCAATTACTGTAGCAATAATTGAGTATAACTGAGTGACTTATCACGTAAGCATCAATAATCAATACCGTGTGCTACTATGCAACCACACGTATTACTGTACTTTTACTACCAGGTAGTTGAACAGTTAACGGTAAAACTTCCGCCGTTATTTTCATAAAGTATTTTTGTCGTTTTCTCAATCCGACAATAATTCCGTTGTGGGGTCCACCAATGATTGTGTCGTTGTACGAATATTCCCTGTTAAAACGAATATTCCCCGACCAATCGAATATTATATAACAACTTGCGTACTTTACAAAATTTATAAATATTACCCACAACTATAACATTATATCAAATCCACACCATAATATTCAAAAATATATTTCGAGAAAATTTAATCTTTATTCAAAAAGTTGGGGTCTTACACCAACTCCTTGAACTGCTTGGCTGTGACGGATCACGCGTTGCTATCACTTCCACCCGTATTTTGTACACGAGTTTCTCTCGTCTGATTTTGCATGAACTACAAAAAGCTCCTAAACATTCCATCATTCATCGTTTGCTAGGTAGTGTTGTTTACAGGAGGAATATTGTCTTCCTGTTGCACGTTCTCTTGGTTTGTGACTAAAGGTTGTTCCACAGTCTCATATACTCCATTGTTAACGTTCTCAGCAGCCATTCTTAAATACTGCCATAAAACAAGAGTTAATTAAACAAATTAACTTATCACATAATATCCCTATATTATGACCGACCAACAAATGAGCTTAGATAGGACACACTAGCGAAGGATTTACTCATCTCTCCCCTCCTAGTTCTATTCTTTGATCTCCGCCAGAGATCATATCCCTAAGCTTTGATACCAACTGTGACGCCCCCAAAATAGGTATACAACACCCATTCTGAGTCGCCGTACATAAAGCAAACTACAACTTCAATAATACAATTGTCGTGAAAAATACGACATCACATACTATGAGTTTAAATACAAATATTGTCTTCTAGACAATATCCACACTCAAATAAGTCCTCATTACAATTATTCAAACACTATTTTACAGAAATAGTGAGTACTGTTAAAACATCTTTCTAGAACCATCACTCCATACCCCGACTAGATCCTGCTATGTTCTCACCTCCTGAGAAGAAAAATAGAACAAAAAGGAAAAGGGTGAGCTCAATTAGTCCAGTAAAGAATATTATGACTAAGATAATATACAACAAAATATCATTAGTCTTCAACAAGGAAAAATCTGATAAAATATAATAGACAATAAGTTTTAGATCAAGAACTATAACGAAAACAACAATCCATTAGAAGAGCCAAATAGAGAAAGAATTCCACTATCTTCTAAGATTTAAAAGTCCATCATCAATATTTTATCCCTGTAACAACAATCAATAGATATCTTTAATCAAATATTCATCTTTACACTACAGGCCAAAGATATTCATTTGTATCACCAGTTGGTCATGTTCATCTCAACATCTGTTCATCTTTGCACTATGGGCCAAAGATATTCATCAGTTAATCATTCATCTTTGCACTATAGGCCAAAGATATTAAGTAATATCATCATTTAGGACTGAGGATTATGAAAAATATTTTAAAGAAAACGAATCCAGTGAATCAAAAGAACAAATATTAAGGATTCGTATTACCGTTTTATCCAAGTTCAATAATACTTCATAATAACCAATTTTGAAGTAGAATTTAAAAATAAAGATCAAAACATGGATACAATCAAAGATAGTAATCATAATAGACATCTTGGACAAAAAGAAAAAAGTTCATACCAACATTTCGGTATAATGATATTGAAGAAAATATCATTTTAAGAAGAATATAACACCCCTTACCTCAAAATAATCATACTTCTGACTGAATTTCGGATATAGAGCCTACAGAAACTTGCACGGAATAGCAACTCTCAAAGTACTAAAATACGCTCGACAATATAAAGAGAAAGAAAACTTGTTTCTGGTGTGATTTTCAATTCTAACCTAAGTGTCTATTTATTGAAAAATGCTAGAACGCCATAGGAGAATAATAATAATAAAATATATTATTTCTTATTCAAAATTCTACGCATGTGCTAAGTTGGAATTTAGACCAGCCACCATTGAACAAATTTCCAGCAGCCCATGTGTATTCAACACAAGTGGGTCCCACCCATAATTTAACAAAAATTATTTTATTTTCCGAAACTTCAACAATTCATAGAAAATAGCCCGGTTATTAGAAAAATACGAATTTTATGTCCATTCTGCCTGAAATCGAATTTTTTACAACTTTGTAGCTTTGAGTTTTTCCAAATTCCAAACATAAAATATCTGAAATCCACAAACGGATGATTTTTAATACCTCTACATCGACAAAATATTGATAAAACATCTCAGCATTAATTCCTTCATTTTTATCCACATAAAAATAAATATATCCATCATTTATATCCACATAAAATAAATATTTCCTCATCATATAAATTAATAATTAATTATTCACAAATAATATTACAGAATCACAATTATGACAATCAGGCCGTTCCCAGGAAAGAGGGGGATTTCCCATAAGAATTTCTCCTTACTGGTGCGCAATTAAGTGACCAAACCTCTCCTTGACAGAACTTTCTAGACATTGCCAATAATGCTATCTAATAATATTATTCAAATCATATGAATTATTGATCTGATAATGGGAAATACTGTGGAGTGATAATTGTTAGACCCCAACTTTTTAATGAATAAAATCGAATTTCCTCTATTTATTATTGTGAATAATAAGGTGTTAATTTAATATAATGCTTTGGTTATGGGTGAAATATGCAAATTTTTCAACATATGCAAGTGGTAATAAAATATTCATTTTTGTCGGGGAATATTCGTTTGGTCGTGGAATATTCTTTCTGTCGGGGAATATTCGTACGACGGCGCAACCATTTGTGGGCCCCATAACAGAATAACTGTCGGATGAAGAAAACGACAAAATTGAGTTTTTATAATTAAACAGTGTAATGGTTACCGTTAACACTGTTGGAATACCCGGTGGTTAAAATACAGTAATATGCGTTATTGCACAGTAGCACACGGTATTGCACAATATTTTTGAAATTATTGATTCTTACGTAAGAAGACACTACTCAATAATGGTTACAGTAATTACTGTTCAATATTATATTTTATTGATTCAATAATTGCTATGTTGATATTTTATATTATTGTTGTTCAATAATTGTCACTGCATAGTATCTTCATTATCAGATCAATAATTCATATTATTTGAATAATATTATTAGATAGCATTATTGGCAAAGTCTAGAAAATTCTATCAAGGAGAGGTTTGGTCACCTAATTGCGCGCCAGTAAGGAGAAATTCTTAACGAAAAGCCCCCTCTTTCCTGGGAACTGTCTGGTTGTCATTATTGTGATTCTGTAATATTATTTGTGAATAATTAATTATTGATTTATATGATAAGAAAATATTTATTTGATGTGGATATAAATGATGGATTTATTTATGTGGTTATAAATGAAGGAATTAATGTTGAGGTGTTTTATCAGTATTTTGTCGGATTGGAAGTATTAAAAGATCAAATTGGTGTTCTTAAAGCTCTATTTCGTGAGTTATAATTTTGATCCGACCGTTGGATCGTTGTGATTTTTGGATATGTTATACATATATAAGATGAGTATGTATCCACAAATTTTGAACCGTTTAAAATGAACATATGATTTGTTATGAATTTTAAAGGTGTTAAAAATCATCCGTTTGTGGATTTCGGATATTTTATGTTTGGAATTTGGAAAAATTCAAAGTTACAAAATTGTAGAGAATTCGATTTCAGGCAGAATGGACATAAAATTCGTATTTTTCTGATAAACGAGCTATTTTCTATGAATTACTGAAGTTTCAAAAAATAAAATAATTTTTATTAAATTATGGGTGGGACCCACTTTTGTTTAACACATGTGGGTTGCCAAATTTTGTTCAAAGATGGCTGGTGGCTGAGCTTGGTCAAGAAGCATGCAGAGAAAATAAGAAATGAAATATTATTATTTTATTAATTTAGTTTCCTTTGGCGTTCTAGCATTTTCCTATAAATAGGTGCTTATGTTAGAATTTAAAATCACACTAGAAACAAGTTTTCTTTCTCTCTATATTATTAAGCATATTTTTGTGAGTATTTAGATATCTTGAGTGTTACTCAGCGATATATCCGATATTCAAGTCAGAAGTACTTCTCTTTTGAGGTAAGGAATTTTAAGGGTTATTATGTTTTTCAGTTTCGTAGTTTTTCTGACTCTCAAAAATTCTAGAAAAATTTGAAATGATATTTTGATGAGTTTTATTGATTGTGTCCAAAAATAGCGATTTTTTGATGTATAGATTAAGAGTTGTGAATTTTATGAGAAAAGATTATTTTAAAAGTATCGCTTATAACTACTTGTGGTTAACTCCAAAATTGATAAAATTTTTATTGGAAGTATATCTATATAATATCAGTGTACTCTGTGAATTTTGGAATTTTTTAGATAAAAGTACAATTTATGATAAATGTCTAAATATTCAGGGATTTTGGCCATATGAAAAATAGTAAATGATTTTTAAAAATTCTGAGAAAAATATATGTTCAATATGGGACTATATTATGCTAAATCCCAAAAAAGAAATATTTTTGGAACTGATTTGGTATTTTTCATAAAAATAGACTAGTTATGAGTAAATGAATTAAATATGTTAGGTGAAGTAAGAAAATTGGAAAATAAAATTTTATGGCTTGAGAATCCTATATGAGGTATATGTAGATTTTTGATGAGGGTTTTGGTTATTGGTGATAAAATCTTATGAGTTTAGAATTTTAGGATGATTAAATGCATTATTTAGTAAAGTGTAAATAATTAAAATAAATTGTTAATAAGTTTAAGAAATGTTATTTCAATATCATTATACCGAAATATTGGTTTGGATTTTATTGTGGAATTTCTACCTTTTTGTGTCGGGTTTACTATTCATGAGTTACTATTCACCAATTACTATTTACGAAGTTACTATTCATGACAAAATTGGTTTCTTTTTCTAACCAAATTATAGTTGATTTATGAATATTACTCTTGAGATTAAATCTAGATGTTTTGATTATATTGATTTTACTATTATATATAATATTTTTATAACCTTAATGATGATATTTCTCTTTGACTTAAGTGTAAAGATGGGTAGATTTTTGATATGATCATGACCATTGAATTTATAAATGAATATCTTTAGCTTAAGTGCAAAGGTGAATTGATCAACATGGTTATAATTATTGTTTATATAAATTCTGAAATGATTATATATTTCTTTGAGATAATAATATATTTGGCATGTAGTGCAAATATGAACTATTGATGAATATATTTGGCCTGCAGTGCAAATATGAACTGTTGAGGAATATCTTTGGCCTATAGTGCAAAGATGAATTGTTGATGAATATCTTTGGCCCGTAGTGCAAGGATGACATGTTGTTGAATATCTTTGGCCAGTAGTGCAAAAATGAAATGTTAACAAATATATTTGGTCGTAGTGCAAAGATGAAGTTATTAGTATGATTATGAACAGGAAATGTGATTTGGTGTAACCATGATCTTTGATGTTTCAAGTAAAGATAGGTGATGAAAATTATCTTCGTCCTGGATAAGAAGAGGAATTTAGAACTACAATTATGATTATGAGTTATTCATATGATTGTGGACCAGAATTGTTGATTGTTGTTACAGGGATAAAACATTGTTGGTAGATTTTTAACATGGAGAAGATAATAGACTTTATAGTCTATTTGACTCTTCTTATGGATAGCTCGTTCCGCTGCAACTATGGTTGAAATTTTTTTCATCTACCATATGTTCTAAATCTCTAATTTATTATTGATGAAGTCTATTGATAATTTAATTATCTTTAATCATGATATTCTTTACTGAGCTAGTTGTGCTCACCCTTTTGCTTCACAATTCCTTTCAGGTAATAAGAGTGCAGCTGGGTCAAGCGGGGGTAACAGGGGAATAGAACGGTGGTCATCATTTAGTAGTTATATTTGGTGAATCAAATAGGGTGAGGCGAACCCAACGTTGGAAGGGTGTTTTGCCACTATCATACAAGATGTCTAATGACATACAACCTCATGTCATCATAAGACAAGGTTATACTCATCCACTTGCTGAGTATATTTATGAGCACTACCTATATAATCTTGGTGTTTGTTTGAAGTATAATTCTCAATTAAAGACAGTGGAGATAATGATATGTCAAGAGAAGACTCACCATTGAGAAGAATATGATAGTAATCTTCTCGTTTTTCTTTGGGGTCTATTGGGTCAACCAAGGATAATTCTGTGGACATATGATATCTATCATAACCTAGAAGCATGGCCTCCCATGTACGAAGGTTTCCTTGAGCATTTCCCAAATATTCTAATTTCTAAAACAGTTTTTGACTATACCTTTATGTAAGGTGTCATTGCGACGTGCTATCCAAGGTTAGGATGAGAGTCACAGTTGGTATATATTTGTATCCAAACTCACATCATATGTGTTGTTATATTTTGCACGACAATTGTTGTAATAAAATTGTAGTTATTTTCTATACCATGTATTTGGCGACTCATAATAGGTTGGATGGAATGGACCTATTTTGGGGTTGTCACAATAATTATTGAAACAACAATAATATAAAATATCAACGCAGCAATTATTGAATTAATAAAATAAAATATTGAACAGTAATTATTGTAACAATTATTGAGTAGAGCCTTCTTACGTAAGAATCAATAATTCAAAAATACTGTGCATCCACGCGTATTACTGTATTTTAACCACCGGGTATTCTAACAGTGTTAACGGTAACAACTACGCGTTTATTAATAAAAACTCAAACTTGTCGTTTTCTTCATCCGACAGTTATTCTGTTATGGGGCCCACAAATGACTGTGTCGTCGTATGAATATTCCCCGACAACAAGAATATTCCACGACCAAACGAATATTCCCCGACAAAAATGATTATTTTATAACCACTTTCTTATTTTGCAAAATTTGCACATTTCACCCATAGCCAAAATATTATATCAATTTAACACCTTATTATTCACAATAATAATTAGAGGAAATTCGATTTTATTTATAATAAATTGGTGTCTTACAGGTATGATCGTGACAATGGGTTCTCTTTGGCCAGTAGTGCAAAGATGGCCTATTGTTGAATATCTTTGGCATGTAGTGCGAAGATGAACTGTTGATAAATATCTTTGGCTCGTAGTGCGAAGATGTCCTGTTGTTGAATATCTTTGCCTTATAGTTCAAAGATGAACTGTTAATGAATATCTTTGGCTTGTAGTGTAATGACGAATTTATTAGTATGATTATGAACAGAAACAGTGATTTGGTATAACCATGATCTTTGATGTTTCAGGTAAAGACATGTGATGAAAATTATCTTCGTCCTGGATGAGAAGAGAAATTTAGAATTACAATTATGATTATGAGTTATACATGTGATTGTGGATAGAAACTGTTGATTGATGTTACAGGCATAAAACGTTGTTGGTGGACTTTTAACATGGAGAAGATAATAGACCTTATGGTCTTATTGAATCTTCTAATGGATTGCTCGTTCCGCTGCAACAATGGTTGAAAAGTTTTATTATCTACCATATATTCTAAATTTTTGATTTATTATTGATGAAGGCTATTGATAATTTAATTGTCTTTAGTCATGATATTCTTTACAAGGCTAGTTGTGCTCACCCTTTTGTTTTACAATTCCTTTTAGGTAATAAGAGTATAGCTGGGTCGAGCGTGTGACGCCCCCAAAATTAGGTATACATCACCCATCTTGAGTCGCCAAATATATGGTACAGAATACAAATACAATCTTTAATATACAACAAGAGAGCTGTGAGTTTTAATACAAATATTATCTTCTAGACAATATCCACTCTCAGAATAAGTCCTTATTACATTTATTGTCACACTATTTAACAGAATAGTGAGGACTACTAGCTAATACTATCATCCGGACCATCACTCCGTTCCCCGACTCGTCCCAGCTACGTTCTCATTTTCTGAAGAGAACAGTGAAAGAAAGGGTGAGCTCAACTAGCCCAGTAAGAAATATTATGACTAAGATAATGCCGAATAAATTATCATTAGCCTTCAACAATGTTAAACTGATAAAATATAACAAATATCAAGTTTAACTGTAGCGGAACAAGCATTCCATTAGAAGAGTCAAGTAGAGAATAAAATCTACTATCTTCTATGATTTAAAAGGTTTTTCATGACTTTTATCGCTAAAACTCGGCTTAATAAATAATTCACATCATCGAATCACCCCTGCACTACGGCCAAGGATATTCTTTAGTATCACGACCACAATTATCCATGCACTATGGGCCAAGAATATTTGTGTATTCATTAATGGTCATGATCATGCCAACAACTGTCCATCAATGCACTACGGGCCAATGAGGACTTTTACCACATTATTTGTAATATTACGGTCATGATTACACCGAATAATCCCTGGTCATAATCATACCAAGTCCATCTATGCACTACAGGCCACAGATGACTTTCAAAAAAATATAAATATGAGGATGATGACAATGATATAATAATTCAATAAAAACAAGTTAAAGAATTAATTTGTCCAAGAACCAATAATGTCCAAATTGTCAACATGATACTGCTTTGTAGAGTAAAATTCAATAATGCTCAGAAGAATATTTCCATGAAAAGATACTGGATGAAGCGCAAATATCAAGGATATTCCACTAATTTCATGGAGTATAGAAGTTAAAATTTTAACCAACTGAGTATAATAAGGAATGGAATAACAAAAGAAATCATCAGGCATGCGATAGACCGCACAGGCAGGTTATTCCAACAGAATAATAATTAACGGAACCAGGTCCGGCGTAAAACGCACTAACAGGATATTCTAATAGAATAATAAAGACGAAATCAGGTCCGGCGTAAAACGCACAGACAGGATATTTCAACAGAATTATAAAGACGGAATCAAGTCCGGCGTAAAATGCATAGACATGATATTCCAATAGAATAATAAAGACAGAATCAGGTTCGGCGTAAAACGCACAGACAGGATATTCTAACAGAATAATAAAGACGGAATCAGTTCCGGCGTAAAACGCACAGAGAGGATATTCCAACAGAATAATAACGAATGGAATAACAAAAGAATTTCTCCAAGTATAGGGTAGCCCGCGTATACAGGTTATTCCAACAGAATAATAAATAATGGATTAACAGAAGTTCTCTTCATGAATATAAAAGAAATAGCACCCCTTACGAGTACAACAAATAATATTTCCTACCTTAAGAAGAAGAGTACTGGATATATAAGTAGTGAAGTAGCAGAATACTTTTTTCTTTCTCTCTATAGTTTATCTATCTAGAGTTTCCGTGAATTCGTAAGAAATAATGAAGGAATGAGCTTCTATTTATAGAAGAATGGACTGCATAGTAACTAACTCATGAACGGTCCAGATTGATTTACTTTAATCTGACGATCCATATTTAAAGCAAAATCTTTTAAATAAAATATAATATATTCTATTTATACTTATATAATAAAACAAAACTTTTAAATAAAAAAAATATTATATATATATATATATATATCACACACGCTAGCTCACGGAATACACACCCGTGATTCCTTTTTCTTTCCTTGACAAATGCTACCTATTATATATACATATATGATAATACAACCAAAACTCCCTCCCGACCATTTCATCCATTCCCCCCCACCCAAGACTTTTCATCACACACACACACACACACACACACACACACACACACACACACACACACACACACACACACACACATATATATATATATATATATATATATATATATATATATATATATATATATATATATATCTAATCCTACCATTTCAATTCCCTTCTTTCTTTGTCTTACCACCCGTGGTATTCCCCCACCCCCACCAAAACATGTCCTTTTCAACATACATATATATATATATATATATATATATATATATATATATATATATATATATATCATATACATATCTCACATTATTTTGAAAAAAATGAGTAAGCGGGGGTCCGAATAATACGTCAATATTTATAATACTATAGCAATAATTGAACAAAACTGAGTGACTTCTCACGTAAGCATCAATAATTAATACCGTGTGCTACTATGCAACCACGCGTATTACTGTACTTTTAACACTGGATGTTTCAACAGTTAACGGTAAAACTTTCGCCGTTATTTTCATAAAGTATTTTTGTCGTTTTCTCAATCCGACAATAATTCTGTTGTGGGGTCCACCAATGGTTGTGCGGATGTACGAATATTCCCTGTTAAAATGAATATTTCCCGACCAATCGAATATTATATAATAACTTGCGTACTTTGCAAAATTTATAAATATTACCCACAACTATAACATTATATCAATTTCACTCCATAATATTCAAAAATAATATTTATAGAAAATTCATCTTTATTCAAAAAGTTGGGGTTTTAAAGAGCGAGGGTAACAGGAGAATAAAACAGTGGTCTATAGCTATTGAGGTTCTCCCTAAACAGAATGGAAATAATTTTATTAAGAATTTGAGATAAGTGTGTCGTATTTTATACGTCATTTAACCGTTGATTTTGGTGAATCGAATAGGGTGAGGTGAACCCAACTTTGGAAGAGTGTTTTGCCACTATCATACAAGATGTCTAATGACCTACGACTTCGTGTTATCATAAAACAGGGTTATGCAGATCCACTTACTGAGTATATCTACGAGCACTACCTATATAATCTTGGAGTTTGGATGAAATATAATTCTCAATTAGAGACAATGAAGATAATTATATGTCAAGAGAAGATTCACCATTGGAAAGAACATGATAGCAATCTTCTCATTTTTCTTTGGGGTCTATTGGGTCAACCCATGATAATTCACTAGTCATATGGTATTTATTATAAATTAGATACATAGTCTCCCATGTACGAAGGTTTTCTTGAGAATTTTCCAAAGATTTTAATTTCAAATTAGTTATTGACTGTACCTTTATGTAGGGTGCCATTGTGACGTGCTATCCATGGCTGGGATAAGAGTCACAATTGACATATAATTATATCAAAACTCACAACATATGTGTTATTGTATTTTGTACGACAATTGTAATAATAAAATTATAGTTATTTTCTGTACGATATATTTGGCGACTCAGAATGGGTTGGGTGGTTTGGACCTATTTTGGGGGTATCACATTAACATTATCGAGTTATGCCTCGAATTAGCCCAGACTTACATCTGGAGCATTTATTTCTTTCGCATATATATATATATATATATATATATATATATATATATATATATATATATATATATATATATATATATATATATATATATATATATATATATCCAAGGCTGGGATAAGAGTCACAATTGACATATAATTATATCAAAACTCACAGCATATGTGTTATTGTATTTTGCACGACAATTGTAATAATAAAGTTATAGTTATTTTCTGTACCATATATTTGGCGACTCAGAATGGGTTGGGTGGTTTGGACCTATTTTGGGGGTATCACATTAACATTATCGAGTTATGCCTCGAATTAGCCCAGACTTACGTCTGGAGCATTTATTTCTTTCGCATATATATATATATATATATATATATATATATATATATATATATATATATATATATATATATATATATATATTCGACACATAGTTCATATATATATATGAACTGTGTGTCGAACTCTGTTCGATGAGCCTGGATTTTACATCCAGTGCGTTTACTGCTTTAATATAAATATATATACTTATATATATTAACTATTGTCGAACTTTGTTCGATGAGCCTGGATTTTAATATGTTTATATATATATATATATATATACTTTTCGTCTCTCCTAGAGTTTACTTCGTGGCGGTTGATTGCTTTTACAACTTTATTTACATTTTAGATCCCCCATGGAGGTGCTTCGTGGTGGTTAATCATGTATGTATATATATATATATATATATATATATATATATATATATATATATATATATATATTTATAGCTTTTATATATATAACTGCTTACTACTTTCATATAAATTATGGCATCATGTGAG
This sequence comes from Panax japonicus, assembly GCA_020205505.1. Taxonomy (NCBI): domain Eukaryota; kingdom Viridiplantae; phylum Streptophyta; class Magnoliopsida; order Apiales; family Araliaceae; genus Panax; species Panax japonicus. The sequence continues at coordinate 50,503,738 of CM035113.1, forward strand.
CCTAGGAATCATGTGATCACAGATTCAGTCTACTGGATCCAGATTCGGTTCCCGTGATGGACATTTTCAGCTGTAAGCAGCTTGTAAATTTATTCACAGTATTTGGATTTCCTTAGATGGTTTTCATGCCCACGAGAAGTTTGGCACTGCTTTGTATATTATTTTCTCGAGGATGCTTCGCATCGCAAAAATTTAAAACAATCAAGCCGAACACTTAATAAAAAATAGAAGTGTAAAAGGTCTCAATTACTATTAAGCATAAGGGTTTGAAAAATCTTCTTTACAAAACATCATTGCAATATCTTGTTTAGAACTGAATTTTTACACAAATTCAAACCCAGTGTATATAGGTGCGAACGAGGCCTCGCACTACTTCCATATAACTGCACATTGACCCACACACATACACATTCATATAACAGATTCTTAAAAAGTGGCGGTCACCATGGTAGCACAGATGTCGGGGGGTGTCTAACACCTTCCCTCCGCAGAATCAAACCCCCGGACCCTAATTAATCTCAGTTTCACAGACCCATTTAGCAGTGTCACATCATTGGGTCAATGTGCAAACCTTTTCTCGGTTGTGTTGGTACAACCATATAAAAAACCAATTGGCAACTCTAACAGTCCATTCGTCGACATATAAATGTCGGACCTTTTCATAACTTATTTTTTCAAAATAATCTCACCTAACATGAGAACACCAAAGAACAAGAACAGAAGAGGGACAAATAAAAATCCTAACGTTGACACTCGTGATTACCGTAGGAAGACAGCGGGGGGTGCAAGTGGAGGCAAGGGAAGCAACAGCGGTGGTACGTTGACTATCACTAGGCCAGTACAATCAAGCAGACCTGCTACTAGAACTTTCAATAAGACCGTGTAAGATGTTGTGTAGTCAAAGGATATGGTGTCAAGTATCATTCCGATCAATGGTACTAATGTTTATGTGTTATTTGATTCAGGTGCTACTTGTTCATTTATATTCGATGATTTTGCTAGGAATTTAGATTTTCCTCAGGAAGAATTAGATTTTCCTTTTAAGCATAGAGATTACGAATAGGGAAGTGATTCTTGTTAGGTTTATATACAAGAATTATAGGGTGGATATAAAGGGCCACGAGATGATAGTGGATTTGATACCAATTAAACTTGGGGAGTTTGATGCTATACTGGGAATGGACTGGTTATTCAATTACGGGGCAGTAATTGATTGCCAAAAGAAATGTGTTAACCTTATGACTCCGTCAAGTGTGGTGTTTTACGGAAGCAAGTCACCTCGACAAGCAAGTTGTCTGACAGTGATTTAATCTCATAAGTTATTGAGACAAGGATGTGTAGGATACTTAGCCTACATAGTTGATACTCAGAAGAAGAGTGCAAAGTTAGAAGAGATACCGGTCATTAGAGACTTTACGGACGTATTTCTAGATGATTTTCCTAGACTACCATCGGATAGAGATGTTGAGTTTGTAATTGATTTAGCGCCAAGAACAACCCCGATATCTAAAGCCCTATATAGAATGACCTCAGTGGAGATGAAAGATCTGATAGTACAGTTGCAAGAATTATTAGATAAAAAGTATATCCACTTGAGCGTGTCGCCAAGGGGAGCGTCGGTGTTGTTTGTTAAAAATAAAGATGGATCGATGCGGCTCTACATTAATTACAGGGAATTGAATAAGGTAACGATTAAAAATAAGTATCTGTTACCGAGAATCGATGACTTGTTCGATCAACGGAAAGGAGCTAAGTACTTTTCGAAGATAGATTTAAGAAGTGGATATCATCAGTTGAAGGTAAGAAAGGAGGATGTACCGAAAATGGCATTCAGAACTTGGTATGGTCATTATGAATTTATGGTTATGTCATTTGGTTTAACCAATGCATTTGCAACATTCATGGATTTGATGAACAGGGTGTTTAAACCATTTTTAGAAAAATTTGTAGTAGTGTTTGTTGATGATATATTGGTGTATTCTAAAACCAAGGAGGAACACGTTGAACACTTAAGGGTGACGTTGGAGACATTGAGAAGAGAGAAATTGTACGCTAAATTTTCAAAATGTGAGTTTTGGTTAGAACGTGTGCAGTTTCTTAGGCACGTCATTGACAAAAACGGAATCTCGGTAGATCCATCGAAAATTGAAGCAGTAATAAACCTGGATCAGCCGAAGATACCGTCAGAAGTAAGAAGCTTCTTGTGAATGGAAGATTACTATAGGCGTTTTATTCTAGATTTTTCCAAGATTGCAACTCCATTAACGAATTTAACTAGAAAGGAAGTTAAGTTTGTTTGGACGGAGAAATGTGAGGAAAGTTTCCAGGAATTAAAGAAGAGATTGAGTTCAGCACCTGCGTTGTCATTGCTTGATGATACAGGGAATTTTTTGGTATATAGTGATGCATCGCATAAAGGAATAGGTTGTGTGCTTATGCAGAACGATAGAGTTATTGCGTATGCAACGCGTCAATTGAAGGATTAAAAAAAAGGGTATTTGACTCATGATTTGGAGTTGGCTGCAGTAGTATTTGCATTGAAGATTTGGAGGCATTATCTGTATGGAGAGAGGTGTGAGATATATACAGATCGTAAAAGTCCGAAGTATATATTTACACAAAAAGGTTTGAATATGCGACATGTTAGACCCCAACTTTTATAAATAAAGATGAATTTTCTATAAATATCATTTTTGAATATTATGGAATTAATTTGATATAATGTTATAGTTGTGGGTAATATTTATAAATTTTGCAAAGTACGCAAGTTGTTACATAATATTCGATTGGTCTGGGAATATTCATTTTAACAGGGAATATTCGTATAATGGCAAAATCATTGGTGGACCCCACAACGGAATTATTGTCTGATTGAGAAAACGACAAAAATATTTTATGAAAATAACGGCGGAAGTTTTACCGTTAACTGTTGAAACACCTGGTGTTAAAAGTACAGTAATATGTGTAGTTACATAGTAGCACACGGTATTGATTATTGATGCTTATGTGAGAAGTCACTCAATTTTGTTCAATTATTGCTACAGTAATTGTTGCATAGTATCTCACGTTGTTTGATTCAATTATTGTTAATATTTTATATATTATTAAATCAATAATTGAGATAACAAAGTTATTAATATTATTATTTGTAATATTAACGATGTCTATAAGTTCTGTCAATGAGAGGTTTGGTCACCTAATTGTGCGCCAATAGGGAGAAATCCTTATTGGAAAGCCCCTCTTTCCTGGGAACGACCTGATCGATTAATATTGTGAATTATAATAATGATGATAAAGTTTGTTTTATTATTATTATAAATGTAATAAAATAGAAAACGTTTTATATAAAACAAAATACTTTTATAAAGTTATTTATTTTATTAGATTTTAAATAGAATATATTATATTTTATTATGCATAGTATTTGCATAGTGCCTGTATTGTGTTTGCATAGTAAAATCTTTTTATATATAATAGAATACTTTTATAAAGTTATATGTTTTATTAGATTTTAAATAGAATATATTATATTTTATTATGCATAGTATTTGCATAGTGCCTGCATAGTATTTGCATAGTAAAAACTTTTTATATAAAATAGAATACTTTTTATAAAGTTTTGTTTTATTTGATTATAAATATAATATATTATATTTTATTGCATAGTGCAGCATAGTATCATTTCCATTCTTCTATAAATAGGATGCTTAGTTAGAATTGAAAATCACACCAGAAATTCATAGAATTCTTCTTCTATAATCTTGAACGTATTTCTTTAGAGTTTTGAGAAGATTTGAGCGTAGAAAACACTATAAGTTTTCTTCAAGAATATCCTCGCCCTGACAGTCGGAATACTCTTCTTTTTAAGGTAAGGGATATTATTCTTTCGTATTCATGAAGAGAGTTAATTTCCTTCAATACTCGTAAGGGTTGTTATTTCATTCTTTATTATTATGTTGGAATAACCTGTCTATGTGAAGTACCGCATACATGGTAAAATTCATATGTTATTCCATTCTTTATTATTCTGTTGGAATAACATGTCTGTGTGGTTTATCGCATGCTTGGTGAATTCTGTTGTTATTTTATTCTTTATTATTCTGTTGGAACATCATGTATGTGCGGATTACGCATGACCTGGTTCCATTCTTTATTATTCTGTTGGAACATCATGTATGTGCAGATTACGCATGACCTGGTTCCATTCTTTATTATTCTGTTGGAATAACCTATTTGTGCGAATTACGCACGCCTGATGAATTCTTTTGTTATTCCATTCTTTATTATTTTATTGGAATAATCTGTCTACGTGGATTTCTAAATGGCAGCAAAAATCTATTTGTGGTTTCATATAATCTATTATACTCAGTTGGTTAAAGTTTTGGCTTCTATACTCCTTGAAATTAGTGGAATATCCTTGATATTTGTGCTTCATCCAATATCTTTTCATGAAAATATTTTTCTGAGCATTCTTGAATTTTACTCCACAAAGCAGTATCATGCTGACAATTTGGACATTATTGAGTTCAGGATAAATTAACTTATAAATCTTTAAAATTTATTCTTAAACTTGTTTTATTGAATTGTCATCATCCTCATGTTTATAATATGTTGAAAGTCATATGTGGCCTGTAGTGCATAGATGGACTTAGTATGATTATGACCAGGGATTATTCGGTATAATCATGATCGTAATGTTACAAATGATGTGGAAAAAATCCTCATTGGCCATAGTTCATTGATGGACAGTGGTTGGCATGATCATGACCATTGATGAATACACAAATATCTTTGGCCCGTAGTGCATGGATAATTTGTGGTCGTGATACTATTGAATATCCTTAGTCGTAGTGCAGGTATGATGTGAATTATTTATTAAGGTGAGTCTCAGAGATAAAAGTAATGAAAAACCTTTTAAATTATAGAAGATTGTAGATTCTATTCTCTACTTGACTCTTCTAATTGATTGCATGTTCCGCTGCAGTTAAACTTGTTGTTTGTTATATTTTATCAGTTTAACACTGTTGAAGGCTAATGATAATTTATTTTGCATTATCTTAGTCATAATATTTCTTACTGGGCTAGTCGAGCTCACCCTTTTGCTTTCATTATTCTCTTCAGGAAATGAGAACGTAGCAGGGACTAATCGGGGAACTGAGTGACGGTCCAGATGATAGCATTAGTATTTCTCATTATTCTATAAAATAGTGTGATAATAAATGTATTGAGGACTTATTTTGAGTTTGAATACTGTCTAGAAGATAATATTTGTATTAAAACTCACAGCTCATGTTACATATTTAAGGTTGTATTTGTATTCTATACCATGTATTTGGCGACTCAGAATATGTGATGTATACCTATTTTGGGGGTGTCACAGTTGGTATCAAAGCTTAGGAATATGATCCCTGGCTGAGATGTGAGACAAGAACTACGAGGGGAGAGACGGGGAATTCCTTCGCTAGTATGACCTACCTAAGTTTATTTGGTATTTAATTGGTCGGTCAGAGTATAGGGATAATATGTGATATGATAACTAACCCTTGTTTTGTGGGAGTATCTAAAAATGACATCCGAGAATGTTGAGAATAGCAATGGAGCACAGGAGACCGTTGAGTCTCCACATATCAATAATCAGGATAATGTGCATCAGGAAGGCGACAATCCTCATGCAAACAACAACACTAACCAAATGATGAATGATGGAATGTTCAGAGGCTTTATGTAACTCATGCAACATCAGGCGAGAGAGGCTCCGATCCAAAATATAGGTGGAAATAATGGAAACTCTCGGACGATCACCGCTAAACAGTTTAAGGAGCTGGGACCACCGGAGTTTATTGGAGAGCCAAAACCACTTAAGGCGGAAGCGTGGATAAAGTAGATCACCAAGATATTTGAAGTATTGGGATGCTCCGAGGAGCAAAAGGTTCCCTTTGCCACCTTTATGTTGCGAGGAGAGGCAGATTACTGGTGGGAATCGGTAAAGCGTACTCAACATGTCGCACGGAAGATGTCTTAGGAGAAGTTCCAAGAACTATTCAACGACAAGTACTTTCCCAAAAGTATTCGTCACATGAAAGAGGTAGAGTTCATCAAGTTAGATCAGAACAATATGACTGTGTCGCAGTATGAAGCTAAGTTTGCTGAGTTGTTTCGGTTTGAATCTCACTTGGTTAATAATGAGGAGAGAATGACGCGGATGTTTCTAAGAGGTTTGAAACCCGAGATACGTCAATAGTTAATTTCTCACAAACTGTGTTTGTATTCATATATTGTTAATAGGGATAAGTTATTGGAACGTGATAACGAGTCAAATCAACCAAAAGAAAGCAACCGGAAAAATGATAATACCAGTGGTAGCAGTCATCGAAGCGGTGACAACAAACGTGGAGGGAATCAACATGCCAAAAATGGTAACCACTTCGGTGGTAATCATGGCCAAGACAATAAGAATGGACATTTCAAGAAGAGGAGATTCAACAATGATGGAAAGACGTTAGCTCCAACACCCGTTGTTAAGGAAAGAGAACGACCACCTGTTATATGCTTCAAATGCGGATGGGAGGGACATATCAGTCCAAACTGCGTGATGCCATCCAAAGTGTGTTATAATTATGGAAGAGAAGGTCACCTAGCCCGATTTTGTCTTGCACCGAAGACAAGTCCAGTTGAAACGGTGACACAAAATACCATCCCAGACAAGTTAAAACCAGTAGTTAAGGGAGAGCGTTTGTGGTGACCTCCCAGAAAGAAAGGATCCAGAATGAGGTCATCACGAGTAAGCTTATCATAAACTCTAGTGAAGTCTATACCTTATTTGATACTGGTTCTACCCATTCTTTTATTTCTCCTACTTGCGCTCAACGATTAAATTTGACTCCGGAGAAGTTAGACTTTGACTTATATGTGGAAAATTCATTGGGAGAAACCTTCATTACATCCACTATTTATATGTCTTGTTTGGTTCAAATCGGTACCCTCACATTACCTGTCAATCTTATTTCATTGAAAATACTTGCATTTGATGTGATTCTAGGGATTGATTGGTTAACTACTCATCATGCTAAAATTGATTGTTTTCGTAAGGTTGTTAGCTTTCATATTCCTAATCAACCTATTATTCAAATTCAAGCGACCAAACAATTAAAATAAATCACGGTCATCTCAAGCCATAAAGTTATTTATTTATTGAAAACGGATGTCAAGCTTTCTTAGCTCATGTCACAGATTTAAACAAAAATACGTCTGATTTGAATGATATTTCTATTGTTAATAATTTTCCTGACGTATTCCCCGAAGAACTTCCTAGCCTACCCCCAGAGCGTGAAATTGAATTTTATATCAACTTTGAACCCGGTACAAAACCCATTTCTAAAGCCCCATATCGAATGGTTCCTATTGAACTTCAGGAGTTAAAGACCCAATTGCATGAATTTATAGACATTGGTTTCATTCGACCTAGTACATCTCCTTGGGGTGCTCCTGTTTTATTCGTGAAGAAGAAAGATGGAAGTATGCAACTTTGTATTGATTATCGGGAGTTGAATCATGTCACCATCAAAAATAGGTACACGTTGCCTCGCATTGATGACCTGTTTGACAAGTTGCAAGGAGCACAATTCTTTTTAAAGATCAATCTTCATTCTGGATATCATCAGCTGAAGGTTAGAACTAAGGATATTCCAAAGACTGCCTTCAGAACTCGGTACGGGCATTATGAATTCTTAGTCGTGTCTTTTGGATTGACTAATGCTCCTGTTGCCTTCATGGATATGATGAACTGGGTATTCATGGAATATTTGGATCACTTTGTAGTCGTCTTTATTGATGACATCCTCATATATTCCAAAAACCGTGAAGATCATGAACAACACTTGAGGCTGATACTCCAAAAGCTTCATGAAAATAAGCTTTATGCCAAGTTGAAGAAATATGAGTTCTGGCTTGAGGAAGTAGCATTCCATAGGCACGTGGTATCAAGTCATGGAATATCTGTTGACCAAGCAAATATTGAAGCTATTCAAAGATGGGAGCAACCTAAATCAATGACCAAAGTATGTAGCTTTCTCGGATTAGCTTGTTATTATCGAAGATTCGTGGAAGGGTTTTCTCGAATCACTACTCCATTAACTCAGCTGACTCGGAAAGATATAAAATTTGGTTGGACCATGGAATGTGAGAAGAGTTTTCAAGAACTCAAGAGGAGACTCATTTCAGCACCTGTTCTGACAATACCATCTAGTTCCATTCTTTATTATTCTGTTGGAACATCCTGTCTGTGCGGATTATGCATGACCTGGTTCCATTCGTTATTATTCTGTTGGAATATCCTGTCTATGTGAGTTACGCATGACCTGGTTCCATTCTTTATTATTCTGTTGGAATAACCTGTCTGTGCGGATTATGCACGCCTGGTGAATTCTTCTATTATTCCATTCTTTATTATTTTGTTGGAATAATCTGTCTACGTGGATTACTACATGGCGGCAAAAATCCATTTGCAGTTTCATATATTCTATTATACTCAGTTGGTTAAAGTTTTGGCTTCTATAGTTAATGAAATTAGTGGAATATCCTTGATATTTGCACTTCATCCAGTATCTTTTCATGAAAATATTCTTCTGAGCATTCTTGAATTTTATTCCTCAAAGCAGTATCATGTTGACAATTTGGACGTTATTGAGTTCAGGATAAATTAACTTATAAATCATTAAAATTTATTCTTGAACTTATTTTATTGAATTGTCATCATCCTCATGTTTATAATATGTTGAAAGTCATATGTGGCCTGTAGTGCATAGATGGACTTGGTATGATTATGATCAGGGATTATTCGATATAATCATGACTGTAATGTTACAAATGATGTGGTAAAAGTCCTCATTGACCGTAGTGCATTGATGGACAATGGTTGGCATGATCATGACCATTGATGAATACACGAATATACTTAGCCCGTAGTGCATGGATAATTTGTTGTCGTGATACTATTGAATATCCTTGGCCGTAGTGCAGGGATGATGTGGATTATTTATTAAGCTGAGTCTCAGCGATAAAAGTAATGAAAAACTTTTTAAATCATAGAAGATAGTAGATTTTATTCTCTACTCGACTCTTCTAATGGATTGTTGTTCCGCTGCAGTTAAACTTGATGTTTGTTATGTTTTATAAGTTTAACACTGTTGAAGGATAATGATAATTTATTCTGCATTATCTTTGTCATAATATTTCTTACTGGGCTAGTTGAGCTCACCCTATTGCTTTCATTGTTCTCCTCCAAAAATGAGAACGTAGTAGGGACTAGTCGGAGAACGGAGTGACGGTCCAGATGATAGCATTAGTAGTCCTCATTATTCTATGAAATAGTGTGATAATAAATGTATTGAGGACTTATTTTGAGTTTGAATACTGTCTAGAAGACAATATTTGTATTAAAACTCACAGCTCATGTTGTATATTTAAGGTTGTATTTATATTCTGTACCATGTATTTGGCGACTCAGAATAGGTGATGTATACCTATTTTGGGGGCGTCACACGACAGATAAGATGGCTGGAGTTGATTAAAGACTACGACTATGAGATTCTTTATCATCCCAGAAAGGCGAATGTTGTTGTCGATGCCTTAAGTAGCAAGGGTCGGGAGAAATTAATGAAGTTAACTACTCAAGAAATGCTTGTAGCAAAGATGGCCAAGATGGAGTTGGAAATTAAATATCCGACCGAATCAGATGCAAAATTGTTCCAGATGGGGAGCTGTTCAATGTTGGTGGATAAGGTGAAGAATGCACAACTTTAAGATGGAAACTTTGATAAGATATAAAAAAGTGTCTAAAGGTGAAGAAGATAAATTTAAAGTTAATTCGGAAGGGTTACATCGATTTAAAGGGAGAATTTAGGTTCTGACCATACCAAAAATCAAGGAAAAAATTTTAAGTGAGGCTCATAACTCACGATATTCGATTCACCCCGGATGTACAAAAATGTACCAGGATCTCAGACATTATTTCAGGTGGTCGAATATAAAAAAGGATGTTGCTGAATGTGTGGTGAAATGCTTAACGTGTTAGAAAATTAAAGCTGAACATCAAAGGCCAAGCATATTGTTGCAACCGTTAGAGATACCGGAATGCAAATGGGAGCATATCATAATGGATTTTGTTGTAGGTCTTCCAACGACTCAGTAAGGTTATGATGTGATTTAGGTGATTGTGTATCAATTGACGAAGTCGGCACACTTTTTGCCAATCAAGATTAGATTTAACCTAGATCAGTTAGAAAAATTGTACGTGAAGGAAATCGTATCAAGACACGGTGTTGAAGAATAGGAATTTGAGTTTTGGTTGTAATATGTGTATTATGGTTGTTTTAGAGTTAAAATTAGTTATGAATTCATGTTGTAAATTGTAGATTGATGATTATTTATGGTAGAACTCTGTGATACAAAAAGAGTGTAGTTTGAACAAATCAAAATGGTTGAAAATTGAAGTCATGGTGACTAATTTCGCTATGTATGATAAAATATGAAAATTAGTATGAACTTGGAATTGGAGTCCTTTAATTGGTTGTTAAAGTTGTTTGTGATGTTAGAATTGCTTTATAAATATTTGGTCTTGAGTTTATAAAGTTTATAAACATCTGGGTTTGGTTAATTTTGAGTTGGGTGAGGAAATTGGAATTTTATATAGAGCAAAGTCTGAGTTCGTGTCTCTGGAAAACTGAATCTAGAATCGAACGATGTTGCGCTGCTATGCTGCTGTGCTGGATCCAAGAGTAAATAGGGTGTGGTCGCGCTAGTGGTCAATCAGACCCAGTAATGAACTGTTAACAATATAGTTTGGGAAATGTTAACCTAACTTATTTTAATGATTATAGAGAAACCTAAAACATGTTATAAGACATAATAACATATTGTAATCACAAAGTTGAAACTATAGGTTATGAATTAATAAGTTGTGAAAGTCCGTAATGTGATGTCATGAGAATTGTTATAACGACCGAGAAATTCGGATCTTATTGTAAAATGATTTTATTAAATTAAATAATAATAAAATCGCATTCCTTGTGTTATCAAGATGGTTGTCATTATATAACCTATTGATGTTAGAATGTCATAGTATTTGAGCTACGTGGATGAATTAAAGTGTTTGAATTTCCAATACGAAAATAAAAAATTTCGAGAAATTTTCTGAAAAACACTATTCATCAGTATTTGCCCGGGATATAATTTTGAGTTTCCGAGAAATATGTAATGATGAATAACAAGGTAAGATGGATTATGTAATAAAAATTTAGTTATGGAAAATGTAATAATTCGCGAGTATAATACAAAGTGTTATACGCGTTTGTATGATGCTTGGTATTGTACAAAGTAATGAAAACGAGTATAATACGAAGTATTATACGAGTTTGTATGAAGGATGAAATATCATATATAAATTCTATATGAATTAGAATACGAAAATAATATATAAACTATATGTATATGTATTAAGAAATATTAATGGACTTGGAAAGATTGATAAGAATTAATATAAGTCCAAGTGAATTTAAGGAAGAGGCCCAATAATTGATTAATGAACAAGCTAGTGTTTATTAATGCAAAGCCCAAGGATTTATTAATCCAAGCCCAAGCTAGAATCCATGAGTTAATAGACCCATGTGGCAAAACCATATTTTGATATGGTTATTGTGGTGACTAAGTATAGTGGTGACCAAGTAATGTGGTGACCAAGTTAGTGTGGTGACCAAGACTTTGAAGTAATGACCAAGTGTAGGATAAGTTTTGTGCCTTGCAAGAAATGAATAGTAATGAGGTGCATGAAGAGGTGGGATGGTTTAATGACTAAACTACCCTAGCTTTACAATTTCTATAAATAGAGGAAGCTTACAAGCCATTTGTTGGTTGTTCAAATAATCTAGACATCACAAAGTGTGCTTAAGTGTTAGAGAGTTTAAGTCACAAATAAGTTACTTCCATAAGTAAGAAGAAGTAGAAAGCTACCTTACCAAGACTTCAAAAGAGTAAGATTTCTTCTCAATTATCTTCTATCTCTACCATGATAGGATGATAAGAAAAGTTGGATTAAGAAACATGATTGAGTAAGTAGTGAACTTAAGCCAATTAAGTTGGTAATAAGTAATTTAAGCTAGCATAAGTTATAAACTTATGTGAAAATAATATGAACTTGTAAGGAGTTTATTAAGAGAAATGATATGAATATAAAAGAATTTATATGATCATATGTATCATGTATACCTAAGTTAAGATATATGTTAAGAACATATAAGAAATGATGTTTAAGAAACTTTAATTGTTATAAGTCATTAATAATGAAATTTTAAGTAGTTTATAATTTGACAAGTTATAAGCTCATGAAGAATAAGTCAAAATCCAACAATGAATATAAGTTGTTGTATTAAGTATGTTAGTGTGTTCACATGATAAATGAAATTCATTTGTAATGTTGAATAAATCATAAGAAGGAAGAATTGCCGGAATGTGCACGATTGGACGATAATCGTCGATTTCGTAAAATTCTCGGAATGGAAGTCAAATTTTGTGTTTGAACTCGGAACCATTGTTTTCCAATGCAGACAAGTCTTATTTGGCATTTAAGAGTTGCAGACTCGAAAATGATCGGATTCCAACTTAGAACAAAGAAACGAGCGTTGAACGTTCACGAACGTTTATCGTTTTCGTTAAAAATGAACCAATAGGTGAATTTTTAGTAAACTATGTCAAATAGATAAAATTATTGCATTATCATGTAGATTACGTAATTTGTGAACCGTAGGCTTTTGAACGAGCCTATTCGAACTTATAACGAAGAAGTTATGCGTCCGCGAAGTTCACAAAAATTAAAAACTGGAATTTTTTTCTTGTGCACAGAGTTGGCGCCGCGGCGCCAACTCTAGGCAAAATGAGCCGCACCGCAGCGCGGAACAATAACCGAGCACACTGCAAGAGTTCGCCGCAGCGCGAACTATAGTACATATGGTGGCGTCGTAGCGCCATGTACAGTACCAAAAACCTCTGGAGAGTGGCGCCACAGCGCGGCCCAATAAGTAAGGACTCGCGCCGCAGCGCCAAGTTAGGGACAATAACATTAAGAGCTCGCGCCGCAGCGTGAGATGTAGGTATAATGTTGGCGCCGCAGCGCCAGTCTCAGAACAAAGATAGTAATGAAGGTTTCTAAGTACAAAGAAAAGAAAACCTAATTGATTTAAAAGTAAACATAACTTAAGGAAGGTAATGTAACATTGTTTAAACTTTGTTAAACCTTAAGGAATGTAATGTAAAGGTTGAGATAACCTAGTCGAATATAAATGGAAGGGTAATGATAAACCGGAACGAATAATAACTGAATCTAATACATAATTAGATTGAAATGAAGGGTATGATATAGTTATATACATACTTGATTATATGTGACCAAATGTAAGGCATTATGTGATCATGTATTATAGAGACTTGAATGACTTGAACATAAAGTTAATTTACCGTAGCAGACGCTAAAGGCAAGCATTCTAACTCTTGTCTCAGTTCAATCTGAACAAGTTTTTGAGGTTCATGTATTCTTTCGCATGAATTGAGGTATGTTGAAGTTAAAGTCAATTCCTTTGGCTAGACTTGATGTATTGATAATCTATTCATGTATTATCAAATGTTGCTATCTTTTGTTAACTACTTGATATGGTTTTCAAAAGAAGACTGAAATGTTAAACAAATGTTTTATCGGTAAAACGACAGGCGCGTGAGGTTGCAAATGCTTAAACGTGCATACGTTTAATGGATGTAGTGTTGATCAACATAGAGTACTATAGGCTGATCACCTAGAAGTACTCGTAAGTGATATCGGGCTTACGGACTTGTTTCCGTGTCCTTTTTCCAATAAAGAATGAATACTCGAGGTCTTTGACCGGAGTGAATGTTTTACTAAATATGGTTGTTATTGTAAAACATTTTGAAAGAAAAGATGAAGTGCTATTTTGAATCATCAGTAGTACTTCATAACTATTACTCAGTTATTGAAGATATACGATTTGTATGTGTCAGGCATGTTGTTATTAAATTGTTATACTTGATGAGCTAGTTATTCTCACTCTTGCTTGAACCATATGAATGCAGCTAAAACTGAACGTCCCGAAGGATCGAAAAAGGATAAGGGACAAGCTAAGGCAGATTACTAAGCTATCTTGTAATAGTATAGATCTATTGTTGTAATGTAACTGATATTATGACAAAGAACCTTTGTAACGGGTATAGAACTTGGGAAATGTAAATATTACTTTAAATATATAGAAGTTATGTTCGTTCTTTGAGACTTTTCAATTGAATGAATGTATAAATGTTGTACAGTATAGCACCATCTGTCGGGTTGGAAGAGACCTGGATTTGGGGGCGCTATAATTGTATTTGTTTTTCAATCACCATGTCGTGTACTATAATATAATTTGGAGTTCAGGTTCATGGTGCGTAAATGATTAGGATAATCAGATCTTAAGTTAAAGATTATAGACTTGACTAAAATGAGAAATAAACCAATGAAGTTAGTGTTAATATAACTAATTGGTATTGTGGTTCTAATGGTATATGTAGAGTATTTGGCAACATGTGTTATAATTGTGTAACTTACGCACGAGACAAGTTCCTAAACCATAATCTTATGTTGGGCAAGTTTTTTGACTCTATCTTGTTTACCATTATGCAAGTTCTTGTATCCTAATTCTTTTAAATTGAGCATGTTTTATATTTCTAACATAATATCATTGTGAAAGTTCCTAACTTTTGTTTCTTGTCATTTAAAGCATAAATTGTTCAAGTTCATTGTCCCAAATGAGATTTTCTAACTCTTTTGGATGTAATACTATGATATACAAGGTTTTATTCAATTGTATATTGTTAATATTCAATCTTTGATTTAAATATCGTTGTTTAATCTTATTTATTGTGTTGAACCTTCGAATGGCTAATAAACCTTATTTGATTTGACTAGTCTATAGTTGATGAGTGTTCTAAAATTCTAGAACCACTGTTAAGCTAATCCAAACTAAACTTTCTTTAGTGTGGAAATTCTAAAGTCAAACTGAGATGAACAACCCTAATATAGGGGATTATTTATGTGTTAGCGTTTAGATGTTTGTGCACAATACATGGTACAAATGGCTGATCCCCCTAAGTACAAAAGAAAAGGTCTGTATAGTCTAATGACTGTTAAAGGTTGAGGTAGAAATACTCAGTAACCTTGGGTCACATTTCATGGTCTTAAGACCCTCAGTTATAAATATCGAACTTGCTTCCTAAACTTTATTCGAAGAACAAGTTCTTAATTATTCAGTATTCATTGTTTACTCTTATGTTATTGTTATTGTCATCATTATACTAGTGAGAAATTGTTTTCTCACTCTTACATTTAACACTGCAGCTAAGGTTGAGAAAGTTGATGATTCATCTTCTAGCAAAGGCAAAGGCAATATGTCCAAATGATGAAGACATATCTAATTTTATTTAATAGAATTCTGTTATGAGACTTATTTAATTATGTGATGTATTCCGCAGACATATGTAATAATTTTAAGGTTAGATTACTTGAGATTTTTTTTGAGTTTATGTAACCCTTTAATGGGGAGAATTATTATTTAAGTTGTTTAATTTATGCCTTTATCCTTGATTACGGGTAGTTAGATGTATTTGTTTTGGATAGTGAGCACTAAATCCCGTGGGAATGAAGTACCCAGATTTGGGGGTGTCACAGATTCAGATGTTGAGAAGCGGAGGTGAACAACCCTTTCATTGGGGATTATATTATGGGAAAACGTTAAAATGTTTGTGCACATAACATTGTACAAAGGGTTGATTCCCTTGAGTATAAGAAGAAAGGTCCATATAGTCTTATGATTGTTAAAGGTTCAAGTCGAGATACTTGATACTTGAGGACATAGTTCAAGGTCTTGTGACTTTGACAATCTTTTAAATTCCTGAGTTATTTATCTTGCTTCCCAATTATTGAGTAATTGTGGAAGATTCTTGTTATTATTAAAGGCGGATGTTTTAAGGACGATATTCCTTTGAAAGAAGTAAGTTGTAGAATGCGACACCTAATGATGAATATATTGAACGAGTCAGAAAAGAAATTCTAAAATGAGAAGGTGAAAAGTTATCAAAGAATAATGTAGAACTTTTAAAAGAGAAAGACATAAAGAATGTGATGATTTACAAAGATTTTTAGAGAAAGAATCTGGTTGTAGAATCCAGTGAAGAAAAAAAAAAGATTAACGTAAAAACTTATTTTTGGTAAAATTGAATGAATGAAGATTTGTAAATTAATATTTTGATGACGAAATTCTTAGAAGAATGAGTGAATGTAATATCTCAAGTGTTTATAAATTGAGTATATGGAAATGATACTTGGAAAAAGATAATGAACGAGTTAAAGAATATATAATACTCAAAATATAATTGAGTTTAAGTGAAGGTTATAAAATAAAGCTTGAGAGAATTTATTGAGAAAAAAATGGAATAGGAAATATAAAATTCTTATTGTTGAAGTAATGTGTTGAAGTTATTCAACAATAATTGTTTTTGAAGGAGATTCAATAAAACCTGAGTAAGGTAAGGTTTTGGTGATTCCGAGGACGGAATCCTTATAAGGAGGGAAGGATGTGACAACTTGAATTTTTTGAAATTATTAAAATAAGAATTAAATAAATAAAAATCTTATTATTAGATGTTTTGAGTTTGAGTATTGGTTCATATGTGTTATATATTGTGAAATATGTGATTTAGTGTGAAGAGAATTATATATTCATGTATTGGGAAAAGAGGTTTAATAGTTAATTAAACTATTGAAGAAATTAAATGTAATTGTTATGAAAAGAAAATTAACTGAGTAATATTAGTTAATTTGATTAAGTTAAAATTATATTAAGAGAGAATATAATTTAATTATTATTGTGATGATGGAAGTTATTATAAATTAAATTTCGTAAATAATGTGAGTAATTCACTTAATTTAAAGAGTGAATTAATATAATTGTTTTTAATAAAATGAGAATGTATTATATTGCATATAAATATAATATGTTAATGTAATTCGATTGTGAATCTCATAAATAGTTAAAATATTTATCGAATAAAATAAATATTTTATTTTGAATATTTATGAAATTTAAAATGAATATTTGATGGAAATCGTTATGAAATAATTTAATGAAAGTGTGATAATATTGATAGAATGTGAATATTCTAATTTAATTAACTAATTAAATTAGAAATTTAGTAACTTGTTATATTGGCTAAATGGAAGTTATAATTATGTTGAGGTTTAATTTAATTTAATAACGATTGTAACAAATAATTAAACTATATAATAAAGAAGTAATAATAAGTAAAAAAGGGGATTTTTAGAGAGCTAGCCAAACATGGCCTTGGTTTTTGTAACTGGTAGTAACTCCCTATTTGTATAACTGAAAAAGGAATAAAAACATGTTAAGTTTTTTATTAGTTAAAGAAGTTTATTTGAAAACACAGAGAAGGGACAAAGAGAAAAAATTTAGAGAAAAAATTTAGAGAAAAAATTCTCTGAAGAAGTTTAAGAATCAAAGAAGGGAGAAGCAAGAAATTGTTCAAGTTTTCAAGCTTTATAGCAAATCAAAGGTTATAATTTAGTTTTGTGTTTTTAGTTAATGTTTTATGAAGTTTTCTTTTAAGAAGGATTGTTGATGGAACTTTTGATGGTTTAGATTGGTAAGAGGATGGTATATGTGTTGGTAGAAGTTTATAATATGTTATATGTTATTTATAAAAAAAATTTGGTTAAGTTAATTCATGAAATAAGGGTTAAACAAGAAGAAATTGAGTTTTATTGAAATATGTACATTTTGTCTTACGTTGGGGTCAAAAGTAATGGTTAATTCAAGGATATAACCTTAAATTAATTGTGGATTGTTGAGTAAAATCTAGTTACACACAACACGCAAGTATACGTGGTCAACAAGTAATAAAGTGATAAGTTGAGTATCGTTCCCACATGGAATTCTAATTAATAAATCCCAACTACTAATACTATATCAATTCAATTTTATTCAAACAAGGATAAATTATGATTTTCTGAATTAGTAACACAAAATTAAACACTTAAAGATATTGTCCTAAGATAAGCGAATAACTAAGCTAATACTTGAGTGAATGACTTCCGATAGGTAAAGATTAAGACTTCAATATCCCCAATTATGAACTATAAATCAATTATCTAATCATCCCAATTATTATGTCTACTGAATTGTTAACAGGAATTCTCAAATGCCAAAAGCCCTTTTCCAAGTGATCAATTGACTTCTATTTAATCCAAATTAGTCTTGCTATATTCCTATGCAAAATAATTGCATTAAACTCTTTCCAACTCCAATTCCTTAGGTGTTACATGCGGTGAACAGATATTTCCATTCAATTCACAAACCTAATTATTTACCGTACAAATAACTAAGTCACATGTTATCATGTCCAGTTCTAACCCTAGAATTCCTTTTCCAATTCCTCCTAGAGTAATAAGGTAATTATTGGCCAAATAATTAATCAATAGAGTCAAAACTTGATAAACAATTCACTTCAACATAAATAATTAGAATGAGCGAATAACTAATTTATAGTCATAAAAGGTTCAATTGAAATCTTAATTAAAGAATTTGTTCATCACGGAAATAAAAAACACTAATTGTTGGCAAATCATCCTTAAAGAATTACAAATTGAAAATAAGGAGAAAAAGAAGAAACTCTGTAGCCAATCCTTAATCTCCAAGTAATCTTGTGTAGCCTTCAATGGAAGAACTGTTGAATCCTTCAAAGAATAATCAAAATCCCCCTTTTATTTCAGCACTTAGTTTCTTTTTATAGCTTCCCACAATCCTCATCCCATTAGGTTTTACATTAGCTCCCAATAACCAAATTAAGTCCAACCAGAAGTCAAACGCGCTAATCCAGTCAAGGCCAGCCGAGGCTCAGCGCCCCTGCGCTGTAGGTAGTGTAATTTCCAGCGCCCCGGTGCTGGACTTCTCTAAAATTACCATATTGCCATTAAATGCTTGAATTTCCCATAATTGCCCCTCCAGCTTCCAAATCTGCAAAACAAGATATAAACACAATAAAAATGCTACTAAATAACTTAAGAATGCAATAATTTAAGTCCAAATATATCCAATTCATGGGTATACTTCCCATTCATCAAATACCCTGAAACTTAAATCGTTGCGTGTCCTCATGCGACAAAACATAAGATCACAAAACAAAACTAAACATCATGCAAATGCAAACTATTTATATTTATATGTTCTTAATTCCAGCAATTCAAAAGCTCACGTATATCCATATGCCTCAGAAAAATCACGTAAACATACTAATTCATCATACAAAAGCAGATCAACAATATCCCAACAATCAACGAATCTAAATCTGTTATTACTGATATTGTGCGTGTGTGTCCAACAACCATGCTAACCCATGAAAGACGAAAATATGAAAGATAATAAATTTCTTAGTAAGCATCCTACAGTGTAAACTTGAGAACTCATCAAATATACTTGTTTCAACTGAACTCAAACACTTACCCGAATTCAAAAGTCAAAATGGAATACTTATGCTTTTCTTTTCTTTTCTTTTTTTTTTTAGCTTTTTTACATAAATGACTGTGCAATGTCTCATCCCATTAGGCTAACAGTGTTACCCCTTAGCGAGCTTTCGACCAACGACTCCCAGACCATATAAGACCTTAGGGCGCTAGGTTTTAAGATACCCCTTCAGGCGTACTTGCTCAAGTAACACAGGCCTCGAAACAAGACTAGTCATCCTGTATATTATTTTTTATATATATAGATGGTTGGAGTGCGTTTTACGCTCCATCTCACGCTTGTGTTTATGGGGAGTGGTTCTCCTCAACCCACCACAAGACTCAATATTTTTTTTCTTTTTTTTTTAGCTTATATATTCCAAATATTTTCCCCCAAACTCGAGTTTATGCATAAATTCAGTCTCCTCTAGTTATTCAAATTGCTCTTCCATATCACTAGCATTCCTCCTTTAGAACTCTATTATCTAACCATTTAAACTATCGTAGCCAACATGGTCGGTTATTTTTCAAAGTTCCTTCCTATAATATCAATGTCAAACAGATAAAGATCCAATTTATGTCAAGAAAATCATATCACTGAATCAACAATCCTTACTAGACTTGTTCATGCAATTCTACTTTCATCATTGGCCCCAGATATACGCACTATCAAAAACTGGAATTAACATGCAATCCTAAATGCAACTTTACTAATAATCAATCCACAAACTAATAACAAACTACAACTTTTAAAAATAAAACGTAACTACCCCCAAACTAATCTAGAGCAATGTCCTCATGCGAAAAATAAGGCAAAATAAAACAGAGGACTTCCCTGACGAGTTTATTCCTCTGGTAGAGCATCATCGTCCTCGCTCATCTCTTGATCGGAAGGGGGAAATACTGGCAGAACGGGAGCCGTTGGGAAATGGCTAAGTGGAACACCCGGATGGGTTTGGACGGTTAGTGCATTCTGTGCAGCAAATTGGTCAACTAAAAACTTAAAAATTACGTCTTGACGTTCCGATAAGCGCACATTCTGGGACTCAATGCTGTAAAACCAGCCGTCTATCTCCCGCTGGACAGCTTCGGGGACCACACCTCGATGAGCTGCTATCGATGGGCCGTAAGTAGGTGGAGCCTGAGGTGGTGGGGCTTGTGTAGACGTAACTTGGGGGATAATAAAACCCAGTCCCCTATGGTGATTAGCTCCACCTGACCACACTTTATAACGACGGATCAAGTTGTGGTCCAACACGGGCATAGGAGTTTGAATCATCTCGTCTGATTTCCATTTGACCCCAAACTTAGCACATAATACGCAGATCAGTGACGGATGTGGTAACCCTCCTGTGGTCCCTCCGCTAGATGCGCGAAGCATGGATTGCTGAATAAGATGGCCGACATCAATTTTTAGGCCTTGTATGATGGAGTATAATAGCACAGCCCTTTCTTTGGTTACGTGACTCACATGTGTGCAGGGCATCAATTTAGCGCAAATGAAGGCATACCATGCCTTTCCATATAGACTGAGGTGAGACAATGGGAAAGTCATGCTGCCACGCTCATGCATGGTCCATGTAGTGCTCGGTTGACACAGCTCCTGAATAATCT
Organism: Panax japonicus; assembly: GCA_020205505.1. Taxonomy (NCBI): domain Eukaryota; kingdom Viridiplantae; phylum Streptophyta; class Magnoliopsida; order Apiales; family Araliaceae; genus Panax; species Panax japonicus. Next base: position 50,524,958 of record CM035113.1, read on the forward strand.
TTTCATAGTCCGGCCCATCACTCACTAGTCTAGCATATTCATCATGAAGGCCCTCTAAGGGTAGTTGATAGCACCCATTTATATCCTCCTCGCCGATTTCCACGGTTTTACCTCTGACAAGTACCCCGTAATGGTCATGCTCGGGCAAGTTGGCGTAGAATTCTTTTACAACTGCAATCACTGATGGGTTAGGCTGTTCGGTGAGGGAGAACCAGTTTCGTTCAGCAATCATCACTGATATTTCTCCATCCTTGGTTTGATCGGGACGGAGACCACGTTCGGGGACTAGTGAGTGGGTGGCCATGCGGATGTAGCGTTCTTGAGCCGCGACATTAACAAAACGCCTGCTGTCAAATTTTGGAGGTGAAATTGAAGCGACCCCGGACCCTTCGCCTCGGTGACGTTTGGATGCCATGTAGAGAATTCTGCAAATAAAAACATACTCATATTTTAGCTTTAAAAAGAATTCACGGTTGGATACATGTGTGCATAGCATTACCCCGAAACTGTATAAACTATTGGTATTATGAGTACACAGGTGGGGATGAGGCATGAAACTGGCAAGTATTTTAAGTTACACATGATTATTGACTTAGGCAATTTGTCAAACACCTAGGCAGCAACTGATAACTTGCTTACAACCATCACTAATTCCCTATCTATTCATGCCATGCCTTTAGAATTCACTAACCTTGTGTGTATGAGTACGCCAAATAGCAATGAGTTATCTATGGGCTCTATTGGATTTTCCAGATGAAAAGAATAATTAATGAAGAAGAACTTGATTCTCAAAAGTTTGAATACACATCAAGTCATACCTTTGCTACCTTTAAAGAATTTGGAGGGGTAGAATTTCGGCACACAAGAAGCATACAACCAATATGGAACGAAGTAATTGACGCGTGGTAGATATGTGGACGAAGTATTATCCAAAGTGCAATGAACTTGTGATATAGAGAGGGAGAGAGGCGTATAGGAGAATGGGAGAGGGAGAATCGGTAACTGAAACCTGATGTGCCGGCGTGGGTAAGGAAGTTGGGCTAGTAGTACACGGAAGAGATTTAAATTAACAAGGCCTGACCTGACCCCAGCGCTGGGGCGCTGGGTTTTACCGTGTATGGAACGCCGGGGCGCTGTATGGCAGAAACGATTGGGATGGTCTAGCGTCGGGGCGCTATAAATGAACTGGAAGCCAGCGCCGGGGCGCTGGGCTTTGGTTTCAGGTTCTGTTGCCTAGCGCCGGGGCGCTATAATCCTTAGTGATGGGAGCGCTGGGGCGCTGTCACCTGTCTGTGTAACTGGCATACATGGAAAATTTTAAGAATTAGTCTAGCAGAATCTTATTCTTCAATACTAAAAAATAAATGTAAAAATAAGAGAATTTTAAATCTAAGAAGAAAAGAAAAAACAAAAAATTAAAATAAAATCAAATAACGTAAAAATTATAGGACTTAATGGGTTGCCTCCCAAGAAGCGCTTGGTTTATAGTCGTCAGCCCGACTTTTCGGTGTTGTTCAGTTGTCCACTGGTTCGGAGAGGTACCGGACCGTAGATTGACATTCGATTGGTCCACTCCAATAATGTTTCAGACGTTGACCATTGACCTTGAATGTACGCCTTGAGTTCGGTTCCTCGACCTCAATGTTTCCATGTGGAGTGACAGATATAACTACAAATGGCCCGGACCACCTGGATTTCAATTTTCCCGAAAATAGACGCAAGCGTGAGTTGAACAGTAGAACTTGTTGGCCCGGTTTAAATGTTCTATCAATAATTTTTTTATCGTGCCAAGCTTTGACTTTCTCCTTGTAGAGCTTAGCGTTTTCATAAGCATTGAACCGGAATTCATCCATCTCGTTCAACTGCAGTAACCTTTTCTCACCAGCTGCTTCTAGATCAAAGTTTAGTTTACGAATGGCCCAATGTGCACTGTGTTCTAGCTCGACCGGGAGGTGACACGCCATTCCAAATACCATTCTGAACGGTGACATGTCGATCGGATTTTTGTACGCTGTTCGATAGGCCCATAGAGCATCGTCAAGACGCAATGCCCAATCTTTTCGTGACGGATTGACTACTTTTTCCAGGATCCTCTTAACTTCCCTATTCGACACCTCCGCTTGGCCATTGGTCTGTGGGTGATACGCAGCTGTAATTTTGTGACGAACCCCATACTTTACAAGCAATTTGGTGAACTGCTTGTTACAGAAGTGAGTACCCTCATCACTTATTATAGCTCTCGGTGTCCCAAATCTGGTAAAAATGTTCTTCTTTAAAAAGCGGATAACAACGTTGGCATCATTTGTGGGTAACGCTACGGCTTCTACCCATTTGGAAACATAATCGATTGCTAACAAGATGTAATGATTATTAAAAGAAGATGGAAATGGTCCCATAAAATCGATTCCCCACACGTCGAATAGTTCCACCTCTAGAATTGTGTTAAGTGGCATTTCATTGCGCTTGGAGATATTACCTACGCGTTGGCATCGATCGCATTTTAGCACAAAGAGATAAGCATCTTTGAATAAAGAAGGCCAGAAAAATCCCGATTGTAGTACTTTTGCTGCTGTTCGATCACCGGAATAATGACCTCCGTAATCTGAGGAGTGGCAATGGCCTAATATACTATCCATTTCTTCATAAGGTACACAACGTCTTATCATTTGATCTGCACATGCTTTAAACAGAAATGGTTCATCCCAATAGTATTGCTTCACATCGTGGAGAAACTTCTTTCGTTGTTATGAGGTCAAATCCGGCGGTAACACTTTGGCAACCACATAGTTTACATAGTCAGTATACCAAGGCAATAGGGTAGTTAACCGGAACAGTTGCTCATCCGGAAATTTGTCATTAATCACTAAGTTGTCTTCTTTCTGATCCTCTTTATTTTCTAACCGAGACAGATGATCCGCCACTTGATTTTCTGTACCTTTTTTGTCCCGGATCTCCAGATCAAATTCTTGTAACAATAGTACCCACCGTATTAATCGCGGTTTAGCATCTTTCTTTTCAATCAGATATTTAATGGCCGAATGATCAGTGTAGACAATTACCTTGGTGCCGAGGAGATAAGCTCTGAATTTGTTAAAAGCAAACACCACTGCAAGTAATTCTATTTCGGTTGTTGTGTAGTTCAGCTGGGCATCCGTCAATGTCTTACTAGAGTAGTAGATAGTATGAAAAATCTTGTCATGACGTTGTCCCAATACGGCTCCCACCGCGTAATCACTGGCGTCGCACATCAATTCAAACGGTAAGGACCAATCGGGCGCTACAATGATTGGTGCAGAGACCAATTTCTTTTTTAATACCTCAAATGCCTCGATGCATGCCTGATCCATCTTAAACGGTACCTCTTTCTCCAAGAGTGAGCATAGGGGTTTCACAATCTTTGAAAAATCTTTAATAAAGCGTATGTAGAACCATGCATGTCCCAAAAAGCTCCGAATGCCTTTTACAGATGATGGAGGAGGTAGTTTCTCAATTGTGTCGATCTTAGCTCTATCCACCTCTAAACCGGATGCGGAAACCTTATGTCCCAGAATAACCCCTTCTTGTACCATAAAATGACATTTTTCCCAGTTAAGCACCAGGTTAGTCTCCACACATCTTTTTAACACCAAGATCAGATTCTTCAAACACGAGTCAAAACTATCACCGAACACGGAGAAATCATCCATGAATACCTCTAAATTCTGTTCGACCATATCGGAGAAGATTGCCATCATACAGCGTTGAAAGGTTGCCGGCGCATTACATAAACCAAAAGGCATACGCCGGAATGCAAACGTACCGTATGGACATGTGAACGTGGTCTTTTCTTGATCTTCCGGTGCTATGGCAATTTGATTGTACCCAAAATATACATCTAACAGACAGTAGAATTGATGCCCCGCTAACCTATCCAACATCTGATCAATGAACGGCAAGGGAAAGTGATCCTTGTGTGTGGCTTTATTCAACTTGCGATAATCCATACATACTCTCCAGCCTGTAACAGTTCTAGTCGGGATGAGCTCATGAGCTTCGTTTTTTACCACAGTCATGCCCCCTTTTTTTGGTACACACTGTACAGGACTTAACCATGAACTGTCTGAGATTGGGTAAATAATACCGGCATCCAACCATTTTATAATTTCCTTCTTCACCACATCTTTCATAATGGGATTTAACCTTCTTTGCATCTCAATGGTTGGTTTGGATCCCTCTTCCATTAAAATCTTATGCATACAGAAAGATGGGCTAATACCTCGAATGTCCGCTATAGTCCACCCAATCGCTGTTTTGAACTCGCGTAGAACCCGTAGCAATTTTTCTTTTTGGGTGTCAGTTAACTTTGTCGAAAAAATAACTGGTAGAGTCGAATCTTTCCCTAGATAAGCATATTCAAGATGAGAGGGGAGTGGCTTTAATTCCAACACCGGTGGCTCTTCTATCGAGGGTTTGCACTTTTTACCTTCCGTTTTGGGCCTATCAAGGGTGTCGAATGGTTGATTACTTTTCCGGTAGAATGATGATGTGTCTAGCCATTTGACCTGCTCATTGTCCGCATCAATACTATCGTTATCTGTTCCAAGCAACATGGATTCTATCGGATCCTCTAAGTAATTACCTTAAATCTTGTGATTAACTATCTCCTCCATTAAATCCACCCACAAACACTCACCTTTTTCCTTCGGATAAGACATTGATTTAAACACATTAAAAGTGACCTGTTAATCGTCAACTCGCATCATCAATTCTCCTTTTTGCACGTCGATTAATGTTCTCCACGTTGCTAAAAATGGTCGCTCGAGAATGATGGAAAGTTCCGCACCTGCTTCACAATCCAAGATAACGAAGTCTGCTAGAAAGATGAATTTATCCACCCTTACTAATACGTCTTCAGCGATACCTCGTGGATATGTAACTGATCAGTCTGCCAACAGTAAACTGATATTTGTCAGTTTTGGTGCCTGGAGCCCGAACTGGCGGTAGACTGATAATGGCATCAAATTAATACCGGCACCCAAATCACACAGTGCTCTCCCCGAAAACTGATTACCAATATCGCATGGAATAGTAAAGCTACCTGGATCTTTCAACTTTGGAGGTAACTTGTTCTGAATAATTGCGCTACATTCTTCGGTTAGCGCCACTGTTTCAAAATCCCCCAGTTTCCTTTTCTTTGATAGCACATCCTTCATGAACTTAGCGTAGCTCGGCATTTGTTCTAAAGCTTCGGCGAATGGGATGTTGATATGCAATTTTTTAAAAATATCCAAAAATCTTGAAAATTGCTTATCTAACTTGGATTTCTGAAATCTCTGCAGATATGGTATGGGTGGCATTGTTGTAGTTGGTCCCGGTGCATTTTCCTCTCCTATTTCCTCTTTATCTTTCCCGGTTTTCACAACTTCTTCTATTTCGGCTGTTCCATTGTCCCCCTTTTCCTTATCCTTAACTGTTTGCAACTCTTTCCCACTTCGTAAGATTACTGCTTTGCAGTGCTCATTTCTGCCCGGATTTATTTTTGTATCACTCGAGAGCGTTCCTAGTGGACGGGTATTCAATGAATGTGCTATTTGCCCCAATTGATTTTCCAGATTCTTTAACGATGCCCCATGGCTTTGCAAAGTAAGATCTAATTGATTCAATTTCTTATCTTGTTCCTCGTTCTTTTTGTCAGAGGCTCTAATGAATTTTTCCAAGGCTGCTTCCCAACTTGATATCCTTTCTGGTTGTTGAGGTTGATTTTCAAATCCGGAGGTGTGTTGTTGTCTAGGTGGTTTAGCTGCAGCTTGATTGTTACTCCATGAGAACCCTGGATGATTCTTCCAACCTGGATTATAAGCATTTTGAGTCGGATACGGTTGAGTTGAGCGATTATAATTTCCTATGAACTGTGCTGATTCCGAATTTATGGCACATTGATCCGTAGCATGACCCCCAGCACACAACTCACAAACCATCGCTACCTGCTGTGTGGCTTGTGGACGCCATATTTCTATATGCTTAGCTATTGCAGTCACTTGCGCTGTTAATGCTGTCAGCGCGTCCACTTCATACTTTCCCGATGCTTTTGGATGGTTGGTCCTCGTCATGAGCCACTGATAGTTGTTGGTGGCCATTGTTTCTAACAATTGATACACCTCATCAAAATTTTTGGACATGATCGCTCCTCCTGCTGCTGCATCAATACTAGACCTCGTGGACGCATGCAAACCATCACAAAATATCCCTAATTGCATCCACTGCGGGATTCCATGATGAGGGCACTTACGGAGCATATCCTTAAACCTTTCCCACGCCTCATATAACGATACTGACTCAAGTTGTGCGAAAGTATGAATATCGTTCCGTAGTTTTGCCGACTTCACTGGTGGGAAGAACTTAGCTAAAAATTTTTGAGCTAAGTCATCCCATGTGGTGATTGAACCAGGAGGCAAGGAGTGTAACCAGCTTCGTGCTTTATCTTTTAAAGTAAACGGGAACATCCTCAACCTTATAGCGTCTTCCGATACATTGTTAAATTTGAAGGTATCGCAAACTTCCAAGAAACTCAAGATATGTTCATTAGGATCATCTATCGAATTACCCCCAAACTGGCATATATTCTGTAGCATCTGAATTGATCCCGGTTTTATCTCGAAACTGTTCGCATTGATTGCCGGTCTCTTAATACTTGACTGTAAATCCGTGACATTTGGCAGGGCGGAATCCCTAAGTGATTTCTGTTCGTTCTCTGCCATGTTCACGATAATTTCCTGGGTTGCCTGTTCTTCTTCCAAATGTATAACCTCACTATTCAAATGCACTGTCTGGAACTTCTTCTCAAGGTTGTCTGTATACGTAAGAAGTTCCTTTCTAGTTTTCGATATAGTATGCATACACGAATTCCTGCCAATCCAAGAAGAAAGATTAAGTAGTGTTCAAATTAAAACCGAATTGAGTATAACTAATATGAAATTAATATTAATAAAAAAAATTCCCCGGCAACTGCGCCAAAAACTTGTTGAGTAAAATCTAGTTACACACAACACGCAAGTATACGTGGTCAACAAGTAATAAAGTGATAAGTTGAGTATCGTTCCCACAGGGAATTCTAATTAATAAATCCCAACTACTAATACTATATCAATTCAATTTTATTCAAACAAGGATAAATTATGATTTTCTGAATTATTAACACAAAATTAAACACTTAAAGATATTGTCCTAAGATAAGCGAATAACTAAGCTAATACTTGAGTGAATGACTTCCGATAGGTAAAGATTAAGACTTCAATATCCCCAATTATGAACTATAAATCAATTATCTAATCATCCCAATTATTATGTCTACTGAATTGTTAACAGGAATTCTCAAATGCCAAAAGCTTTTTTCCAAGTGATCAATTGACTTCTATTTAATCCAAATTAGTCTTGCTATATTCCTATGCAAAATAATTGCATTAAACTCTTTCCAACTCCAATTCCTTAGGTGTTACATGCGGTGAAAAGATATTTCCATTCAATTCACAAACCTAATTATTTACCGTGCAAATAACTAAGTCACATGTTATCATGTCCAGTTCTAACCCTAGAATTCCTTTTCCAATTCCTCCTAGAGTAACAAGGTAATTATTGGCCAAATAATTAATCAATAGAGTCAAAACATGATAAACAATTCACTTCAACATAAATAATTAGAATGAGCGAATAACTAATTTATAGTCATAAAAGGTTCAATTGAAATCTTAATTAAAGAATTAGTTCATCACGGAAATAAAAAACACTAATTGTTGGCAAATCATCCTTAAAGAATTACAAATTGAAAATAAGGAGAAAAAGAAGAAACTCTGTAGCCAATCCTTAATCTCCAAGTAATCTTGTGTAGCCTTCAATGGAAGAACTGTTGATTCCTTCAAAGAATAATCAAAATCCCCCTTTTATTTCAGCACTTAGTTTCTTTTTATAGCTTCCCACAATCCTCATCCCATTAGGTTTTACATTAGCTCCCAATAACCAAATTAAGTCCAACCAGAAGTCAAACGCGCTAATCTAGTCAAGGCCAGCCGAGGCTCAGCGCCCCGGCGCTGTAGGTAGTGTAATTTACAGCGCCCCGACGCTGGACTTCTCTAAAATTACCATATTTCCATTAAATGCTTGAATTTCCCATAATTGCCCCTCCAGCTTCCAAATCTGCAAAACAAGATATAAACACAATAAAAATGCTACTAAATAACTTAAGAATGCAATAATTTAAGTCCAAATATATCCAATTCATGGGTATACTACCCATTCATCATGGATCGATGTTGTAAGAACGTTGAAAAATGAAAAGAACGCAAGTTGAATGAATCAATTTGGTTAAGAAACTAATTCGTAGTGATTGAATTCGTTAATCATGTTAAAATATGTAATACTAATATGAACATGAGTTTTGGGTCAAGATTTAGGTTGGTTAATGGTTCTGCAAACTATTAATTTTCTGGTATACTGTAGTTCTGTGGGTTATAAATCCATAGAGTTGAAAACGGACTGATTTGGATGTGTATAACTCGAGTTATGAAGGGTAGAAGGAGAAAGGGTCAAAAATTTGCGAAGAACACAAACTGCAGAATTGGGATCTGCGAATGCCCGCCCCAGCAGGTATCCTGCCCCAGCGGACTATTCTAGATAAAAAACCTTGCCCCGACGAGGGTGGACTGACTGACCAAGTGTTAGAGAAAAATCTGACCGGACATATTTTACTAAAATGGCCATAACATTTTCATACAAACTCCGATTGAGGCGATTCAAGATGATCCGCAACGAGAAAGAGTAGATCTACAACTTTTGTTCTTTAATGATTTTGATTTGAGGTCTATAGAAGGGGTCAAAATTGCCATATTTGGGACTGATGTGTATTTGGAGGCAATCAGAGGGTGTTGGGCATGCACGTATGTAAGTGTACTGCTTCTGATGATAAAAAATATTGTTCTAAGTTATAAAACATGAATATTAGTAAATATAATGATGTTTAACATTAATAAATGATGTATTAGATAAGTTGTATAAGAATACTAAGCATACGCAAGAGAGACAAAACGGGCGTGTGACGAATGAACGTCGAAACGTCGTGACAAGTGTTAATGAACTTAAAAAGTGTTTCAATTCAATTGAAGTAAAAATTATAATATATGGAATGTGGTTAATATAAACCAATAAGGAGTCCTAGCAAGACTTAAACACTTGAATAAATTTCAGGTATGACCTAAGAAGAAATATAGTGAGATATAAGTCGAAAGTTAACACAATCAAATTGTACATTATGTGTTGATTAGCATGAAGGATTATAAGATATAGAGTAAATTTTACATTACAACTACTATGCGTTGCTATGTGACTAATAGCTGATGTGCGTGATTATATAATTGTGTAGGGCACGTGAAGTGTAAATAGCTGTAAGTTGTTAAACTTTTATTGGTAAACAACGATCAAGGTAAATCTTTTAATTCCTATTTGCTATGTGAACTTGGTGATGAATTATTTTAAATCTCTATTGCAAAGAGCATGATGTGTTATATATGTTGAAATTATAAAACATTAAAGTCAATTTATGACTACGTTGGTTGAATAAAGAATGTTGATTGAGTAAGGAACTCAATCTTTATACTTATTATGTGAACTGCAGCATGTATGTTATGTTAGTCCAATGATTATGAGATGTATGTTGAGCATGTTATTTATGTGCTACGTGATGCATAAAAACTGTTAGATTTGTTGGGCAATCAAGCTCAACCTTGCAAATAACAATTTTTGCAAGTTAAGGATTCAAGGTAATGCTATGCGCTACTTGAAAGACATGAATCAGATGTAATGCATGAAGATTTATATACTTTGGCTGAGTTGTTATTATTTTGAACCATGTTTATGGTTCCGGGTGATGTACTTAATAATGAATGATGTTTAATAGATGTTGAGTTATAAAGTTTAAATTTGTTCAATGTATAAAGAGTATTGAACATGGATGCAAGTTTTATTTATTAACTCTAATAAGGTGAGTAATAAGCTAACTATAGTTCAAAGGTAGTTAAAGATAAAAGTTTTGAGAAAAGTACTTAATAATTTATAATGTGAAACTTCATATTTAGTTATAAAGTTTGAGCTACCCAATGTATAAGAAATATCGAGCTGAAATGTATGATTTTATATAATAACTCTGATGAAGCGAATCATAAAATAAATTTGATTCAGAGATGTGTAGATGATCAAGGTTTTGATTCAGGGAATTAAAGTAAAAAGACATAAAAATTCAAATTATTCCATATTTTATTAAGTTTAACATCGATTAATGATGTAAAATCAGAACTTAGACGTATTGTTAACGACCGAAGTTGAGAGATGAATTGTATGAATTTTGGGGTCATTACAGTATATCCACACAAATGATCATGAGATCAATTATTCTCATCCAATAAGAAAGTAACGTATGTACTAATCTATCTGAATTCACTAATCCCCTTTTAATAATCTATTGATTGGGAACATTTTAGTTTTTAAGCTATCTAAGAATTTAGATCTCATTAGTATGATCTTATCATGTTTCTAAAAGCATTGCTTAAAACCATGAGTTTATCACATAATTTTAAAACAACACCATGTAGATAAATTAAATGCTAAGAAATACTTTTATTAATAAATAAATAAGATTGTTTACAAAGTATATGTTTTATCATCATACATGATTGGCTTGTATACATATTACTTTCACGTACAAGGTGATCAAGAAGATTAATGATAATGCATACGTGATTGACTTGCCTGCCGAATTGAACATCTCTCTTACTTTCAATGTATCTGATCTTTATGAGTTTTGTGAAGATGTTCTGCTTTATTCAGATTATAAATCGAGGTCGAGTTCTTCGCAGGTGGGAGGGATTGATGTAGGATAACTAGATTTGGATTTTGATGAAGAGTTAGATAGGAAACGAGGTAGGAGAACTGGTTCGAATAAACAACCATAATTCCTGAAGAGCTGAGATAATTCCTGAAGAGCTGAGATAATTCCCGAAAAGTTGAGTTCAATCGAATTTGGGAAAGGTCTTCGGGTTCGGTCATGGCGTTATAACTTCGGGAGATCGAAACTTTTTTGGAAATGGCATCATGACTGTGGGAGAAGGTCGGATTGGCTTGAATATTAATTATTTTAATTATTCTTGTTTTTAGGTAGGTTTTTCTTTTAAGGTAACAATGTTTTTAGTAGGAAGCAAATCTTTTATGATATTACGTAATTGAGTTGTTACTTATTAGGACTTTCTTGTCATATTAATTAGTTACCTATTAGGAGTTTATTTCCAAAGTTATAGGAATTCTTTAGCTATAAAAATTCGACTTACAAGTTGAAGGATTTATTAATAATCATTTTATTTTTTACAAGTAATATTATATTATTTTTCTAATAGATTCCAATTTGTGATCTTAAAGCTTACGTTGTCAATTTGTGCCCTTTTTTGTATTATTTGTAATCGTGACATTACTTGTTATATTTAGGAGGCATTTACCCATTTATTTTAGAGTATTTTAAAGCAACCTACGTATAATAAATTTTAGGATATCCAACAAATACATTTGGATTTCATTTGGATCCTATGGTACACCAATAATAAATTAAGAATAAATATATGCATGTAGTGGGTTTCATTGGTGTGACTAGGGGTGAGCATGGTGGGGTTTGGTGCGGTTTGAAGTCCAAATCGCACCTGAAACCGCTTAGGTGTGGTTTGAAAAATTCAAAACCGTACACGAAACCGCTTGTGATTGGTGCGGTGCGGTTTTAATTGGTGCGGTTTCGGTTCGAAAACCAATTGAAACAACAACAAAATCTAAGCCTTCAATAAAATTTAACATAAAACTTGCATCGAGCAATTAACTTAGTGACATAGTCGACAATGAGAATTATATCAAGCATGCTTTAAAACTAAAACATACGCTATATAAAACAACAGAGTCCATATATTCGATAACAAACAAGAATGTTTATCTAGTTCCCCAAAAATTAAAAGTATATATTGGAGATATAATGAAATTCTATCTTATATATTGTAGGGAATACTTATAGAATATAATCCTAACTATACATAATTTGAAAAATAATCTATTAGACTATTACTATTATAGCATTGACATTAACCAATGCATCAAGTGCTTGAGCCCCTCAGCTATAAGTCCCTCCAATAACACATCAAACAAATTCAAAATTTCAAAACCCAATTGTTTAATATTTGACTCTATAACCTCTAACATCTTCTTTCAATTAGTGAAAAAATGACAATGCAAGACTGATGTTTTCTCTGAGCATGTTCAAGTGAAAAGTAACTTTAGAATTTACTATAGATAATACATATAAACACACACATGGTGCGGTTTCGGTTTTATGCGTGTATTTTTGGCTAGTAATCAAACCGGAGCCGTAAATTTGGTTATTCAACCCACCTAAAACCGTCACATACGCCGAAACCGTTGGTGCGGTTTTAATTTGTGCGGTTCGTGCGGTTTTTGGTACGATTTCAGTTCCAATTTGGTTACTTGCTCAGTCTTAGGTATGACTGTTTGTTCTCGGACGATATTTATTTAAATAATAAATTAATAATATTTTAATGACTGAAAAATGAGTATTAAAATGAATCTCTATTTTAAAGGAGGAAAAAATTTAACCAAACATATTCTTAAAAAAGAAGAAGAGAAAACTGATATATTTTACAATTTTATGTGTCAACTTTTTTTATTTTTAATTACGTGAATAACTGTTAATAATTACTTTTTAAATCAAATATGTAACGTGATGAGTTAATTTATAATTATATTAATTCATATATTTATATTCATTGTAATTGTAATTCAACAAAAACTTTATCCACCTTTTAATATTCAATTCTCTTTCCAATATAAACGATATTTTTCTATTTTTTTTCATCATCTTAAATTCAGTTGTTATCTTAAAAGAAAAAACTTATTGCTCCAATAGCAATACTCATACTTGGAGGAATAATATTTTGATGACAAAAGAATGGTTATAAAAGATGATAAAAAAGGATGTTATTGGTTGTGGTAGGTAATTATTACCAAGTCCATTCATATATGTTGTATCATTAATTAAATATACTTTGTCTCATCATTTTGGAAACCAATTTTTTTAAGTTTATTTTGTTAGCAATACTCTACTTATTTCAGTACAATGACCAACAAAGCTAGAAGACTTAATTATTATAATTTTGCAAGGATTAATATGTATAATTATACAATTAGATCCCAAAATTAAAAGAACAGATCTCCAAATTACATAATTTACGGTAAATATTACATTACGTAATAATTATACTAATTATACTAATAATATTAATAATAATAAAAAAAATAAAAATTATAATAATAATAATAATAATATTAATAATAATAATAATAATAATATTAATTATACTAATAATAATTATAATATTATTAATAATTATAATTATAATAGTAATAATTATACTAATAATAATAATATTAATTATAGTAATAATAATAATATTAATTATACTAATAGCAATAATAATATTAATTATACTAATAATAATATTAATAATAATAATTATAATAGTAATAATTATACTAATAATAATAATTATAACAATAATAATAAAAATAATAATTATAATAATATTATTATTAATAATAATAATTATTATTATAATAGTAATAATTATACTAATAATAATAATTATAACAACAACAACAACAACAACAACAACAACAACAACAACAACAATAATAATAATAATAAGGGAAAAAATTTAATGCATTTTGGAAGCTGATTTCAAACAAGGGAAAAAATTTATATGAAAAATGAAATCATCTTCTTTAAGAAAATTAATTACTAAAGCTTCTGTGCTTGAAAGCCAATTACGTGGAAAACAATTACCAAGCAATTATTATTATTATTATTATTATTATTATTATTATTATTATTATTGTTATAATTATTATTATTAGTATAATTATTACTATTATAATTATTATTAATAATATTATTATTATTAGTATAATTAATAATAATAATAATAATTATAATAATATTATTAGTATAATTAATATTATTATTATTATTAGTATAATTTGTATAATTAATATTATTATTATTATTATTATTATTGGTATAATTAGTATAATTATTACATAATGTAATATTTACCGTAAACTATGTAATTTGGAGATTTGTTGTCTTTTAATTTGAGGATCTAATTGTTTAGTTATACATATTAATCCTTGCAAAATTATAATAACTAGGCCTTGTATCTCAGTTGGTCATTGTATTAAAATTTTAACCCCTAAAGTTCAATGGTCAACCTTGCATTTTACCCTTTTCCTTACTTACACTCCATCGCAAAACAACTTAATTAAACGACACAATTCTAAATCTTTTCTCAATTTTTTTTATCAATTTCCCTCCTTTATATGGAATTAAAATATATTTGTAATTTCTATAAGTTGTATGATATATAACCCTTCTTAAAAAATGAAGCAATAAATGATAACATATTTATTTTTAGAAAATTGTTAAATTCACAACAGAAAATATTATTTCCACAACAAAAGTGTCATTATAGATCCTATAGCGGCGATTTTCATTGTCGCTATATATCTACAACGATACTTTTGTTATGAAAATAACAAAAAGGATTGTAGATTTAATAATTCCCTAATTTTAATATAAATGATTGTTATAATCATTTAATTCATTAATTAATTACACTTTAACGTATGTTTGTGTAAGTTATTTTTATAATATTATTTTATATCTTTAGCAATACACTAATCTGAAAGACGTATCCACCTTAAAACTATAAGGATTAAATATGATTTACTACCTTAAACTATAGGCCATATTCTACTTCGGTGATTCACCTTTCAATTTTGTCAATTAGGTGATTGAACTATCAATTTTTTTCGATTTCATTCAATTGGGTCTGCCACGTCAGAAATTGCAGACGTGGCATCCTAATAGGCACCAGGAGTGTTTTTGTGTAAAAATATTATATATTTTTAATGAGATCAAAGGACAAAAAGGTAAAATAACAAATAAAACAACAAAAAATTACACAAATAATATAAATTAGTTGTATAATTATTCATTTATAGTTATATAAATAATATAAATTATTATATAAACAATATAATAATTATTTTTATTTAAAATAATTATTTTTATTAAAAAAAACTGCGTTTTTTTTTAATTTTTTTATTAAAAAAAATTGTGTTTAATATTAATGATAATAAAAATAAAAATAAAATTACAATTTTTTTAATAAAAAAATAATCATTTTATTAAAAAAACAACCAACTGCGTTTTTTTTAAAAAAATAAAGCAACTGTGTTTTTATTTTTATTATTTTTAATAATTATTTTTATTAAAAAAAACCAACTGCGTTTTTTTTATTAAAAACAGCATTTTTTTATTATTACAAAAAAATAGCGTTTTTTTATTACAAAAAAACTGCATTTTATTTTTATTTTTATTATCATTAATATTTTTATTTTTATTATCATTAATATTAAACACAATTTTTTTAATAAAAAATTAATAAAACACAGTTTTTTTAATAAAATAATTATTTTTAATAAAAATAATTATTATATTATTTATATAATAATTTATATTATTTATATAACTATAAATAAATAATTATACAACTAATTTATATTATTTGTGTAATTTTTAGTTATTTTATTTGTTATTTTACTTTTTTGTCCTTTGATCTCATTAAAAATATATAATGTTTTTACACATAAGCACTCTTGTTAGGATGCCACATCAACAATTTCTGACGTGGCAGACCCAATTGAATGAAATCGAAAAAATTGATAGTTCAATCACCTAATTGACAAAATTGAAAGATGGATCATTGAAGTGGAATATGGCCTATAGTTTATGGTAGTAAATCATATTTAAGCCAAACTATAATAAGAGGGGGAGGGGGAGTGTTGGGGAGAATTATTTTTCATCTTTTGTCATTTAAAAAAGGGAATTTTTTTAATATTTAAATTAAAAGAAAGTGTTATTACACATGACGAAATATTACATGAATATGAGATTTCTGACACATGAGAATACATGAGATATGATAATAGTAAAGAAAAGACTTGTACATTCTTGTTCTATTTTATCATTTTAATTTCATATTAGTTGCAATCTAGAAAACATTATTCTTGATTTGCAAGGTCAAAAGAAAAGGGGAAAAAAAGAAGGAAATGCAAAATAAATTTTTTTTATTTGGAAAAGGGTACAATCCACAAAATATTTGTTGTTGTTGAACTATCAATTCATATTTGAGTAATACTGGTACAGACATAAATTATTTTATAAATATTTTATAAATTGCTGATGTGGCATACTTCACTTCAGTATATTGATCAACAAATTATTTTAATATAATTTTTGGCTCCACACAATATATTGAGATGGAGTATGCCGCATCGACATCTTATAAAATATTTATAGAAAAATTTGTATCTCTAATATTATTCTTCATATTTTAGGAAGAGAAAGTAAAAGATTTGGTACTTCACATGGGGAGAAAAAAGTAGTACAAATATTGTACATGTACTACCACAAATGAAAAGGTAAAATCAATGTACTTCCGAATCTTTGATAGTGGGGGTTGAGAGTACAATTTCAGTGTAACCAAACGTGTAGCAAAACTCCACCCACAGTATCGCATTTAAGGGACATCTAGATATTGGTATTTGGTAGCTTGGTAATGGTAGGAACACCGAACATGCTACTCCACCATAAATAAAATCATATTTAATGATATAATCGCATAAAATCTAAGGATATTCTCTCAGTTGGTACCCGAATTATAGTTTTTATTTTTTTAACATTTAATCTATAACTATTTGTTTAGGATATTTCATTATCCTCAAACATAACAACTATAATGCTACGTTTGGATTGAAAAAATAGAATAGAGTTGAGAATTGAATAAATGAGAGAATGAAATAAGGAAGAGAATGAAATGATTTTTTAATATTCCATGTACATGTTTGGTTGATGTTAGGAATACATTTAAGAATGAAATAAATAATTAGAAAGTGACCTAAATACCCTTAAATGTTCAAATTTAACTTAAATTCAATTTATATTAAAAATTTAACACATATTTCATTCTTACAAATAAAGGGAAGGGAAGGGAAGGGAAGGGGAGGGGAGGGGAGGGGTGGGGAGGGGTGGGGTGGGGGTGGGGTTGGGTAGGTCGGGGTAGGGTGGGGGTGGGTAGGTAGAGTAGGTGAGTTGGGGTGGCTGGGGTGGGGTGACTGGGCGGGGGTGGGTTGGTAGGGGGTGGGGGGTAAGTTGGTAGGGGGTGGGGGTAGGTGGGGTGGGGTGGTAGGTAAGGTAGGTGAGTTGGGGTAGCTGGGTGAGGGTGGGTTGGTAGGGGTGGGGTGGGGTGAGTTGGTAGGTAGGGTAGGCGGGTTGGCGTGGCTAAGTGGGGTAGGTTGGTAGGGGGTGGGGGTAGGGGGTAGGTAGGATGGGTGGGTAGGTGGGTTAGGGTAGATGGGGTGGGGTGGAATGGGGTACGTGGAGATGGGGTGGGGGTGGAGTAGGTGGGGTGGGTGGGGGGGTGGGGGGGTGGGGGGCGTAGGTGGGGTGGAGTGGATGGGTAGGTGGGGGTGGAGTGAGATAGTTGGGGTGGGTGAGGTAGGTGGGGTATGGTGGGGTGCGATAAGTGGGTAAAGGGTGGGGTGGGAGTGGGAGGTAGGGGGTGGGGTAGGTGGGGTGGTTGGTAGGGGGTGGGGTGGAGTGGGAGTACGTGGGGTGGGTGGGGTAGGTCGGTAGGGGTGGGGGTAGGTGGAGTAGGTGAGTTAGGGGTGGAGTGGAGTGGGGTGGAGTGGGGTTGGTGTAGTGGGGTGGAGTGGGTTTTTGGTTTGGTGGGGTGGGGGTAAGTGGGGTAAATTACGAAAAAATAGAAATATGGAAATTCCGAAGAAATTATCAAATCTTGGTCCCTTCTCTTTTGTCGTTCCCAGATCGATCGAATTGAATGAATATGTAAAAAGCCCTATTATATCTTTAGAGGTATATTTATCAATTACTTAAAAATAATGGATGGAATGATTTATTCCTGGCCACCCCTCAAGGAATGAAAATTAAAATTTTAAGTTAACTATCATTCCAGGAGGAATACATTGTTCCGTTGGAATAAACAAACCAAACAACATTTTTATATTTACAGTGGAATGATTCATTCCATTCTCCCTCCTATTCCATCGATCCAAACGTAGCATAAGAGAATAAATATGAAAAAACAACTATAGATTAAGGACTAAACTAGACTTAAAAATAATTATAGTTTTAAGAATAAATGTGAAAAAAATATTATATTTTGAGGACTAACCTAAGAAAAAAAAACACATTTCATTTAGTAACATAATATACAAAAAAAATAGTCAGTGAACTAAACATGAAAAATAGCTGTAATTTGGGTATTAAATAAGAGATAAATCTCTAAAATCCAACTTCAACCAAGGACGACTTAATTTGTATAGGGTTTAGAGATGACTTTTTCATTAAGTTCCTGATGAGATTTGAGCTTTACATCACCATGTTAACGAATGAGAGAGATATCATTAAAGTTTATTATGCAATATATATAATTTTATGACAAGTTAATATTCTTTTAAATATTAAATTTTGCATTTAATAATATTGTATATATTCTAAATAATTATTTTCTATCAAAGTGGACGTTTAAAAAGAAAAGAAACGCATGACCATTTTCTTTTCTTCTATTTTCTCTATAGTCAAAAATTTTAATATCCAAAATTTCTTATTTTTGATTCGAAAAGAGTTTCTTTTTCTCTTTTGAAATAGTCATCCCTTAAATCTCTTAGTTTTTAGTAATTTACTATTTGGTTGTTAATTTCTCTCTTTGTCTTTTTCCTTTTTGTGGAATATTATTTTTTTCCTAATTTGGGATTAAATTTTTTATTCTTTCTCCACTCTTATGGGAGTCATTTTTTCCAAAATAAATAAAATTATTTTCAGTTACGATCATGGGTGATTGTAAATATCTAAAATGAATATTTAAATTTGGGACCAAATAAGTGCATTGTATTTTAGTCACACTTATTGTCTCTTTAGAGTTTTGTTGTCACGTTATAAATTTCGTTATTTTGAAACTACTTCTGTAATAATATATGGTTGGTTGAAGTTGTAAGTTCAGTTATTATCAACTTGATTGTAGGTGTGTAATTGCTGCAGGAATAAAATAAAAATATTAAATAAATAAATAGGAAAAACGATATAAATTTAAATTAAGCAAAACAAAATAGTAATTGTTAACGTCAAGTTTTATCTGCGCGTCCAACCACTAAATCCAAGCACTTGAACTTGTACAGTAACGAAATCACACAAGAAACTTGACGGCTTGGGCCGCCGGGTAATAGCTCTGATGTGAGAATGAGTATCAGGCTGAACAAGGTTTAACAATGGAGGCTTTGATATTTAGTGCTGAAAAGTGTATTACTTGTTAATTGAAGTTTAACCTTGTATTTATAGTTGATCTTATCACCTTAAAGTTGATTCCCGGATTATATTAGGACTCATAAACATGGTAGTTACCTATATTTGGGTCAAACTCAATCTCCTTAAAAGGAGAAAGTTGGATATAATCCTAACACTTTCCTTTGGAGGGTATTTAAATATGGTTAGGACTATAATCCTTAATCACTCAAACTTTTTATCACACCGGACTCCATACAAGGAACAACCGTCTGTATGGGCTTAAGTCACCCGAACACCCTTAAGCAGATTTTGACCCCGACCCAAAGAGCTCGGTCGCCCGACCCCAAACAGCATCAATCCCCTTACTGACTTCGGCCCATTGGGCTCGACAGATCCTTCATAGATATAGCCTTCGACCCATATGGGGGTCGACAGATCATACCCGAACATTGCCCCCCAGTCTCTTGTTATAAAAAATTTATAATGAGAGACTTAAAGTGAATAGATCTGGAATCCAAACAGTCCTTTCAAACAGCACACGATATCCAAGAAATAGGACCCACACGTCATCATTAGTCGCCTTAGGAATTCGTGCCACACCAAAATATAAAAACCCTCTCCCAAAAAACAACTGTCACATTCTCCAGAAAATTCTCTTCGCAGATTTCTCTGCATTTTCCGGTGAAGCACCATCCTCCCTAGATTTCTCCGGTCAAAGCTTTCCTTCTACCAACCATCACATCTTTACCATTAAAACCTCAATGACAGATTCTAAGATCCCATCCACCTCTGAAATCAGAGAAAAACTCAGCTATTGACATCACTTCCATACCTAAAACCATTATTGCCACCGACTTAGTGCCCGTTGATTTACCAGCTCCTCCACCTGACATCCCTATTCCTTTCCTTCATCATCTACCGCCTCCGACCACATTGAAACAAGAATACGAACCGTCTATGCATCAGAGGGTGATTTCTCCCACATAAATACCAAATCCACCATTCGCCCTTCCTAGATTTCTGATATTTGAACCATATTCAACATCCCAAAGGAGTACAAGCTTTGGGTGCCAGAAGAAATGAAAGAATGTACTGGCACCCCGAGGGTGAATGGGTCGCTATCCCCCTCTGGGCGTTGAAGTATGGGGTCCGATTCCCCTTACACGAATTTATCTCTTCCTTCCTAAGTTTCGTGGGCATCGAGTTCGCATAACTTGTGTCGAATTCATAGATTCACCTGATAAGCTTCATCGCCCTATGCCAGGAGCAAGGAATCGCACTAGGCTTAGACTTCTTTTTCGTCTTATTAAACGTCGGCGGGTCCAAGGAACCTGAGCTTCGACAGCTGAACCGATAACCCAACCGAGCCAATTTCATGAAAATGCCCTCCAACAACAAAGGGTGGCACCCACAATTGATCTTCCTAAAGGGGACCGACCTCAAGCTTCTGCCGAACTGGGCCACCCCCGAAGATCTCATTGTTAAAGTGTCACGATTCCTGAAGGACAGCAAGGATGCCTTCAAAGAATTTTACCAGAGATTGAAGAAAACTGAGTGGGGACTAGAGGTCTTGTCCAACGAGGCATGGCTCTACAAACATTGACGTAAGTCATGGACCTCGAACCCCTTCAATGTTTAAATGCATTCTTCAATTTACTTTCCGAATTATCCTTCTAACTTGTTTACTTTTCTGCATTAACAATCTTAAAACCCGATGGAGTAGAAGAAACCTTCAATCTTTTACCCATTGAGCCAGAAACAATTTACAACCCATCACCAACGAGTCTCCCGAAGAAGAGACCATCCCTATATCTAAACTCTCAACCAGTTCCTCCTCGGCCATAGCACCCCAAACCTATGCAAACTCCGAGCCTTCCACCAAGAAGAGTATAATAAAGATGGATAGGTCAGAAAATATGGCTTTATTGAAGAAAAGTAAAAAGAAACCTCCAACCAAGTCCCCCTACAAGCCATCCTCTCTGATCGCCATTAAACCCCCCCACTGTACAACATCCACTGATTTCCTAACTTGAAGATCCCGAGGAAACCGAAGAGGAAACTCTCGAACCTCGCTCCAAGAGACCACGTCGAACTGAAGATTCTGACCTTCAGATAATAGAGGCTACTCCTTCAACAAAACAGACCCCCTCAGCTGAACCCTCAAGAGGATAGCCTTCAACAGCAATGTTTTTCACAGAAAGCTCATCGGGGCCATTCCTTTTTGATCAGCTTGAAAGCTTTTAGCTGTCTGTGGATGATGAGAGGTTCAAGGGGTATACCTCAGAAGACTACCTCATCGAGTACATCAAACACCAATGCCAGGTAAACCCGATAAACGATAATGACTCATTGAATAACCCGTCTTTGTCATGCATTATATATATTCCAACTTGTTATAGGCCAACGCAATCCGTGCCCGAGCCATCCCTCCTCTAGCAAAATCCACCAAGAAAGAAATGTAGCTAAGTGTCGAGGTGGAATCGCTTGAGGCTGGGTTCGAGCTCTGGAGTTGGGTCGGAAAAAGAAAAAGACTAGCATGCTGACACCCGAAACTCCCTGACAAAGTCCTAACGACAGGCTCACGAGCTCAAGCAAAAGCTCTATATTCTTCAGAAAGAATACGTTGGTCTCGATAATCACACCAAACAACTCCTCAAGGATAGGACGATCCTGATAGAGAAGGACAAAGATCAACAAGCTGCAACTCTGACCCTCGAAGGAAAAGTATCCGACATGCATTCCCAAATGATGGTGCCGTTGAGGGAAAATACTGCCTTGGGGAAGGAATGTGCAGAAGCCAAGCAGTAAGCGATCAAGGAGTACGAAGAATCGCCTGAACTTACTGACAAGATCATGTCCCAATTTGCCGAAGGCTATGAAGCTTATAGGGAAAAAGTTCATGCAAAGATGATAGCTGTTGGCCTGGATGTTTCTGTCCTCGACTCTTCAGATGAAGAATCTGAAGCCAAAGATGACTCTCCGAACAAATAAATATTTTAAGAACTTTTGTTTGTAACTTTTTTGATTAGTTTTGTTTGTAACTTTGCCGATCAGTTTTGTTTATAACTTTTTTGGTCAGTTTTGTTTTGTAACTTTTCTGATCAGTTTTATAAAAACATATGATCATAAATGAAGTACAAATTTTCCGAAGAGAAATTCTATTTATTTTATTGAAAAATAAAAGAATTTAAAAAAATAAATGAAAGAACAACATAGCTTTTACTGATAATATCTCCTAAGTCTTCCAGCATGCCATTTGTTTTTTTATCTCCAACCCATCCATTGCTCAAAGCCGGTAAGTATCTGGGTTTGGCACCTCTATCACCTCATATGGCCCCTTCGAGTTTGGCATCAACTTACCCATGTTCTGGGGGGTGGGGGGGTAAATGAAAGTAGTATGCACACAAGCCAATCATGTTTGATGATAAAGCATATACTTTGTAAACAATCTTATTCATTTATTAATAAAAAGTATTAATTTATTAAAGGCTTTTAATTATCTACTTGTTGCTGTTTTATAATATGTGATAAACCCATAGTTTTAAGCAATGCTTTTAGAATAATGATGATGATCATTCTAATGAGATCTAAATTCTTAGAAAGCTTAAAACTAAAATAGTTCCCAATCGTTGGATTACTAAATTGGGGATTAGTGAATCCGGATAGATTGGTACATACGTTGCTTGCTCAATGGATGAGGATGATTGATCTCATGATCATTTGTGTGGAGACACTAAAGCAAGTATGTAAGTGCTTATTAGAGAATAAGTTCACTGAACGTGGCTCGCTAAGGAATACCTAATGGAGTTTTACTTCCATGTCAATAGGAATTCCTGTAGTGATAGTAGTACAAGTGATCCTTGGACTTGAGATCATCATAGTATCTTGTGTATGCTGAGTTATACTTTGACTTATTCCTTAAGACCCTTTGGGTATATCAAAGGGTATGCTTGGGTATAATAAGTTATATATGGAGATAATGTATGATCAATAAAGAATCTACCACTTCTAGTAAAAGAAGAGAAATGTCCTATGTGATTCGATAAATGACAACCCAGTAGTCCTTGGCCAAGGCAGAATGAAATTAGAAAGGAGTTTCTAATTTGCATTATTTGGAGTTGTGCATTTAAGAGTCGAAATACATATAATTAAATAAAATAAGACTTGACAGAAATTCCACGTCTTATATTTAATTGGGACATTGTATGGTGGAAGGATTGAATTGTACGGTAACTATTTACTCAAAGGTTCTTTTATGATTAATGTTGAAATCTATATTATCTGGAAAGTCGTTGATCGCTAGGGATGCTTATCCCTATTGTAGAATAAATATTATTTATTTAAATAAATTATTAGTTTAATTTATTTATTTAAATAAGATTAGAATTGTTCTAATTGATTTATTCACAACCGGTTTAATATGGAGAACCTAAAGGGTCACACCATAAAAGGAAGAATAATTATTTAAGAAGTTAATGGCATAATCGTAATAATAAGTTAAGTATATTTAATTTAATCTATGGTGATAGAATAAATTAAATAGCTTAATATTTATTATTTAATATTTTAGAAATATTAAATATAAATTAATAAGAGGAGTCTTATTATTATTATTACTATTATTATTATTTAATTCCTAAAGGAGTTTGGGAATTAATTAATAAAAGTACTCTCAAATATCCTAATAGGATTATGAGGCAAATTAATTAAAAGAGTTTAATTAATTATTCCTAATAAGATTAGGGAGCTTAATTAATTAAAAGAATTTAATTAATTAAATAAAACCCAATTCCTTAATTGTTAAGGAGGGTTGCCTACATCTATAAATAAGAGGAGTCTTATTATGGGTAAAAAGGGGGTTGTTGACTTTTACAACATACGTAATTCCAATTGTTGGGAGAGTACGTCTTTTCTATAGAGATAAAAAACTAGGGTTTTGCCAAATACCCATCTTCTTGAATCCTTCTTCTTCCTTGGTGGATCACCTTTAGAGGCCAAACACTTGGGTGGCTAACGTTGATCAAAGGAAGGAACCAAACCCGGTGGATTCAAGTTGAACGCGAAAAGGATTGGAGGTGAACTTGTACCTGAGGAAGCTCGGATCTTCAAGGGTATGATTCTTGTTCTTTCTTTTTCGTTTAATTAATAATTGTGCATAAAGGGTGATCCGGGTATATGGTTTGTAAAATTTTTAAAACTCTGATTTTCCACGTTTCCGCTTATTTGTGCAATTTGATTGCGTTCATGAATGTTACAAACCTAACAGTGGCATCAGAGCCAAACCTTTATGCAAATTATTAATTGTTCAAATTTGATATGTATATTGATATGTGTTTAGAACAATTTAATTGGACATAATTTATTGTATAAAATTTAAAATAAAAAAAAATAAAAAAAATAAAACGGTACAGTTTTTTTTTCTCGCCAGATCCGTGATTCGCGGTTAATCAGTATATTGATTCACGGTCTGTTTTGAAAAAGTTACTAAGTTTTTTTTTAAAAGGTGGCAGGATCTAGTAATCATATTTATATATATATATGTATAAAGTATTATTAGTATATACTGTACTTATATATAAAATGTGATTAACGGTATTATATATATATTATATACGGTATTTGATATTATATATATATATATATATATATATAATATTATTAATAATTTTATTATTAAAATAAAAGTTTATTTTAATTTTAAAATAATAATTTTATTTTAATATTAAAATATAAAGTTTATTTTAATTTTAAAATTAGAATTTCATGCTAACTAATTAGAGTTGGAATTGGATTCCATGATAACTAATTGGAGTTAAAATTGGATTTCATGTTTCCTAAAATAAAGGAGTTTATTTGTGAATAGGAAAGTGAATCCATTGTTCCTTAAATAAAGAAGTTTATTTAGATATGAAATAAGATTTCATATTATTCAAAATAAAGTAGTTTATTTGTGAATAGGAAAGAGAATCCATATTTCCTTAAATAAAGGAGTTTATTTAGATATGAAATAAGATTTCATATTATTCAAAATAAAGGAGTTTATTTGTGAATAGGAAAGAAAATCCGTATTTCCTTAAATAAAGGAGTTTTATTTATTATTTTTTTTTACATGAAATTGGATTCCATAATTAATTAAAATAAAGGGGTTTATTTTGATTAAAGATTTTGATTAAAATAAAATAGTTTATTTTATTCAAAATTGGATAAATTAACATAAAATAGTTTTATTTTGATTTAAATTTGGATTAAAATAAAGGAGTTTATTTTGATTCAAAATTAGATTTTATACTTAGCTAAATTTGCCCATTAAATGATATCAATATATATATTAAATGTTAATTATTCATGAGATGAATGTTATTTATTGATACATATGGTGATGTGTATGATAATAAATGAGATTGATTATGGACTATTGACCAATGTGATTGGATTTTATTTTAGTTGGATGCATGAATGTATGAGTTTTATTAAATGGGGCCTGCGTACCTCGTCTTCTCTAATTTTTCTTAATGTAAATTCTTTCTCCCTCCTATGTACTTCCCCTTGACTGCTGATCAAGGTTTCTATTTTTTTTTAAAATAGTTTTGTAATAGGAATAGTTATAATTAATTTTGAAAAATTGGATATCAAGGGGCAAGGAGCGCTTGAAGACCCGTTTGTAATGGAGCCCGGATTTAAATGTAATAGTTATATTTAAATATTAATTCTTGCACCCCTAGGATTTGACCTTTTGGTTCACTTGGTGGCTCTAGTGAACCAAACTAGAATAAAAGTACATAATCAATCCAGGTAGAATATAGTATTCTATATGTGCATGCTTATACTATATATATTATATATTATGCAAACATGCTTTGCATGTTTTATTAATATGACGCGTATTTTATATATATATATGTGCATGCGCGCTAAACAAGATGAGACAAATTAATAACAAAACCCTCAAATATTTTATATTAAGTTGTAACGTTCAAAGATATTTGAAATATCGAACGTCGCCTTCTAGCATGATAGAAACAATAGAGTATTGAATATTTAATATGAGTTTGTTATGCACACACAAGGCAAGTATTAAATATTTAAGATGTTGTTTTTATTACATATGATGTTTATAAGGAATTGAACATTACTGCTTTGTTGTGCACACACAAAGCTGTAGTTTTCTCTTCACTTATATGGAAATGCTGGGTCTGACTTAACTTAAATCATTTTAGTTCGGATGTGCACACACTTGACCATTATGATTTAAGAGGCAAAATACAAGGAGTTACATAGTTGATGTAATTGACAAGAGTTGTCTACCTATTTATTTATATATAGTTTGTTGTGCACACACAAGGCTATATACATTTGAAATGGGATCCTTATTCTCACTAGCATATCTTTAATTGGATTTTGCCGAACTATATAAGTGAGGGTAATATAGTTTGAAGAAAATAGTGGGAGATACAAATTTAAAACAAGACCTAATTTATTTTGGTAATTAATAAAAGAATGTATGTTAAAATGTTGTTAATTACAAATTCATTTACATATTTTTACAATGTCTAAATTACTATCACTGCATAGCATATTAGATGCTTATTTAACCGAACCAAATTAAATGGATTGGTTAAGGAAATTGAGAATAGTTCTCATGGCTGAAAGGCTATCTTATGTCCTTAATACGCCTATCCCTGCAATGGTTGCAGATAATGCCTCTGAGGAAGAGATTGCTACTTTTAGAAAGTGGCAAGATGATGCACAGTTGGCTCAATGCATCATGCTCGCATCCATGAGTAATGAGCTTCAGCGTCAGCATGAAACTATGGATGCTCCTATTATATTCCTGCACATCAAGTAGTTGATGATGAGGAAAGTAGGACTGATAGATATCAGATATCTAAGGAGCTCTTCCGATCTAGAATGACCGATGACACTACGGTACAGATAAAAGTCCTTAACATAATCAATTTGATTGATCAATTAGGACAACGCGTTTTGTCATGGATGGAGAGTTGAGCCAAGATTTGATCTTGCACTCACTTCCGGACTCCTTTCACAATTGTTGTGAATTTTTCATATGAACGAGCTAGATATCAGCCTCGCTGATTTGCTTAACAAGTTGAAAAATGTTCAGAGTCATTTTCCAACTAAGAAAGACCAAGTCTTATTGGTAGGGGCCAAAGGATCT
Source organism: Panax japonicus (assembly GCA_020205505.1). Lineage (NCBI taxonomy): Eukaryota > Viridiplantae > Streptophyta > Magnoliopsida > Apiales > Araliaceae > Panax > Panax japonicus. Next base: position 50,552,626 of record CM035113.1, read on the forward strand.
TCTGAAAAGAAGAACGATTCTAAGAAGGTAAATAGAAAGGGCAAAAACAAAGGATAATAAGAACAAAACTGATTCGGATAGCAAATGAGTTTGCTTCCACTACAATAAGCCTGAACACTGGAAAGAAACTGCGAGAAGTATCTTGCAGAGGCTAACCAAAGAAGCTTAGTGAAGTTTCGGTTACAATACAGTTTTTGTTCATGATTGAAATAAATTTTTCTTTAAGTCAAGGTTCTACTTGGGTATTGGATACCGACTTTGGTTATCATAAATATAGATTTATGAAGGGACCAAGCATGAGTAGAAAGCTAAACAAAGATAAGCAATCCTATGTGTGGGAAATGAAGCAAAGGTTGCTGCATTAGCCATATAAACTTATAGATTAGCAATGCCTACGGGAAAATCTATTAAGTCAATAAGTTGTTATTGTATTTCAGTTCTTGTTAGAAACATTATTTCTATTTTATTGTTGGACAATGAAATCTTTGGTATTATAATTAAGAACAATTGTTGTTCTATTTATAATAATAATGTTTTGTATAGAATTGAAATATTACTTAATGGATTTTGTATACTTGACTTACGTGAAAAATATATTTTGCAAATTGAACAAACTAGTATAAGAAAAGGAGATGATCATTCAAAGAGTTGAATGCATGTATTTATTGAAATACAAGTGTGAATTATTTGAAAGGTTCAAAGAATTCAGAAATAAAACAAATTGACAAAGTATTAAGATTCTTTGATTAGATCAAAAAAATAAATACTTGTGCAATAAGTTTCTAGATCATCTCAAATGGTTTTTTTCATAATGGACGCCTCCTGATATGTAATAATTGATTGATGTATCTGAATAGAAAAATCGTACCTTGTTGGACATGGTGCGGTCCATAATGATTTTACCGACATTCTAGTATCCTTCTGGGGTAATGTCCTAGAAATGGCTGAATATCTACATAAAAGGTAACCTCAAAATCCGGCCCCAAGACTCCATAAAAGTTATGGACAGGGAGGATTCCTAATCTTAAGTATGTTAAGATAAGGGGTTGTCCAACTTATGTGAAACGGTTTCAAAGGATAAGCTTGGGACAAAATTTGACAAGTACAGATTTGTGGGACATCCTAAAGTAAGTGTAGGGCATATGTTCTATGATCCTACTTAGCAAAAGGTGTTTGTTGCGAAACATGCTGCCTTCTAAGATAAAGGTGTTTATCATTGAAAGGGCTAGTGGGAGGATAATACATCTTGAAAAAGTTCAAGAACCACAAAACACTACAAGTCAAATAAAGAGGAACCTATAGATAGACCTATTGTACCACAACCGAATCGTAAATCTGGAATAGTACCGAAGATACCTAGGAGGTATGGATTCATCATGGATGATGATGATGAGGTACGTATCATAAAGATGATGATCCAGTTACATACGATGAGGTAAGAGTTGTAGACACTCAGAGAAATGGATTGAAGCAAGTTTCTCAAAAATGGAACATTCATTTTGATATGATAATCAAAAGAGTTTGATTTTATCAAAAACAAGAATGAACCTAGTGTGTACAAAAGGGTCAGTGGGAGCGTCGTGACATTTCTGGTATTATATGTTGATATAATACGGATAAGGAATGACATGCCAATGCTAAAATCAATAAAGATAAAGTTGTCTAAACATTCCTCCATGAATGATTTGGGAAGAGTATCTTAATTGAGGATGCAAATCTATATAGATAGATTTAAAAGGATGCTCGGCTTAACCCAAGGAACGTATATTCATTTGATGCTAAAGTCGTTTAGCATGGCAAACTCCATGGGATGTCTCATGTTGATGAGCCATGGAGTGTATCTCTCTTAATAGTCCCCATAGACTCCTAAAAGAGAGATCGCATGAGTGAAAATCATGTATGCAATGAAGTATACGCGACCTGATGTTGATCAGTCATATTCTGGAGAAGTTCAATGTGAGACATGAAAAACATCTTAAAGTACTTAACCAGCACTAAGGATGTGATATAATTCATGGCGGGTCTGAATTAAAACTAGAGGGCTTAACAGACTCAAGTTTTTCAGACAGACCAAGACGACAGAAAATCCACTTTAAGGTAAAGGGTTACCTTGAATGGTGGTGCAGTGAATTGGAAAGGTTCCAAACAATAAAGAGTTGTTGGTTTAGTGATAAAGACAAAGTATATAGCTATAAATGAAGCTACAAGTTGATTGTTTGGATGAAAAGTTCATTACAGAACTAGGAATAGTTCTTAAGTCTCATCTTAGATCTAAACATGTGTTGTGGCACTTTCATTTGATTATAAGAATCATTGAAAGATGGGAAATCACTATAGAGATAGTGAACTCTCAAGAGCAATATTACATATCCATTAACTAGAGCTTATCCAACAGCAGGATAATCGTCACTTAGAGAAGAAGGGTATGAGATACCATGGCGATTGGCTTTAGTGCAAGTGGGAGATTGAAAGTAGTATGCACACAAGCCAATCATGTTTGATGATAAAGCATATACTTTGTAAACAATCTTATTCATTTATTAATAAAAAGTATTAATTTATTAAAGGCTTTTAATTATCTACTTGTTGCTGTTTTATAATATGTGATAAACCCATAGTTTTAAGCAATGCTTTTAGAATAATGATGATGATCATTCTAATGAGATCTAAATTCTTAGAAAGCTTAAAACTAAAATAGTTCCCAATCGTTGGATTACTAAATTGGGGATTAGTGAATCCGGATAGATTGGTACATACGTTGCTTGCTCATTGGATGAGGATGATTGATCTCATGATCATTTGTGTGGAGACACTAAAGCAAGTATGTAAGTGCTTATTAGAGAATAAGTTCACTGAACGTGGCTCGCTAAGGAATACCTAATGGAGTTTTACTTGCATGTCAATAGGAATTCCTGTAGTGATAGTAGTACAAGTGATCCTTGGACTTGAGATCATCATAGTATCTTGTGTATGATGAGTTATACTTTGACTTATTCCTTAAGACCCTTTGGGTATATCAAAGGGTATGCTTGGGTATAATAAGTTATATATGGAGATAATGTATGATCAATAAAGAATCTACCACTTCTAGTAAAAGAAGAGAAATGTCCTATGTGATTCGATAAATGACAACCCAGTAGTCCTTGGCCAAGGCAGAATGAAATTAGAAAGGAGTTTCTAATTTGCATTATTTGGAGTTGTGCATTTAAGAGTCGAAATACATATAATTAAATAAAATAAGACTTGACAGAAATTCCACGTCTTATATTTAATTGGGACATTGTATGGTGGAAGGATTGAATTGTACGGTAACTATTTACTCAAAGGTTCTTTTATGATTAATGTTGAAATCTATATTATCTGGAAAGTCGTTGATCGCTAGGGATGCTTATCCCTATTGTAGAATAAATATTATTTATTTAAATAAATTATTAGTTTAATTTATTTATTTAAATAAGATTAGAATTGTTCTAATTGATTTATTCACAACCGATTTAATATGGAGAACCTAAAGGGTCACACCATAAAAGGAAGAATAATTATTTAAGAAGTTAATGGTATAATCGTAATAATAAGTTAAGTATATTTAATTTAATCTATGGTGATAGAATAAATTAAATAGCTTAATATTTATTATTTAATATTTTAGAAATATTAAATATAAATTAATAAGAGGAGTCTTATTATTATTATTACTATTATTATTATTTAATTCCTAAAGGAGTTTGGGAATTAATTAATAAAAGTACTCTCAAATATCCTAATAGGATTATGAGGCAAATTAATTAAAAGAGTTTAATTAATTATCCCTAATATGATTAGGGAGCTTAATTAATTAAAAGAATTTAATTAATTAAATAAAACCCAATTCCTTAATTGTTAAGGAGGGTTGCCTACATCTATAAATAAGTGGAGTCTTATTATGGGTAAAAAGGGGGTTGTTGACTTTTACAACATACGTAATTCCAATAGTTGGGAGAGTACGTCTTTTCTATAGAGATAGAAAACTAGGATTTTGCCAAATACCCATCTTCTTGAATCCTTCTTCTTCCTTGGTGGATCACCTCTAGAGGCCAAACACTTGGGTGGCTAACGTTGATCAAAGGAAGAAACCAAACCCGGTGGATTCAAGTTGAACGCGAAAAGAATTGGAGGTGAACTTGTACCTGAGGAAGCTCGGATCTTCAAGGGTATGATTCTTGTTCTTTCTTTTTCGTTTAATTAATAATTGTACATAAAGGGTGATCCGGGTATATGGTTTGTAAAATTTTTAAAACTCTGATTTTTCACGTTTCCGCTTATTTGTGCAATTTGATTGCGTTCATGAATGTTACAAACCTAACAGTAAATGCCTCTATTTCTCGAAGCACCAAGTTTCCAACCTCGAACCTTCTTTGGTTCACTTTTCTGGTTATAGTGACGGGTTCTTCACTTCTGATAGACAACCAATCTTACCAAAGCTGAATCCCAAACTTCTTCCAAAAGGTCCAAATTTAGCCGTAGGCCGTCATCATTGTATAGTTCTTTGTACAGACTGACCCGAAGTGTAGGGGACCTGATCTCAACTGGTATAAGTGCATCGGTCCCATAAGCCAATCAGAATGGTGAATCCCCAGTTGTCGTCCTCGGGGTAGTCCGATATTCCCATAAGATGCTATGTAATTCTTCAGGCTAGCGCCCTTTCAACTCATATAACCTTCTTTTAATCCCATTAAGTAGAGTTTAGTTGGTGACTTCTACTTGTCTATTTGACTAACTGTGGGCAACCGAAGTCTTTCTATGTTGAATGGCCAACTCTTTCAGAAAAGCTTCGAATTTTGACCCTACAAACTGTCTGTCATTATTCGAAACCAAGACCCTCAGGATGCCGAACTGATAAACAATGTATTCTTTGAAAAACTTCAGACATTCCTGTTCGGTGATCTTTTGTAGGGTTTGACTTCTACACACTTGGTCATGTAGTCAATAGCCAAGATCACAAAATTGATTTGTCCCTTAGCTTTCGGCAGTGGTCCTAGGATGTCAATTCCCCATATGGAAAACGGGATCCGGAATAATATCGAATACAGTTATTCGGGAGGCTGATAGGGGATAGGGCTATCTAGCTGACACTTAGGACATTTTTTGACAAAATTCTTTGCTTCTTGGAAGATGGTCGGCCAATAATACCCTTGCCTTAGAATATAATATGCCAACGACTTTACCCCCATATGATCTCCACAAACTCCTTCATGTACTTCCCGAAGGGCATAGTTAGCTTCCGACGGTGTCAAACACTTGAGCAATGGGGAACTAAAAGCCCTTCGATACAAATCTCCATCGATAAGGATGAAGTTTGAGCTCCTGTTTGATCTTCCTGGAAAATATGTGATCCGAAGGCAGAACTTCATCGGCCAGGTAGGATATATACAATGCGAGCTAGCAGTCCAATCTATTCAAAGCTAGGACATCCATCCTCTGAACACCAGGTTTTTCCAAGACTTCCAAGTATATTGATCCACTAAAGGAACTTGATTCACTTGTTTCTAATCAGGCCAAGGCATCTGCTACCATGTTATCTAACCGATTAATTCCTTGGAAATTGTGTTAACTGAAGTAATGGAGTTTATCTTTTACCTCGGCCAAGTATTTGGTCATCATTGCCCCCCGAGCCTCGTACTCTCCAGATATCTGTTTGACAACTAGTTGAGAGTCACTAAAGATTACCAACCTCTGAACCTCCAAGCTTTGGGCCAACCAAAGTCTAGCCAAAATCGCTTCATATTCCGCTTCATTATTTATGACTTTGAACTAAAATAGTATGGTTTGTTGGACCCTGAACCCCTCTTGACGTGTCAGGCTAAATTCCGCTCTGTTGACATCCGAAGTCGAAGACCCATCCACATAGAAAGTCCATGAGGTTTGCATCGGTTGTACCTCTGTAATCGAACCCATATCCGACTTTGAAAAAGAACATTCTAATATAAAGTTGGCTAAAGCTTGTCCTTTGATTGCCCTTCGGGGATGGTATTCCAAGATAAACTGAGTCAATTACATGGCTCATGCCGCAAGCCAACCCAAAACGTCTGGTCTGTGCAACAATTTCCTCAATGGCTGATTTGTATATACCACCACCAACCGACCCTAAAAATAGTGCTGAAGCTTCATGCTTGCAATAATTAATGCGTATGCAAACTTTTTAAGGTTCGAGTATCTAGTTTCTGCATCTCGAAGGACGTGGCTGACATAGTAGACTGGGTGTAAGACCCCAAGTTTTATGAATAAAGATTAATTTTTCTCGAATTATATTTTTGAATATTATGGCATGGATTTGATATAATGTTATAGTCGTGAGTAAAATTTACAAATTTTGCAAAGTAAGCAAGTGGTTATAAAATATTTGATTGGTCGGGGAATATTCGTTTTAATAGAGAATATTCGTATGACGACACCATCATTGGTGGACCCCACAATGGAATAACTGTCAGAGTTAGAAAACGACAAAATTATCTTTTTATAAAAATAATGGCGAAAGTTTTACCGTTAAACTGTTGAAATACCCAGTGGTAAAAGAACAATAATACGCGTGGTTGCATAGTAGCACACGATATTGATTATTGATGCTTACGTGAGAAGTCACTCAGTTATACACAATTATTGCTACAATAATTTTTACATAGTATCTCACATTATTTGATTCAATTATTGTCACAGTATTATCTGCATAATATTTTATATTACTAAATCAATAATTGAGACGACAAAGTTATTCATATTATTATTTGCAATATTGACAATGTCTAAAAAGTTCTGTCGAGGAGAGGTTTTGTCACCTAATTGCGCGTCAATAGGGAGAAATCCTTATCAGAAAGCCCCCCTCTTTCCTGGGAATGATCTGGTCGTTAAATATTATGAGTTATAATATTAATGATGAATAATTGTTAATAGATTAAAAATGTGTTTATTAAAGATAAGGGATTTGTGGTAAATATTTATTCAATTTTTGATATAAATAGAGGGTTTGTTATGAGGTATTTGTTATAAGTTTGACTTATTATTCCATGAGGAGATGTGCTAATTTTTCAGACTATTAGTTGAAGTTATAATAGTAAATCAATATGGATCGCTGGTTTAAGGTTTTAATAGTAAATCAGTATGGATCGTTGCTTTAAGTTTTAATAGTAAATCAATATGGACCGTCTGTTTAAAAGTGAATTAATCTGGGCCGTTCATGAATTAGTTACTATTCAATCATTTTTTCTATAAATAGAAGCTCATTCCTTCATTATTTCTTACGAATTTACTAAAACTCTAGAGAGAGAAACTATAGAGAGCAAGAAGAAGAGTATTCTGCTACTACCCTACTTCAGTATTCACTCTTCTATTAAGGTAAGGGATATTATTTCTTTCGTATTTATGAATAGAGTTATTTCTTTCAATACTCGTAAGGGTTTTTATTCCATTCTTTATTATTCTGTGGGAATAACCTGTCTACGCGGACTACTGTATGCATGGTGAAATCTCTTGTTATTCCATTCCTTATTATTCTGTGGGAATAAATTGTCTACGCGGACTACCGCATGCATGGTAAAATATTTTATTATTCCATTCTTTATTATTCTATGGGAATAACCTGTCTACGCGGATTACAGCATGCCTGGTGAATAACCCTTCGTATTCAATTGTTATTAAATTATGGAAATGATCTGTCTACGCGGACTACCGCATGACAGGTGAAAATTCATTTACAGTTTCGTATATTATTTCTTTTCATATTCTTAAATCTAAACTTACTATGGTAAGTATTGCTTCTATAATTCCTAAAATTAGTGGAATATCTTTGAGTTTTGCGCTTCATCCAGTGTCGTTTCATTGAAATATTGATATGAACTTTCTTATTAAATATCAATATTTTTACCCGGGGTACTATTCACGGGTTACTATTCACTCGGTTACTATTCACTCAAATATTATTCACCCGAGAATTTGGGGTACTTTTCATACCAAGGTACTATTCACGAGTTACTATTCACTCGGGTACTATTCACCCGGACTACTATTCATGACAAAAATTAATTTTTTTTGTCCAAATCATTTTTGATACAATATTATTCTTGAATCTCCACAAAGCAGTATCATGTTGATAATTTAAACATTATTGAATTCTGGATAAATTAAATTATAAATCTTTAAAAATTTATCCTTTGCATTATTTTAATTGAATTTGTATATCATTGTCATCAACCTCATGCTTATATTGTGATAAAAGTCATCTGTGGCTTACGTGCATAGATGTACTATTGATTGGTATGATTATGAACAGGGATTATTTGGTATAATCATGATCGTAATGTTACAAATGATGTGGTAAAAGTCCTCATTGGCCCGTAGTGCATTGATGAACAGTTGTTGGTATGATCATGACCATTGATAAAAATACGAATATCTTTTGTCCGTAGTGCATAGATAATTTGTGGTCATGATACTAATGAATATCCTTGGTCGTAGTGCAGGAATGATTCGATGACGTGAATTAATTATTAAGCTGAGTCTCAGCGATAAAATTGATGATAAACTTTTTAAATTAGAGAAGATAGTAAATATCATGCTTTACTTGACTCTTATAATGGATTGCTTGTTCCGCTGCAGTTAAACTTGATATTTATTATATTTTATCAGTTTAACATTGTTGAAGGCTAACAATAATTTATTCTGCATTATCTTAGTCATAATATTTCTTACTGGGATAGTTGAGCTCACCCTTTACTTTTATTGTTCTCTTCAGAAAATGAGAATATAGCTGGGACTAGTCGGGGAACGGAGTGACGGTCCAAATGTTTACATTAGTAGTCCTCACTATTCTGTGAAATAGTATGATAATAATTGTAATGAGGACTTATTTTTTAGTTTGAATACTATCTAGAAGACAATATTTGTATTAAAACTCACAGTTTATGTTTTATCGTATTCTACACGACACTTATCAGTTGTATAAATTAAGTTTGTATTTGAATTATGTACCATGTATTTGGCGACCCAAGATGGGTGATGTATACCTATTTTGGGGGCGTCACACTGGGAACTGTTTTCCACCTTTGTGCTGACTAATGTTGCTCCAACTGCCAACGATCTTTCTGCTAAATACAAGTATAAGGGTTTCGAAGGGATCGACTTCATCAATAAAGGAGCTGAAGACAGATAACGTTTGATCCCCTGGAACGCATCTTCACACTCCGAATTTCATTGAAAACTCTTCTCGTTTTTTGGCCCCTTGAGATTATCGAAGAATGGTAGACATCTTTCGACTGACCTTAACACGAATCTCCGAAGTGATGCTATCCGACCCGTCAATCTCTGCACATCTTTAAATGACTTCGGTGATTTTATGTCCAAAATTGCCTTGATTTTCTCCGAATTTTCCTCTATGCCCCTCTTGCTTATCAAATATCCCAGAAATTTTCCTGACCCCAATCCAAAAGTGCATTTGGTCGGGTTCATTCGCAGCTTATGTTCTATGACGATTTGAAAATAGTTTTCCAAATCATCCAAATGGCTTCGAACTGGCATGATTTTAACAATCATGTCATCCATGTAGATTTCCATACTCTTGCCTAGCTTCCTTGTAAACACATAGTTCATCATTCGCTGATATATTTCCCCAGCATTAAGCAACCCGAAGGTCATTTTTTTGTATGCATATATAGGTCGATGAGTAATGAAGCTGGTCTTTGGGATATCCTTCTTCTTCATCGAGATCTCATGGTATCCCGAGATTGCGTCCATGAAGCTCAACATCCCATATCCAAAGTTGGCATCGATCAATTGGTCAATATTAGGTAGAGGATAAAAGTCCTTCGGACATGCCTTATCCAAATCCATGGAATCGATGCATAGCCTCCATTTTTCGTTCTATTTCTGCACCAACACCACATTTGCTAGCCATTCCGGGTAGTCAATCTCAAAGATAAAATCTTCCTCCAAAAGCTTAGCGATTTCTTCGTCAATGATTCTTTATCTTTTTGAGGCAAATATCCTTCTTTTTGGTATGATCGATTTCTTTTTGGGTTCCAAGTTCAATCTATGTAATGTCACCGATTTGTCTGCCCCTGGAAATCACTAGGTACCCAAGCAAAGATATCGGTATAGACCCGAAGCAGATCAATCATATCTGAAACGGTTCTGTCAATCCCAAACCAATCTTTACCATATTTACCTTATTCCCCGGGATCAACTCTACTTCCTCTGTTTCCTCAGCGGGTAGGGTGAGTGGCTCCTTACTACCTTCTGTAAATGGCTCTCTTTTGATGGACATAGTCTTCTTGTGCTTACTTACCCCCAATTTCTAATGAGATCAACGTGTTCTGATAACATATTTGGGAAATATCCATATCACCTTTTACCCCCCAATCACGTTCGGTGTGGGAAACTTGATCTTGAAATGGGGTATAGAAGTAACGATATGTAATACTGCCAGGGTCGGCCTTCCTAAGATTGCGTTATATGTCGTTTCCACCTGGACTACAAAGAACTTAACCATTATTTCTACTAGTTGAGGTGTTGTGCTGAAACTAACAGGCAACTCAATCATGCCTGACACATGCACCAGATCTCCGCTGAACCCAAACAAGGGACCTTCCTATCCCAATTCCATCTTTCTCCCATCTAGATCAAGCCTCTGGTAGGCATGTGTATACAGTATGTCGACTGAAGACCCGTTGTTGATCATCATCCTTCTCATATCCACTAGACCGACCTGTGTTGTTATCACTAATGCCCCATCATATGACTCTATTGGATCTGAGGGATAGTCCTCATCTGAGAAGGAGATGACTGTCCCCAAGAAAGCTTGATCCTACTTGGCAGATGATCCCGATAATACTGCATCTAGATGTCCACTCCTCTTCTTTCCAGTCGCATGCCCGACAGAACCGCCCGAGATTACGTCAACTACGCCTCGAACAGGCTGGCTCTGTTTCGGCTGTATGCCCTGTATTTGCTCTCTATTTTCCTCCCTCTAATGTACATCGACATTCTCCTGACCTGCTAAGTACTGAACCAACTAGCTATTTTTTACATTCTTCTCAATCAGATCCTTCAAGTCATAGCACTTTTCAGCAGTATGCCCTGAAGTCTAATGATATTCACAGTATTTATCCCGATTCCTCTTTCCTGGTTTCGGGGTTGTCGAGCAAGGTTCATAAAATGGTTTATTTCAGATCTCCTCCAATATCTTGGCTCGGTCGGTATTGAGAGGGGTATAGACTTTATTAGAATTTATGTTCAGGAAAGGTGGTCGGCCACCGCCCGATCCTCCACTGTTGTAATTCTTCTTCTCCTAATTATCCGATCTCCCCTGATTATTATACGACCGTAGATAAGTCTGCTTGTCTCGATCTTTAGACTTTTCAAACGACTAAGAGTGTGGCTTAAAGTTTCCCATAGCTTCCTCTATGGGGATGAACCCCTCTGTCCGATGAAACGCTTCTATTAGGTCATTGGGAGGATTGATAACTAGGTCTTTCATTAGCTTTTTTGATTTCCCTATGTCCAGGCCTGTTGTAAAAAATCCTAAAGCTTGTGGTGAGTTCAATTCTGCCACCGACCCCACTACCTCTCGAAACCTCTTACCATATTGGCCGATGCTTTCATCCGAACGTTGTCTTACCTGCATGAGAGAAGCGGTTATCTTTCCTCGACTTTTATTGCTTCCAAAACGAGTATGGAACTTTTCCCGAAGGTCACTCTATGAGCCGATCGATCCAGACGCCAAGGTTCCCATCTATTCTCGGGCACTCTTTTTCAAGGTCAAAGCAAACATGTGACACTTTGCAGTATCCGAATGTCCGTAATAAGTCATAGGCCTGTCATACCCATCAAAATGGTCGTATGGGTCTCCCAATCCATCATAAGTCTCCATCGGGGGAATCCTTTTCTTTGGATCGACTGTGACCTGATTAATTTCAGGCGTGAATGGTAAACTGGGGCTACTCGATGATGTTCCCATCTGATTTTTAGCTGCCAGCAACTTTTCCAATTCTGCAACCCTTCTTGAAATAGGGTCGGACTCCTCTCTACGAGGGGACGACCTGGGCATATCTCTCTCGTATTGTGGAGATGTAACCCTCCTTCTTTGTCCTGCTCTACCTGGGTATTCAGTTTTTCCATTTTGGGAGTGACACCTTCGTCTGCTCCTTCCTTCCCGAGAGCGACTCCTAGGTCAGCTCATGTTTCGACCAGAATCGTTCAGACGAGGTGTCCTTGATCGACTCCGATGTCTGGGCTTCTTTGATGAAACCTCCTATTCTCTGGCCATTTTTGCCATATGTTCTTCCTATTCAATTTGTTGAAGGTGTAGGGCCTCCATGGCGTCTTTGTTCTGCTGCATCTTTTTAACAAGATGAACTAACGCTGGTCCTGGTTGTCCACTACCCAATCCTTTCCTCGCCTTTCATGCGCTCTTGACTGATTGTCCTCAGCGCGACTGAGGGGATCCGATGTATTTTAACTAGCCAAAAAAAGTCGTCGACGTTTTGACGAGACATGCTTAGAATCACCTTCCTGGTTTTTTGGTCCCAGCCTATCTTTAACTGACCCTCTCACTTGGGTCGTATGATGAGTTCTTGATTTTTCCTGGTTTGAAGCCTCACTATCTTTGCTCGCCATAGCTTTCAACTGGAAAAACTTGGAGTGATTGTAAAAACACCAAAAGCCCTCCTTCAAGCGCCAATGTTAATGCCAAGTTTTGTCTACACGTCCAACTACTAAATCCATGTGCTTAAACCTGTATAGTAACGAAATCACACAAGAAGCTTGACAAAACTGTATTATTCCTGAACAAGGTTTAACAATGGAGGCTTTAATATTTAGTGCTAAAAATTGTATTACATGTTAATTGAAGTTTAACCTTGTATTTATAATTGATCTTTTCACCTTAAAGCTTATTCCTGAATTGTATTAGGACTCCTAAACATGGTAGTTACCTTTGTTTTGGTCAAACTCAATCTCCTTAAAAGGAGGAAGTTTGATATAATCCTAACAATTTCCTTTAGAGTTATTATTTAAATATGGGTAGGACTATAATCCTTAACCACTCAAACTGCTTATCACACCAAACTCCATACGAGGAAAAACCGTCTGTGTGGGCTCAAGTCACCCAAACACCCCTAAGCAGATCTGGACCCCGACCCAAAGGGCTCGGTCGCCCGACCTCGAACACCATAAATCCCCTTACTGACTTCGGCCCATTGGGCTAGACAGAACCTTCATAGATGCGGCCTTCGACCCATATGGGGTCGGCAGATCACACCTGAACAGTAATATACTTCAACTTACAAGAGCAAAAGAGAAAATAAATTTATCATTTACATCATTTCCATTGTGTTTTATTCAGTTCTTGTTTTACTATCATCTAGTTAAATTTAATTGATATGTTAAAATTATGTATTGTAAGAGTACAATGTTGAATTGAAGAACTTGAAAATACAGGTCGAACCCACAAAGACTAGATTAATATTTATGTATCCTTAATATCTATTTTAGGTGAATTAGAAAAAAAGATTGAGAATTGATTAACTAGAATATGAAAACCAATAATGAGAAAATAATCTAGGAATCTGAATCCATTAAATAATAAACATAACATATAATTCAATTTCTTCTATTTTTTTAACTCAACCATGATTTTGATCTCTCTTCCCTTTCATTTAGTAATTTTACAATTAACGTGGGCAAAAATAGATTATGAAAATTTAAAGATTAATTATAACACATCAAATCTTCTTTGAGCAAACATGGATTAAAAAGAACTCATATCTTAACAATAATCTATCAAAATTTCTTAATTAATTTAAAATCACATAAGAACTGTTATGTTGTTATTATCGGTTCAGTTTACTTCACAACTATAAATTCGTTGTAGAAGTGATGTACAAAGAAAATATTTATTTCTTTCAGCTACTTATATTTCTAATTGTTATTACTTGCTGGGCACCCAAATGCTCACCCTTGCTTAAATTTAAATGTTTTCAGCTAGGCATGAACAACTTGAAGGTTCAGACAAGAACAAGTGAAAAGGAAAGCAAACAGAACATGTTTAATGGTATCTTTTGTAATAGTTAGACAATATATATACAACGATATGTATTATATATCATGTAAAGAATTATAGTAAAGGTTGCGTAATTGGGATTAGACTCTGATAAATGTAAGTTAAGTTTGATATTTATATTATTGTTTATTATTATTATTAATATTATTCCGCTCATAAAAATGGTATCGTGAAGAACTGAGTTCGGGTTTCAAGTACTCGAGTTTGGGGTCTTTACAAATCTATTCCTAATCCTACTCCTAACCTACACTAATACAATACCTAATGTCCTTTCTCTCTAAAATAAGAGACCTATTTTTAAGGAAAAATATTTGTGTCCTATTTAGATTCATTGAACTTGGACACTTTTGTTCCTTTTTCCCTCTTCTTTACTTCTTTACTTCAATCTCTATATGGTAATCCTCCAAGAGTCCTTTTCTATCTATAAAAGTTGGATATAAATCCTTTATTTTCTCCCCAAGAAAAATAAATGTTATTTTCTACAAAACAAAATAAAATGTATTAGTTAAATAAAATAAGCATGTAAAATAATAAATATGGGAATATTAAAATGTATTAATTATGTATCTATCAAACACCCTCATACTTAGCTTTTGCTCATCCTCGAGTAAAATAAAAAGGAAATAAAAATAAAACAAAAATTATACTATCCCATTTTCGTAAGAAACACGATTGCACTTAGTATGTGCGACAAGCCTTTAAACCCCAAGGTTATCCCAAGTGGACGAGTTGTGTCTCGTGAGGGTTTGCATTGAATATACTCACAAAATTCAAAAATATTTTTGGGTTCAACAAATTATGAAATGGAAAGAAAACTTCTAAATATTCATGGGCATTATACATAAGCAAGATTAAATTAAAAATCACACTTTTACCTTATAAAAAATACTCAATATTCATTTTAGACACCATCCTTCATTAAATTAATTCTATGTGATGCATGCATATGTATATGATGTAACTCTTTGTAGGGATTTTTACCATGAAAATCAAATAAACTCATTTTTCTTTTTCTTCTTTTTTTTTCCTTCTTTTTTTTTCATTTTTTTTCTTGACTTGTGCAATGTCTCATTTTCTTAGGCTTTTCAAAGTTACTCATGTAGTGAGCGTTGGACCAATGACTCTCAAACCAATTGGCTTTAGGACACTGGGTGTGCAGATACCCCTAAGGGCTTACTAACTCAAGTAACAAAGGCCATAAAACTAGACTATTTAAGCTGCTTTTATCCATTACACTTTTCATCATGAATATCGATACTTTTTTAGGCTTGGATACCCAATTATTTCGTTCAATGGACATTGAAGCAGTTAATTATTTCTTTTTTCAACTTTTTTTTCTTGAAATTGCTCGAATCATAGTTTATATCCAAAACTAAGAGTTAGTGTAAATGTGTAGTGCAAAAATGTATAGGAATTCAATTTTTTTCAGATAGTGTTTCAAACTAAGATTTCGTATCTAATCAAAGGTTCAACAGTTTTAAATCTTTTAATCTTACTCATGAGTTTTTCTCTGCAAACAATTATTAGAATCAATTCAATCCATAAAAAGTCAATTTTTTTTTAATATTTTGTGTTTTTTACTATATTTTCCTAAAAAGAAAATAATATAATACAATAATACAAACAAACCCCCCATACCCAAATCATTCATTGTCATCAATGTATTCAAATTAAGAAAAGAGAACAAAGATGTGAAAGAATTGTACCTTGTATGCGGGGCATTTGTTCTACAAGAAAATGCAGTGAGAAGGAAAACAAATGTACATACCTATGAATTTCATATATCCTAAAAAGTATGTGACTAAAAATGAATGATACAAATGGCTAAGTGAGTGTGGTCTTGTCATGATTTTCAGGAGGTCTAGGAAATTGAAAATAGTCAGACTTTTCATTAGAATTATGCTTACAATTTATCTCAATAAAACTTTCACTAACATGTTCAAAGGATGGAATAATTAGTTCAAATACATGTTCTAGTTTAGTTGACTTATTTGTAGTGGATATCATTTCATTGACATTATCTAAATATTTATATTCATTCTAATATTGGTCAATGTGATTTAAGAAAAAATTAATTGAATCTTTTTTAATCAAGAGTCTATTTTTAATTATTTCTTGGGTCATTAACAACTCTTGGATCTTGTTTACTTTAATGGGTTGGTTCAAAAAATCACTAGGTGGTTTTTTAGGAATAAGACTTTTAGGGTATGAAGCTTTTGAATTATAGAATCACTAGATGATCTACATGGCCTTCCGCTAGATAGAAAAATCGAATTCATAATAGATTTAGCACCAAGAACTGCACCGATTTCAAAAGCCCCATATCGTATGGCGCCAGTAGAGATGAATGAATTGATGATACATCTACAAGAATTGTTAGATAAATGATACTCCCTCTGTCCCAGGATAAAAGTCCTGGTTGACTTTTTGCGCATATTAAGAAAGAGGATAAAATGACAAAATTATCCATATTTAAATTCTCATTTAATTGCATAGTTTTCTGCACATTACTAGTGATGCTCCATAAATATGCATAGAGAATAGAAATATAACAATTAATAATAAGTGTATTATAGGAAAATTATTGTAAAAAAATAAATCATTTAAGGTAAGTAGACATTTAACTTGGGACTATCAGAAATAGAAATAAAGACTTTTATCCTGGGATGGAGGGAGTATATTCGACCGAGTGTGTCTCCATGGGGAGCACCAATGTTATTCGTCAAAAAGAAGGATGGATCGATTAGGCTTTGTATCAACTATCGAGAGTTGAACAGAGTGACGATTAAGAATAGATATCCGTTATCGAGGATAGATGACCTTTTCGATCAGTTGAAGGGAGCGAAGTGTTTTTCCAAGATAGTCCTACGAACGGGTTATCATCAGTTGAAAGTGCGCAAGGAAGACATTCCTAAGATGACATTTTGAACCCGTTATGGACACTATAAATTTTTGGTGATGTCTTTTAGTTTGAATAATGGTATAACATCATTTATGGACTTGATGAATCAAGTTTTCAAGACATACATGGATTAATTCGTTGTAGTTTTCAATGAAGACATTTTGATCTACTCAAAAACCAACGAAGAACATGTCGAACACCTAAAGATGGTATTAGAAGCATTGAGAAATGAGAAGATGTATGCAAAATTTTCTAAGTGCGAATTTTAGATAGAGAAGATCCAATTTTTGGGGCACGTGATAGACAAGGATGGAATTTTAGTAGATACTGTAAAAGTAAAGGTAGTAAGTAATTGGGAACAGCCGAAGACAACAACAGAAGTGAGAAGTTTCTTAGGGTTAGCCGGGTACTATCGAAGATTCATCCAAAAATTTTCTAAGATAGCAACCCCGTTGACCAATCTAACAAGGAAGACAGTGAAGTTTGTGTGGACGGGAAACTGCGAAGAAAGTTTTAAGGAGTTGAAGAAGAGGTTGAGTGAGGCGCTTAAATTATCGTTACCGGATGATACGAGAGGTTTTGTGGTGTATAGTGATGTGTCGCACAGAGGTCTTGGTTGTGTGCTAATGCAACATAGCAAGGTCATTGCGTACGCGTCATGACAGTTAAAAGATTATGAGAAGCGTTACCCTACCCATGACTTGGAATTTGCGGCAGTGGTTTTTGTGATGAAGATTTAGAGGCATTATCTGTATGGGGAGAAATATGAGATATATACGGGCCACAAGAGTCTGAAATATATCTTCATATAGAAAGAGTTGAATATGCGACAAAGGAGGTGGTTGGAGTTAATCAAAGATTACGACTTCAAAATTCTTTATCACTCAGGAAAGGCAAACGTAGTAGCCGACACATTGAGTAGAAAATGAAGGGAGAAATTGTTTGTGTTGACAGCTCAGGAGGAGCTAATAAAGGAAATGGAAATACTAGAAATAGAACTGAAGGGACCCCAAGAGTCTGAAGAGAAGTTGTTTGTGATAGAAGCTCAACTGATATTGTTGGACAGAGTAAAGGAATAACAAGAGAAAGATGAAGAGTGCAAGAACATAAGGAAAAGGATAGCAGAAAATGAAGGAGAAAATTTCAAACTGGATAAGGACGGTATAATAAAATTTGAAGATCGAGTGTGGGTGCCAACCGTAACTGAATTGAGAGAGGAGATTTTACAAGAGGCAAATAATACAACATATTATGTTCACCCAGGAGGCACGCAAATGTACCGGGATCTTTGACAACATTTTTTATTGCCTAACATGAAAAGAGAAGTTGGAAAGTGCGTCAGTAGATGTCTTACCTGTCAACGAGTAAAAGCAGTGCACCAAAGGCCATTGAGACTATTTCAATCGTTGGAAATACCAGAGTGGAAATAGGAGCACATTACGATGGATTTCGTGGTGGGACTTCTAACTACGCAAAAGGGTTTTGATGCCATTTGGATTATTATAGATCGACTGACGAAGACAAAACATTTTCTTCAAATAAAGATTCGATTCGATTTAAATCAGTTAGCAAAGTTGTACGTAAAGGAAATCGTTTCTTGACACGAAGTGTCGGAGTCAATTTTTTCTGATCGAGATATGTGCTTCACGTCAAATTTTTGGAAAAGTGTTGATCGATTTCGCAATCAATAAACACACTCAAGTATACGCGGTCTAACAAGTAATATAATAAAAAGTAGAGTGTCGAACCAACGAGGAATTATTACTAATATTTACCAAATACCGACTTTGTATCGCTTAAGTCTTATTTAAACAGTTAAATAAAATATGTGTAATTAATCTAGTTAAATCTAGTTATCAAAGCAAGTAAATGGATAACGATTTGGTATCTAAGGCGCTACAAGCTAAGATCATAACTTCACCCCACACTAGTATTTTGTCAAACACTTGGTGTGCTATGTTTCTTCAAACTTCCTAACTTTCTCTCTGATGAGTAGGTTTTATACTTATGAATATGATATTATTAAACTTAATTATTGCTATCTTTAATTGTTTTTTTAGTATCTTTTTATCTGTTTTGTGTTTATTTCTTGTAGGTTGGAGCTGGAGGGACAAATTGGTCATTTCAGAGAAGAAAAAGGTCAAAAAATCATTAAAATTAGAGCTGAGTGGCATTTTTATAATTACATGGTCCTGGTCAAGCGCCTAGGTGCTTGGAAATGGCTTGTGTTGAGCGCCTAGGCGCTCATGTGCGGCAAAAAGGTGGATTTTCTACTGCTAAGTGGGTTTTTGAAGCCAAAAAGGAATCTAAATGAGGTGGGAGACTAATACAAATAGGAGGAGACTTTAGAAAAGACGTATCACTTAATTTTTGAAGAGATTTTTGTAGAGAGAACAAGGAAGGAAAACATGAAGAAGAATTGCAAGGGCTGAAGATCAAAGAGAGAGTATTGGAGCAAATTCAGAGTTTCTTCTTCTCTTCTCTAGTTTTATCTTTTGTAATTATCTGGGATGTTTGGATTATTAATCTGGATGATGTTTTTCTTTATTATTATCATGAACTAAATTTTCATTAAGATTGCAACGGAACTTGGTATGTAGTTTAAATTGGACCTTCCCATTGAATGAAAGTTGGTTTTTATTGAATTGTTTATTATATCTTTTGCTTATTGATTAATTATTTGGCCAACAATTATTGTGATAATCTATATAAAATTGGAAGATGGAGTATAGATTGAGATCTAGATATAATAACATCTGTTCATATAATCTGAATAGGGTTAATATGATTAGCATATAGGATAGAAATATACCTATGTGTCTTTTGTATCCTTTGAAAGAATTTATGCGTAAACCCTAATTAACTTGATTTACATAGGAATATAGTGAATTAATTGAGTAGGGTGTTCCTTGTAATTTTGTGTCTTAAGGATCGGAGTTAGGAGGATTTGTTCACGTGTTTTGGAAAAAGTGTGTGAATTTTATAAATCATTCTTGGATAATGATTCATATTAATTAATTGCTTTAAATGGGAAGTGAATTGATTTAAATGAAATACCAAGGGAAGTTGTAATCTTAACATGTTAAATCTGCAGTTATTCTTGTGAAATTTTGATTTTTAATCATTAGTTTTGTTAAGTTTAAATTTCAAATCATAAATAAAATTTCGTAGTTTAAAATAGGATTAATTGCATTAGAGTTAGTAATTGATAAATATTAGTCTATTTGCTCGTGGGAACGATATCCTTGCTTGCTGAATATTACAATTGAACGCGTATACTTGCGTGGTAAAGTGCTATTAAAAATTAGGCAACAAATTTTTGGCGCCGTTGCCGGAGAGATTAGTTTAATATTTTGTCATTATTGATTTTTATAGCTTTAATCTTAATTTAAACTTTTTCTTTTCTGTTCTATTCAGGTGTTCTTGACTAGTGTATGAAAACGCGATCGAAGAAGCTAGATTTATTGCCTTACGAGGACGACATCGACAAAAGGTTTCAGCGATTGCGTAAGTGGGTTAAAGAAACCAAAGAGGCACTTGATAAGAAAGATACTATGGCTGAAAAAGAGCAAAAAGCACTGCGGGATTATGCTACGCCGTGGGTTACTGAAATTTAGTTGAGTATTACGAGGCCTGCCATTACTGCTACAAGTTTGAGATAAAATCGGGGACAATACAGATGATTCAAAATTCATGTCAGTTTGGAGGGTTACCAAATGATGATCCGAACGATCACATAGTCAGCTTTATAGAAATCTGCGATACTTTCAAGTACAATAATGTGTCAGAGGATGCAATAAGGCTAAGGCTGTTTCCATTTACTCTCAGAGATAAGGCGAAGAGTTGGCTCCATTCACTACCACCAGGCTCGATTACTACATGGAACGACCTAGCCCAGAAATTTCTTGCAAAGTTTTTCCCGCCTGCAAAAACAACAAAGTTGAGGAACGATATCTTCTCTTTTGTTCAGCATGATTCAGAATCACTATATGAAGCATAGGAGAGATTTAAAGACTCATTGCGAAAATGTCCACACCATGGGATTCCTAAATGGATTCAGGTGCAAAATTTTTATAACGGTTTATTCAGCACAGTGAGATCGAGTATAGATGCTGCAGCGGGAGGAGCTATTATGGCCAAGAATTGTGATGAGGGGTATCAGTTGCTTGAAACCATGGAAGCTAATAATTATCAGTGGCCAACAGTAAGAACGACTCAGCCAAGGACAGTAGGGGTTTATGAAGTGGATGCGATGACAACATTATCAGCTCAAGTGACATCTCAGATTTCTGCTCTTACAAAGAAGATAGATGCACTTGGGGTACAACCAGTTCTGAAAATGGAAACTATTTGTGAAATATGTGCGGGTAGCCACTCAAGTGATCAATGTGCAATAAATCCTGAGTCAGTCCAGTTTGTTTCCAGTTATAACAGGCAGCAGGGCAGTTATCCAAACAGTTACAATCTAGGAGTGAGAAACAACTCAAATTTTTCTTGGAGTAATAATCAGTCACATGATCAAGCCTAAGCTCCAAGGAAATCATATCCACATGGATTTCAGCCACATCAACAATCCCAACAACCTGATAAGCTATCACAAATGGAAGAATTGTTGGCAAGATTGGCAACTCAATTTGAAGCCACAACGAAAAACCAATCAGCTACAATAAAGAATCTTGAGAACCAAATTGGGCAGATAGCTAGTGCTTTGAATACTAGAACTCCAGGTTCTTTACCTAGTGATACGGAGAAAAATCCAAGGAATGATGGAAATGGACATTGTAAGGCAGTTACACTCAGAAGTGGGAAGGAGTTGACTACAGATTTAGACGGACAAAAGAAAATAATTTCTGCTGAGGATGGTGATAAAGTGAGGGGAAATTCAGAAAGTAAATCTGGGGAAAATGTTGTGAAAAAACAACAAGAAGATAAGCAAACAATAGTCGTACCACCTGTGCCGTTTCCTCAAAGATTTCAAAAGCAGAAATTAGATATACAATTTTGAAATTTTTAGAAGTGTTCAAAAAGCTGCAAATCAACATTCCATTAGCAGATGCCTTAGAACAAATGCCTAGCTATGCAAAATTCATGAAAGATATTTTAGCAAGAAAGAGGAAGCTAGGGGAGTTCAAGACTGTAGCGTTGACAGAAGAATGTAGCGCAATTCTGCAAAGAAAGTTACCACCGAAGTTGAAGGATCCGGGTAGCTTCACCATACCTTGCACGATTGGGCCCCGGTTCTTTAACAGATGTTTGTGTGATTTGGGTGCGAGTATTAACTTGATGCCACTTTCGATCTACACTCAGTTGGGTTTTCCAACACCATAGCCAATAAATATCTCTTTACAGTTCGCAGATAGATCAGTGACATACCCTAGGGGCATTGTGGAAGACATATTAGTGGAGGTGGACAAATTCATATTTCCAGCCGACTTCATTGTGTTGGACTACGAAGAGGATAAAGACATACCCATTATCCTTGGAATACCATTTTTAGCTACTGGAAGGACATTAATTGATGTACAAAAGGGAGAGTTAACGATGAGAGTCCAAGATGAAGAAGTAACTTTTAATGTTTTCAAGGCTATGAAATTCCCGAAGGGAGATGAAGAGTGCTTTAGAGTTGATCTGATTAAAAAAGAAACTAGAGAGGTATTTAGTGAATTTGTGAATGAAGACCCTCTTGAAACTGCAATGGTTAGTGAAAATTTATTTGATGATTCAACTGTGCTAGAATGGGTTCAAATGTTAGATTCAGCACCGAAGTTCACACGATGTTTGCAAAAATTTGAACCTCTGGATTTTTGGGGAAAGCCGGATGAAAAGGTGAAATCATCTTTAGAAGAACCGCCCACCTTGAAACTTAAGCCATTGCCTAAACATCTACGGTATGCCTACCTTGGTTCTTCTTCTACCTTTCCAGTTATTATTTCTGCATCACTTGATAAGGTTCAAGAAGAAAAGCTACTAAGGGTACTTCGGCAATTCAAGACTGCTCTTGGGTGGACTCTTGCGGATATCAAGGGAATAAGCCCATCAATTTGCATGCATAAGATTCTATTGGAAGATGAAGTGAAACCGATTATTAAACAACAATGAAGACTCAATCCCATCATGAAGGAAGTTGTAAAAAAGGAAATCATTAAATGGTTGGATGCGGGAATTATCTACCTTATCTCAGATAGCTCATGGGTAAGTCCAGTTCATTGTGTGCCAAAGAAAGGGGGAATGACAGTAGTTGCAAATGAGCATAATGAATTGATCCTGACTCGAACAGTTATGGGTTAGCGGGTGTGTATGGATTATAGAAAGTTGAACAATGCCACTCGTAAGGACCATTTTCCTCTACCATGCATAGATCAGATGTTGGACAGGCTTGCAGGGCATGAGTATTATTGTCTTTTGGATGGATACTCAGGTTATAACCAGATTGCCATTGCACCCGAGGATCAGGAGAAGACGACATTCACATGCCCATATGGTACCTTTGCTTTTCGCAGAATGTCTTTTGGATTATGTAATGCGCCGGCAACATTTCAACGGTGTATGATGGCTATTTTCTCCGATATGGTCGAACAAAATCTCGAGGTATTTATGGATGATTTTTCAGTTTTTGGGGATTCATTTGATTATTGTTTGGAAAATCTCACTCTCGTGCTCAAACGGTATATGGAAACGAATTTGGTTTTAAACTGGGAGAAATGTCATTTTATGGTGCAAGAGGGGATAATCTTGGGTCATCGAGTGTCATCAAAAGGAATTTAAGTTGATAGAGCTAAGATCAAAACCATCGAGAGCCTGCCACCACCTATTTCAGTAAAGGGTATTCGAAGTTTTTTGGGACACGCTGGTTTCTATAGATGATTTATAAAAGACTTCTCCAAAATCACGAAACAACTTTGCAATCTTTTGGAGAAGGATGTCCCATTCAACTTTGATCAAGCATGCCTGGAAGCTTTTGATGTGTTGAAGAAGAAACTTGTTACCGCACCTGTAATCATAGCGCTAGATTGGAGTATCTCGTTCGATTTAATGTGTGATGCTAGCGACTTTGCGATTGGCGCAGTTCTTGGCCAACAAAAGGATAAAATTTTTCATGCTATATACTATGCTAGTAAGACATTAACGGATGCCCAACTGAATTATACCACTACCGAGAAGGAGCTATTAGCAGTTGTTTATGCATTTGATAAATTCCGATCATATTTGATTGGGACAAAAGTGATCGTGTTTACAGATCATTCGGCAATTAAGTACTTAATAGCAAAGAAGGATGCGAAGCCGAGATTAATTAGATGGGTATTATTGCTACAAGAGCTTGACATGGAGATCCGGGGCTGAAAAGGAACAGACAATCAGGTTGCTGATCATTTATCACGATTAGAGAATGCAGAACTAAAAAAAGATGACACAACAGTGATCAATGAATTTTTCCCGGATGAACAACTGTTCGCGGTAAGGATGGATACTCCATGGTATGCAGATTATGGAAATCTCATTGTGAGTAAGGTGTTTCCGCCAGATTTAACAAGTCAACAGAAGAAGAAATTTCTCCATGATGTGAAACAGTATTTATGGTATGAACCGTTTTTATTTAAACAGTGTGGAGATCAAGTAATAAGAAGGTGTGTTCCAGAAGTTGAAATGGAAAATATTCTCTACCAATGTCATGCATCTGACTATGGTGGACATTTTGCGGGAGAAAGAACGGTAGCTAAGGTGCTTCAATGTGGATTCTTCGGGCCAACACTCTTTAAGGATGTCTGTGTGTTTTCATTGAAATGTGACAGATGCCAAAGAGTGGGTAATATATCAAAGCGACAAGAGATGCCACTAAACATGATCTTAGAAGTCGAATTATTTGATGTTTGGGGCATCGACTTCATGGGACCATTTCCATCATCTTTTAGCAACTCCAATATACTTCTAGCGGTGGACTACGTTTCGAAGTGGGTAGAAGCTATAACATCGCACACCAATGATGCTAAGGTCGTGGTTAAATTCATTCGGAAGACTATTTTCTCTAGATTCGGCACTCCTCGTGCAATCATTAGTGATGAATGCATGCACTTCTGTAATAAGCAGTTCTCAACTATTCTCGCTAAGTACGGAGTCACACATAAGATAGCTACTGCCTATCATCCACAAACAAGTGGTCAAGCCGAGGTCTCTAACCGAGAAGTAAAACGAATCCTCGAGAAGATAGTGAACCCTTGTCGGAAAGATTGGGCCAGTAAGTTGGATGATGCTTTATGGGCATATCGCACAGCTTACAAAACTTTGATAGGGATGTCTCTATACAGGTTAGTATATGGAAAGGCATGCCATCTTCCAGTTGAACTAGAACACAGTGCTTATTGGGCAATTCGGAAGTTAAACTTTGATATGTCTGCTGCGGGAGAGAAGCGCCTTTTACAATTGAACCAAATGGATGAATTCAGACTCCAATCATAGGAGAATGTGAAGTTATATAAAGAAAAAGTTAAGAGGTGGCATGATGAGAAAATTCTGGAAAGAAAGTTTGAAGCAGGGCAAACAGTGCTATTATACATTTCAAGGCTTAAATTGTTTCTAGGAAAGTTGAAATCCTGTTGGTCTGGGCCATTTATTATTACAAAAGTTTATCCTCACGGAGCTGTAGATATGGAAGACCCGGATGCTAAACGTAATTTCAAAGTCAATGGTCAGAGATTGAAGCACTACTATGGGGGTTGTGTTGATCGTGCAAAGACATCGGCCAACCTTGCTGATTAGAACAGAGAAGAAAGTCAGGCTGAAGACTATAAATCAAGCGCTAACTGGGAGGCAACCCAAGAATTTTTATTGTTATTTTCTATTTTTACTTTTATTTTGTTTTATTTGCTTTACTGTTAGTTTGTTTAGTGGTTAAACCTTTATAGTTTAGGTTTTGTTACACCCCTTATGGTCTCTAACACGATATTTAATTGATTTCAGGGTAAGAGATAAGATTACATATTTGGCGGGTTCGACTAATAGCCACTACGACTACCTAGCCAAGCACTCATGAGCTCAATAGAAGAATATCCATTTGTCAAATTCTCATATTTCTAATCATTTCCCTCATTTTTAGTGTTATTGAATTGCTAAGTGGTGTAGGGTATTTTTTTTAGGCGAATCTTTAATGTTGGTTAGTTTTCTTTTATTTTAGAATGTAGTTTATCTTAGTTTAGGGTTTTTAAAATAAGTCTTAATCTCCTTGCAAAAGAAGAAACTAACAATTAAAGTTGGGGTATTGTAGGTTGAAATCAACAAGTTTGGAAAATTATGACATGTCCAACCGCCTAGGCGCCCAAGCCCGGTACAAACCAAGCGCCTAGGCGCCTCACTACAGTAGCTGAGATGCGACCCAAGCGCCTAAGCGCTCCAGTCAAGGCAACACCAAGCGCCTAGGCGCCCCAAGTCAGTAGCCATACAACGCCCCAGACGCCTAGGCGGTCCAGTCAAGGCAACACCAAGCGCCTAGGCGCTCCATGCGTACCACACATACTGCTTTCAACTGCCTAGGCGGTCCAGCCAAGGCATACCTAAGCGCCTAGGCGCTCCTACTGCAACGCAAAAATAAAAAATAAAAGCCCTAATCGGGCACAACTCGTACAAACCCAAAACAAAGTCTCTCTTGCTCTCCCACTCCAACTCAAACTCACTCAAATCACAACCCTCCTCTAATCTAGCCACAATAATCAACGTTTTCTTGTATAAACCTAATCAAACACTCAATCTCCTACCCAAACTAAGGCACTTAATCTCCATCTTGTTATCCTTCCTCACAAATTTGGAAACCAACTTACATTTAAACCCTATCTATCTGAAGTACGGGTTCAAAGCTCAAATTGCTCCTACAACTTTGATGGGAACATCATATTTGGCTATAACCAAGTAAGTGTGCAAGATTTTCGTGCAAATTATTTGGATTCACTTGGATAATAGCTACATTAGTACTTTGAAGCTAGTTTCTTTCATTGTGTTGGCTCAAGTGGGTTTGAGTACTCTTGATTGTTGCTTGTATTGCATTGGAAGGATATTGTTCTTAGTAATTGACAAATTTGGTGAAACTTAAGTTTGGGTGAGTGCTTCAACAAAAGTGTTCAAAATTTTTGCACATCAAGTGTTCGATAATTTGTCACAAAGAGGATTTGGCCGTCCTAAGCCACTGAATATCATTTGGTTTGGCAAGAAAATATCACATAAGACTATGGCTACTAAGAGGCATAGAGGCGAGACTTCGGGCACTTCACAAAAGTTTGACAAAAAGAGATTTACAAGTGCTAAAGCGTCCGAAAGATATTACAATTTACTTTCTAGTAAATCGCTAATTCCTGAGCGTGGATTATTGCCAGAGGCAGAAGATGGGGAGTTACTACAAATGATTGGAAGTAGAAGATGGGTGAACTTTACATCCCAACCGGATTCATCAGTCATTAAAATTGTTAAGGAATTCTATGCCAATGCAAAAGATGTTGTTGGTAACATAATTTGGGTTCGCGGAAAATCAGTGGAGGTCAGTTTTAGGACAATAAATGCTTACTACGGCTTGAACATAATACCCAATAATGGCTACATGCAATATTTAGAGTACGAGCTAGACTACAGTGAGATCATTCAAGCTTTGTGTGTACCGGGAACAACATGGAAATTAACATATCAACAAGAAGCTGTTTTGTTCCCTGCATCCGCACTAAGCAGTTACGGGAAAACATGGCATGCCTTTATTTGTGCCAAGTTGATGCCATGTAGGCATATGAGTGATGTTATAAATCAACGGGCAGCGTTGATTTTCTGCATTGCACAAGGAAAAACTATAGATGTGGGTCAGATTATACATGATTCCATTGAAAGAGCAATTCAAGGAGGGACCTCAGGTGGACTACCTCATCCATCTTTGATTATTGGACTATGTCGACAAGCTGGAGTAAAATGGGATGCCGAAGAAGCTACACAACCTCCTTTAGCTGCAATTGACCACACGCTTATTAAGAAGTACAAGGTATGGGGTGGGGGTATACCACACCCGAGAGGATTAGGGTTCATTATTGTGTCTCCCGAGCCTGCAGACGAGCCTAATCAACAGTCTCATGATAATCCTTCTGCAGCTGGAAGTTTTGGGCCACCACCAATTTTTTTTGAAGATATTCTTCGAGATTTAACCAATCAAACTAGAAGGATTGACATGGTGGCTACTCGAGTTCAGCAGGGCTTTGACTGAATGGAAAGAAATCAAGATAGCCTAGCTCAGCGACAAACTGAGGTGTATCAGAACTGTAGTGCAGTATTCCTAGAGATGTTTGCCAGCATGAATCCAGCTGCCGCTCCCTACCAATTTCCACCATTGTCTGCATACCCCCCCCACTGATGAAGAAGAAGAAGAAGAAGAAGAAGAGGATACTGACGATGAATAAGGCTTCGATCTTTCAGGGAAGTCCCCAGTGCCTAATTTCTTATGTTTTGTTTGTTATATACAATGAGGACATTGCATAGGTTAAGTTTGGGGGTGCATTTTTTTTTAGTTCTAGTTGCATTTATATAGTATTCGTTTTAGTACTTTTTCATGTAGTTTTCATTCTAATTTCTTACGAAAAAAATCATTTATTTGCATATTTCCAGCTGTTAGATAGTTTAAGTCTGTTTTGGCCAATGATGATATTGGAATTGAGTAGACAAGTATAGTATTGTCTGTTAAGACTTTGATGTGATTTCTTATCATGATTTGAATCTTTAACTGTTTGAAACTGATATAATAAGGATAGCACAGTAAAAATAACTATGTTGACTGATTAAGTCTAAATTGACACATAATGAACTTCTTGAGGATAATACTAGTTTGAATGAATGAAAGACATGAATAGACGGAGATGACTGAATTTAGACAAAAACTTAAGTTTGGGGGAAAAATTTGGGATATATAAGCTTCAAAAAAAAATTAATGAAAAAGATATCGTGGCTAGTCTTATTTCGGGGCCTTTGTTACTTGAGCAAGTACGCCCGAGGGGATTGTCTTTACACCTAGCGCCCTAAGGTCTTATATGGTCTGGGTGTCGTTGGTCGAAAGCTCGCTAATGGGTAGCACTGTCAGCCTAATGGAATGAGACATTGCACAGTAATGGTTAATAAAAGAGATAAACAATAAAACGGGAAAAGAGCAAAAAGCCCCCGTAATGATAAGTAAAGCATAAGTATCCCGGGTTGGACTCTTGAATTTGGTGGATGTTTGACTTTAGTTGGATCTATCTTGTTCGTGAATTTTGTGAGTTGACACTATATGATGCCTTTAAGGAGATCTATTATGTTTTGTATTTAGCATTATATTAGTTAGAATTGTTGTTCAGCACACACACACACACACTATATCAGTAATAACAGGGTAAGATTTGATGATTGACTAGGAAATTATTGATCTGTCTTGATATGATGTACTAGCATGTTTAATTTGATTTCTCTGAGGCTTGATGAATAGATTTTGTTCTGTTTCACTTCTGAAATTTTAGGCACGTAGATAGTTGTATTTCATATTTAGTTATTGCATTGTGTTTTATTGCTTGGGGACAAGCAATTGGTTAAGTTTGGGGGTATTTGATGAGTAGGTTTTATACCTATGAATCCGATATTATTAAACTTAATTATTGCTATCTTTAATTGTTTTTTTAGTATATTTTTATCTATTTTGTGTTTATTTCATGTAGGTTGGAGCTGGAGGGACAAATTGGTCATTTCGGAGAAGAAAAAGGTCAAAAAATCATTAAAATTAGAGCTAAGTGGCATTTTTGTAATTACATGGTCCTGGTCAAGCGCCTAGGCGCTTGGAAATGGCTTGTGTTGAGCGCTTAGGCGCTCATGTGCGGCAAAAAAAGGATTTTCTACTGCCAAGTTGGTTTTTGAAGCCAAAAAGAAATCTGAATGAGGTGGGAGACTAATACAAATAGGAGGAGACTTTAGAAAAGACGTATCACTTAATTTTTGAAGAGATTTTTGCAGAGAGAACAAGGAAAACACGAAGAAGAATTGCAAGGGCTGAAGATCAAAGAGAGAGTATTGGAGCAAATTCAGAGTTTCTTATTCTCTTCTCTAGTTTTATCTTTTGTAATTATCTGGAATGTTTGGATTATTAATCTGGATGATATTTTTCTTTATTATTATCATGAACTAAATTTTCATTAAGATTGTAACGGAATTTGGTATGTAGTTTAAATTGGACCTTCCCATTGAATGAAAGTTGGTTTTTATTAAATTGTTTATTATATCTTTTGCTTATTGATTAATTATTTGGCCAACAATTATTGTGATAATATATATAAAATTGGAAGATGGAGTATAGATTAAGATCTAGATATAATAACATCTGTTCATATAATCTGAATAGGGTTAATATGATTAGCATGTAGGATAGGAATATACCTATGTGTCTTTTGTATCCTTTGAAAGAATTTATGCGTAAACCCTAATTAACTTGATTCACATAGGAATAAAGTGAATTAATTGAGTAGGGTGCTCTTTGTAATTTTGTGTCTTAAGGATCGGAGTTAGGAGGATTTGTTCATGTGTTTTGGAAAAAGTGTGTGAATTTTACTCTCCTTAGTGGTCTTGACAGATTGTCGACCGATAACACACAAGTGCTCATACACCTCTTCCGAGGTATGTGAGGTATGTATAAACATATCCTCTCTAGATCTACCCAATAGGGAATAAAACAAAAAAAACATCCAAGCTAGGTAATAATCCTACACATTCCTATGCGAATTAACCATAACAAGGAATTTAAAGCATAGGTTCTCAATTAGGTCAGACATAGCGCACATGTATATTCCTATCCTATACACAAATTATGTAGTTGAATTAAGTAGACAAATCATAATCACATGCCAATATATCAAGGTATAAATCTAAAATCCATTTTCCAATTTCTTATAGATTACCAAAATCATCACTAATTCTTTAGCAAGAATCATTAAGCATTAATATATTGATCCAAACCATATGGTGACAACCAAAGAGATAAGATATTAAATTCAAATTACAAAAGGGTTCCATTATAATCTTAGAGCCAATATTCAGTTCATAGCTAGTAAAAAAATACAACTAGCAACAATAACAACATTTATAAATATAGAATTAAAGGAAATAACTAGAGAAGAATAAACTCTGTCAAAGCTTCTTCAATCTCCAAGAAATACCTTTGATTTGCCTTCTAATCCGTGTTACTCTTGAGCTCCAAGAATACCCAGTCTGTGACGCCCCCAAAATAGGTATACATCACCCATTCTGAGTTTCCAAATACATGGTACATAATCTAAATACAAACTTAATTTATACAACAGTTAAGTGTCGTGCAAAATACGAAAAAACATAAGTTGTGAGTTTTAATACAAATATTATCTCCTAGACAATATCCAAACTCAAAATGAGTCCTCATTACAATTATTATCACACTATTTTTATAGAATAGTGAGGACTACTATAGCAACCATCTTGGACCATCACTCCATTCCCTGACTAGTCCCAGCTATATTCTCATTTTCTGAAGAGAACAATGAAAGAAAAGGGTGAGCTCAACTAGCCCAGTAAAGAATATTATGATTAAGATAATGCAGAATAAATTATCATTAGTCTTGAAAAGTATAACAACTGATAGAATACAATAGACAATAAGTTTTCGATCAACAATCACAGCGGAATAAGCAATTCATTAGAAGAGTCAAGTAGAACATGATATCTACTATCTTCTATGATTTAAAAGGATATCATCAATTTTATTGATGAGACTCAGCTTAATAAATAATCCACATAACTGAATATTCCATGCACTACGGGCTAATGATATTCATTAGTATCACATCCACGAATTATCCATGCACTACGGGCCAAAGATATTCATATTATCACCCGCGGTCATGATCATGCTAAACAACAATTCATCTTTGCACCCTTAGCCGAAGAGAACCCATGGTCTTGATTATACCAACAATTATCCATCAATGTACTACGTGTCAATGAAGACTTTTACCACATCATTTATAACATTACAGGTCATGAATATACCGATACATAGTCATAATCATACCAATCAACAGTCCATCTATGCACTACGGGACAAATATGACTGTTATCATAATATAAGCATGAGGATGATGACAATGATATAAGCATTAATCAAACGAAATCAAGGATAAATATTAAAGACTTTAAATTTATCCAGAGTTTAAAAATGTCCAAATTATCAACATTATAACTGCTTTGTGGAGTAAAATTTAAGAATAATATTCACGTATCAAAAATAATTTGGACAGAAAAGAATCAATTTTCATTATGAATAGTACCCGAGTGAATAGTATCCCATAAATAGTACTTCATGAATAGTGTCATATGTAAGAATAGTACCGTACGTATAAATAGTGTCGTACGTGTGAATAATGCCGTATAAATGAATAGTAACCATGAATAGTACACCGGCATGAAAAGCTTAAAATTTAACAAGAATGTTCAGAAAAAATATCTTTGTGAAACGATACTAGATGAAGTGCAAATTTCAAGGATATTCTACCAATTTCAAGGAGTATAGAAGCAATACTTAACAAAATGAGTGTAGAATTCAGAATCTGAAATGAAATAATATTACTTACATACTACAGAGTATGGAAGAAAATATTATTTCTTATGAATATTGAAAAAAAAATATCCCTTACGATTATTGAATGAAAATAATATTCCTTACGAATATTAAACGAAGACAATATCCCTACGAATATTGAACAAAAATAATATTCTTTACAAATATTGAACGAAAATAAAATTCCTTACGAATACAAAAAATAATATCGTAAGCGAATATGAAATAAATAATACCCCTTACCTCAAAAAGAGAGCAATTCTGACAGGTACAACGGAGATATTCTTGAAGAAAACTTTCACTATTTTTTACACTCAAAGCTTCCTTAAACTCTAAAGAAATACTCTCAATATTATAAAAGAAGAATTCTCTGATTTTGGTGTATTTTCATTTCTAAACTGAGCATCCCATTTATAGGAGAATGGAAGGATACTATTTGAATTAGAAAATCACGGGTTGCACAAGAAATTTTTTGAACAAAGTCACGGACGAATTCTAAAAAAATTTGATTTTACTATGTAGTACCATATTGCACTATGCAACACTATGCAGTACTATGCAAATAATAAAATATAATATATTCTATTTTATATAAAAAACAAAACTTATTATAATATATATATATGTATACACACACACACACACATACACACACACACACACATATATATATATATATATATATATATATATATATATATATATATATATATATAACAAAACTGAGATAACTTTCTACAGACAATTTTGAAAAATAGGTAAGTGGGGGGGGGGGGGGTTCATATAATAAGCCAAATTTATAACAAATACTTCATAAAAATCCTCTCTATTTATCTCAACTCACTTGACTTCTCAAAACACATTTTTAATAACAATGATCATTAATTTTAAAATTCACAATATTAACAACCAGCTCATTCCCAGGAAAGAGGGGGCTTTCCAATAAGGACTTCTACTTATTGGCGCGCAATTAGGTGACCAAACCCATTTTCTCGACAAAACTTTCTAGACATCATCAATAATGCAAATAATAATATGAATAACTTTGTCGTCTCAATTATTGATTTACTAATATAAAGTATTGTGACAATAATTGAATCAATAATGTGAGAGACTATGCAACAATTACTATAGCAATAATTGAGTATAACTGAGTGACTTCTCAAGTAAGCATCAATAATCAATACCGTGTTCTACTATGCAACCACGCATATTACTGTAGCTTTATCATCGGGTAATTTAATAGTTAACGGTAAAACTTTCATCGTTATTTTTATAAAAAGATATTTCTGTCGTTTTCTAACTCCGACAATAATTCCGTTGTGGGGTTCACCAATCATTGTGCCGTCGTACGAATATTCCTTGATAAAACGAATATTCCTCGACCAATCGAATATTTTATGACAACCTGCTTACTTTACAAAATTTATAAATATTACCCACAACTATAACATTATAACAAATCCACAACATAATATTCAAAGTGATATTTAGAGAAAATTAATCTTTATTCATAAAACTGCTAGGGACATCTAGTAAGAGGACTTAAGCCACTATTATGAGCTTGTCAAAACTATTATATGTTTGTGTGTGGATGTTACATTTACATTTGATGGATGTGTACGAATGTATTTACTTACTGTACTGAATGTTTTACATTATATCTGCTTGTGATATTAGTGCTTCGTATATGTCATCATTTTCATAAACGGTGAGACACATTGTATGTGAATGTATATTGTGTGGTTCCTCCTTCAGGAGGCTATCCTATCGGTGTTTGATTAATAGACTCGTAGTGAGACTAATTCCAATGAGGCTCGGGAAAGGTACCACCCAAATTCGCTCCAGTTGAAAGATCGGATTAACTTCCTGTCGAGTAAATTATGACGATTTGGGAACTTTCATGCCAAAAAGCCGCGAGAGTAGCCTAAGATAGGTTAGGCTCTGATGAACCAAACACAGAGGAAAGTGTCTTCATCCTTTCTCATTTCAAATTACTCGTAAAGTCAATTACTAGTAATTTCATTCCATATTAATCTCCCTGTAATGAGAAATATGAAGAAATATGTGTACACGCATATTTATAAATATTAACATGCTATACTATATTAAAAACAGCTAACATCCGTTTTGCAGGATAATATTCCTAAAACGGATACATCATATAACATGCAAACATTTATACATTCCCTAAAACTAAACTATGTCAATTTTTTGCAGGGAAACAATTGGATCTATTATCTATTCTAAATTCAAAAAGGCCATGAGCCTACAACCAATTATGTCTTCATCTGACCAGACTAATCCTAATCCTGTCTCCCATGAAGAATTTGACGGATTAAGTAAATAAATCAGAGATTTGGCTGTTCTACTTAAAGAACTACACCAATCTACTCAGGGTACAAGGATACCCGTACATACTGAATCCTATGCACATGGAGGAACACACGGTGCGGATAAAGTAGCTCCCATATCTGATTCTTAGTTGGATAAAACCAACAAAATTCATGATACCACCTATCTCAATGAAGATCTAGACATCGTTGATATCAGAAAGAAAGTCCTTCAAATGGAAGAGACAATTCGTTCTATCAAAGGGATTGGAGCACATTGGAGTGTTTCATATGAGGACCTTTGTATATTCCCTGGTGTGAATTATCAAAAGAAGTTTAAGACTCATGAATTTGAAAAGTATGACGGGTTAGGAGACCCTTACACACATTTGAAGGTATTCATTGGAGAACTCGAATCTTATGCCAAGGATGAAAAACACAGGATGCATCTGTTCCAGAAAAGTCTGATTAGAAAAGCCTCATCGTGGTATACCATATTAGAAAACTCCAAGATACATAGCAGGAAGGAGCTAGCCCATGCCTTCCTCACTCAGTACATCTTCCAGTCATAGATGGCCCCTGACCGGTACCAAATAACTAAAGTCAGAAAACAAACCAATGAATTTTTCAGAGAGTATGCTCAAAGGTGGAGACGCCTTGCTGCTCAAGTTGTTCCCTCTATGAATGAGTCAGAGATGGTGATGACCTTTATAGACATACAAGAAGCTTGATAAGTGGATTTTATATACACGAATCGATATTCATTTCAAGTTTAAATTCGTAGTTTTCTTCAGAGATTGTCACGACGGTTGCGAATCAAGGCTACGTGAAGGGGTTTTCATTATTATTCTTTTCTTTAGTCTTATTTGTAATTGGAAGGATGTTTTTAACAAATTATTCAGTTTTTAATTCATTTGTTATGAACTAATTTACTTATTAGACTTGTGATGAATCTTTGGGCGAAACGATGATTCTATAACTTTGATTTCCAATTTAATAAGATATGTTCAGTTTATCTATGTTAATTTGAGTGTGAATTTATGAATTGCCTGATCAACAGTTCTTGTGGATTTGAAAGGAATCGAGAGAGGAGATTCGAATCTAGACCTAGTTAATATGGCATGTGTCATGAATTTTGTCAATAGCATATTTGTGATTATTGTTAAGGTAGAGATACGCTTGACATTGCATGTAATCGTATAGAGAGCTTAAACTTCAACCTTCTTTAATTGCAGTTCACATAGAGATATAGTGAGTTGGTTAAGTTAGGTGTTTAACAGATTTTTATCTTAATTGTGGATTGATGTTAATATGGTATTAGTGCATCGAGAGGTGGCTCTTACTACGTTCGTGTTCTTGATTAATAAACTGGGATATTAAATTGAGTTGGAATAAAGGTTTGAAAATCATAGTGAAGCTCAGGGTGAAATCATAAGTCTAATTCTTCATTAATTGTTTGAACTTTCGGATTTTGTTTTTGGTGACTGTTTTGTGATAGTTTATTTCCTTATTAATTTATTTTTTTTTATATAATTTAAAACCATTGAATTGATTAGTTTAATAAAATTAGGGTTAATACAAAATTGATAATTGTGAAGTTAAAACTCTTGATATTTTGTCCTCGTGGGAACGATACTTTATTCACTACTATATTACTTGTTGACCACGTATACTTGCGTGTTGTGCGTATATAGATTTTACCCAACAAGTTTTTGGCGCCGTTTCCGGGGATAATTTAGCCGAGATTTTAATATTTTTTACGATATCAGTTTAATTAGTCCAGTTTTACATAAACATTTTTATTTTGTTTTCTCTATTTCAAGTTTTCGACATTGGTTTATGCAAACACGATCTAAACATCCAGACTTGCTTCCTTTTGAGGACGACATAGATAGACGATTCCAAAAGTTGAGTAAGTGGATTGAGGAAATGAGGAACGAATTCAAAAATTCTGATAAGGAAGGAACGATGGCTGCCGAAGACCAGAAAGCGTTGAGGGATTTTGCCACACCTAAGGTGACTGATCTGCAGTTGAGCATTACTAGGCCTGCAATAGCTGCGAACATTTTTGAAATAAAGCCTGGGACCATTTCGATGATGCAGAACTCATGTTAGTTTGGGGGGATGACAAATGATGATCCGAATGAGCATCTAATCAGTTTTCTGGAAATGTGCGACACGTTCAAGTACAATGGGGTGTCGGATGAGGCAGTTAGACTTCGCTTGTTCCCATTCACTTTACAGGACAAAGCGAAGAGTTGGTTACATTCTTTACCGCCGGGTTCGATCACTACGTGGGAGGATTTGGCTCAAAAATTACTTGCCAAATTTTTCCCACCGGCGAAGACTGCGAAAATGAGGAATGACATAACAATGTTTGAGCAGAAGAATGGGGAGTCACTATATGAGGCATGGGAGAGATACAAGGAATTACTCAGAAAGTACCCACATCATGGATTGCCCAAGTGGTTACAAATGAGCACCTTCTATAACGGGCTACATGGAAATGTCAGAACCAACATTGATGCAGCATCGGGCGGTGCATTCATGACTAAGAGTTACGAGGACGCATACAATTTGATAGAAACAATGGTGGCAAATAACTACCAGCGACCCACAATAAGAATAACACACGCAAAGGCGACTGAGATCTTGGAATTAGATGGAGTAACAGCTATACAAGCATAACTTTCTGCACTATCCATGAAGTTTGATATGATGAATGAGAGGGTAAATACGATGACAATGGCTCAAGTTCAACAAGTTCAGCAGGTTATGGTAGTATGTTAATTGTGTGCTGGTGATCATCCGACAGATCAGTGTGCAATAAATCCAGCATCCATTCAGTTCATAGGCAACTATAATAGAATTCCACAAAATACTTACCAAAACACCTACAACCAGGGTAATAGGAACCACCCAAACCATTCATGGAGCAACAATCAGCAAACTCAAGCTCCACAACCATCATATCCCCCTGGTTTTCATAGTCATCCACAACAGGTTCAACAGCAGGACAGGAAATCCAATGGGGATGAAATATGGGCAAGGTACATGACTAGCAACTACTTGGCTATGAAGAATCAAGCTATTGCTATCAAAAATATAGAGAATCAGATAGGTCAAATTACATTGACATTGAATAATAGACCACAAGGAACATTACCTAGCAACACCGAGAGAAATCCTAAGGGTAATCAGGAGCAATGCCAAGCAGTTACATTGAGAAGTGGAAAACATCTCGGTGGGAATAGTGCAAAAAATTCAGCAACATCTAAGGAAAAGGTTGATGACAGTAACGCAGTGTAGGGAAACAAAACTGAGGAAATAAAGTTAAATAGTGAGCTGATTGTTTTTCCTCCACCGCCGTTTCAGCAGAGGGTCCAAAAATAGAAATCAGATAAGTAGTTCGCAAAGTTTTTAGACGTGTTCGAGAAACTCCAGATTAACATCCCATTCGCAGAGGCCTTAGAGCAAATGCTGAGTTATGCAAAGTTTATGAAAGGAATTCTATCGAGGAAAAAGAAATGGTAAGAATTCGAAACGGTGGCACTAACAGAGGAGTGTAGTGCGGTGTTACAGAAGAAGCTTCCACCAAAACTTAAAGACCCGAGGAGCTTTACTATCCTGTTCACGATCGGGAATATGTCGTTTAACAAATGCTTGTGTGATTTGGGGGCGAGTATAAACCTGATGCCATTGTCAGTGTACTCAGAATTGGGTTTGCCCGCGCCAAAGCCTACTAATATTTCATTGCACTTGGCGGATAGGTCAATCACATATCCGAGAGGAATTGTAGAGGACATTCTGGTAAAAGTGGATAAGTTTATATTCCTTGCAGACTTTATCATACTGGATTTTGATGAAGATAAGAACATCCCGATCATCCTAGTGAGACCTTTCTTGGCTACGGGAAGGACACTCATTGACGTGCAAAAAGGAGAACTTACTATGAGAGTCCAAGACCAAGAAATAAAATTCAATGTGTTCAAGGCCATGAAATATCCCACGGACGAGGAAGAGTGTTTTCGAATGGATTTAATTGAGCAAATTACCAGCGAAGATATGAGCAAGAGTTTGATCAACGATCCGTTAGAAACAACTTTATTGGGGGATGAAGAAAAAGACGACCCGAAATTTGTGGACTTATTACAGATGCTAGACTCGTTGCCACGAGTTAGCCGATTCAGAGCACCGGTTTAACCTCTGCACACCGAGGAGACAGTTGCAAAAAAATTAAAACCATCATTGGATGACCCAGAACATTGAAACTTAAGCCACTCCCTAAACATCTCAGGTATGCATATTTAGGCAATTCAAATTCTTTACCTGTAATTATTTCTGCTGCACTTAATGAATTGCAGGAAGAAAAGTTGTTGAGGGTTCTTAGGGATCACAAATCAGCGATTGGATGGACGATTACGGATATAAAAGGCATTAGCCCATCATTTTGCCTGCACAAGATTCTGATGGAGGATGATGCAAGTCCATCGATGGAGCATCAACGTCGACTTAATCCAATCATGAAGGAAGTGGTCAAGAAGGAAATTCTAAAATTATTAGATGCCGGTATCATATATCCAATTTTCGACAGTAAATGGGTAAGTCCGGTTCATTGCGTGCCAAAGAAAGGGGGAATGACGATGATACAGAATGAGGACAACGAGTTAATTCCAACAAGGACAGTGACAGGTTGGAGGGTGTGCATCGATTATAGGAGACTGAATATGGCAACCCGAAAAGACCATTTCCCGCTACCTTTTATCGATCAAATGTTAGACAGGTTAGCGGGACATGAGTTTTACTGTTTATTGAATGGATACTCAGGATATAATCAGATCGCCATCGCTTCTGAGGATCAAGAGAAGATAAAATTTACATGCCCTTATGGCACATTTGTGTTTCGAAGGATGTTATTCGGGCTATGCAACGCACCCGCAACTTTCCAACGGTGTATGATGGCTATTTTTTCAGATATGGTGGAGAAGAATGTTGAAGTCTTCATGGAAGATTTCTCGGTCTATGGAGACAACTTTGACACTTGCCTAGAGAATCTGGTCATGGTATTGCAGCGATGTAAGGACACAAACTTCATACTAAATTGGGAAAAATGCCACTTCATGATTGAAGAGGGCATAATTTTGGGGCATAAGGTGTCGGCTCAAGGATTGGAGGTGGACAAAGCAAAGCTTGATACGATCGAGAAATTACCTCCACCAAGCTCAGTTAAGGGTATTAGAAGTTTTCTGGGGCATGCTGGGTTCTACAGGAGGTTCATAAAAGACTTCTCTAAGATTGCAAAACCTCTATTCAGTCTTTTAGAGAAGGATGCACTTTCAGCTTTACTGCGAAATGTAAGTACGTGTTTGACGTATTGAAGAAGAAATTAACTACAGCCCCCGTGATAGTCGTACCGGACTGGAAAATGCCATTCGAACTTATGTGTGATGCGAGCGACTATGCGGTTGGGGCTGTTTTGGGCTAAAGACGAGACAAGGTGTTTCACGCCATATACTATGCAAGAAAAAAACTCACAGAGACTCAAATGAACTACACTACCACGGAAAAGGAATTACTTGCAGTGGTGTACACGTTCGACAAATTCTGGGCATACTTGATTAGGACTAAGGTAATAGTCTACACGGACCATTCGGCGATTCGGTACTTAATAACGAAAAAAATGCTAATCCACTCCTTATC
This sequence comes from Panax japonicus, assembly GCA_020205505.1. Lineage (NCBI taxonomy): Eukaryota > Viridiplantae > Streptophyta > Magnoliopsida > Apiales > Araliaceae > Panax > Panax japonicus. Next base: position 50,593,266 of record CM035113.1, read on the forward strand.
CGATGGATTCTCCTACTTCAAGAGTTTGATTTTGAAATTAAAGATAGAAAGGGAACAGAGAATCAAGTTGCCGACCATTTATCAGGGCTGGAAAATCCAGAGAAAAAGGATGAAGATAGATGCGCGATCAACGAGTCATTCCCAGATGAGCAACTATTTAGGTTAAATACAGAATTTCCATGGTATGCAGACTTCGCAAATTATGTGGTGAGCAAAATGCTTCCCCCGGATCTTACACGACAACAAAAAAAGAACTTTCTGCATGTCGTCAAGTGGTACATGTGGGATGAACCGTACCTATTCAAACAATGCACTGATAAGATGATTCGATGATGTATCCCCTACAGTGAAGTCCACAACATATTACAAGAATGCCACTTATCGACATACGGTGCACATTACGGGAGTGAGCGCACCGCGGCAAAAGTGTTTCAATCTGGGGTTTATTGGCCTACAGTGTTCAAAGACGCCCACCAATTTGTGAAAAAATGTGATAGATGTCAAAGGGTGGGAAACATATCGAAATGGAATGAGATGTCCCTACAAACAATTCTTGAAGTGGAAATATTTGATGTATGGGGCATCGATTTCATGAGACCCTTTCCTTCGTCTTTGAACAATCAATATATTCTACTCGCGGTGGACTACGTCTCGAAATGGGTTAAAGCTGCAGCATTACCATCGAACGATGCCAAGGTGGTCCTCAAATTCCTTCAGAAAAACATTTTCACGAGGTTTGGCACGCCAAGAAAAATAATTAGTGATGAAGGTAGTCACTTCTACAATAAGTCATTTACAGCTCTTTTGACTAAGTATGGGGTAAACCACAAGGTGGCTACAGCGTATCACCCTCAAACTAATGGGCAAGCCGAGGTATCGAACAAAGAAGTTAAGAGGATATTGGAAAAAGTCGTAAATCCGAGTTAGAAAGATTGATCACTTCGGTTGGATGACGCATTATGGGCGTATCGGACTGCATACAAAACACCAATCAAGATGTCACCTTATCAACTCTTGTACGGAAAAACATGTCACTTACCGGTGGAGCTACAACACAAGTCCTATTGGGCAATACAGAAATTGAATTTTGATCAAGCCGCGGTAGGAGAAAAGAGGCTACTTCAACTAAATGAGCTTGACGAATTCTGACTCCAAGCCTACGAGAACGCCAAGCTATACAAAGAAAAGGTTAACAGATGGCACGACTAGAAAATTGTGCAATGAACATTCGAGCCGGGCCAATCAGTCCTCTTGTTCAACTCATGGCTGCGATTGTTCCCAGGAAAGCTTAAGTCGATATGGTCGGGACCATTCACTATAAAACGAGTATTTCCTCATGGAACAATTGAACTCTACAGTCGTAATCCATTAGAAACGTTCAAGGTCAATGGTCAACATATAAAGCATTATTGGGGTGGCGAGTCGAACTAGGACGCCGATGACATTACCCTCGCCGACACACAGTAAAACAGGGAGTAGTCAGGCTGAACGACTTAAAATCAAGCACTTATTGGGAGGCAACCCAACTTTTCTTTATTTTTAATAGTTCATGTTTAATTCTTAGGATGTAGTTCTTATTACGCAATAGTTAGTTCTTTTATCAAATACTAGTTTTGCTAAAAATCTCAATGAAACTCCAAGTCATCATTAATCTAACATATTACATGTTTATGGTTGCAGGAGGGGTCTAAAGTGAGTAAGAGCAACAACGGGCAAGAAAACAAGCAAAATTGGAGAATTTTGATCTTCACTTTTTGAAGCATAAAGATTGAAGTCAGTGGCACCCCCCACCGGGGCGGGTGTTTTTGGCCCAGCACCCCCCGCCGAGGCGGGGGTCCTGAAACCTGGGCAGACACGCCTATTTTAAAGGCACGACCCTTCCTTCTTTCCCACACACACACGCCTACTATTTCATTTGCTCTCAGTCTCCCTCAACATCACTACCTAATGTCCTACCAACCCACTACTCCCCATTGCCTACATCACAAACCTCATCCCCACAACTAATTCACACGATCTCCACAACCCAACACCAACACCAACACCACCTCTATATATATCACTCTATCTCATCTCTTTTTCTTCCCACAATCAAATTCCGAATTAGGGTATTCTGAGAGGTTGTTTTCGAGAACAAATTCTAGTACTACTTGGGGCTCCAATTCATACATTCTATACACCAATTTCCAAGTTTAAATTTCAAAATTGTGTAACCTACCCCAACCGCACACAAAGTGTTTGATAAAGTGCTTGAACCAAGTTTTGGAAATGGTAGTGTTTGCTAGCAATCAACATCTGAAAGTCAATAGCGTCTCGACCGACATCGAAACGCCAACTGGGGGAGGGTTCAAGCGCCGCTCCACCACCACCAACCTATGACCACCGAAAATATGTGAGTGCCGCCGCCGCCGACCGTTATGAGTACATGCTAACCAAGGCACTTACGCCAGAGCGTGGATTGGCCCCCGAGGGGAATGACGGGGAGATGATGTCCCAAATTTACCAAAAGGGGTGGCTCAAATTCACCGAACATCCGATACTCGTCGTGGTTAACATTGTCAAGGAATTCTATACAAACACCGAAGATAAAGCTCCATTCAAAGCATTTGTGCGGGGTCGAATGGTTCCATTCAGTGATGATGCCATTAACGCTTACTATCAGCTGCGAGTGCCATGACACTGTCAGTATGCCCAACTGAGGGATTTTGACCCGAACTATGAGGAGGTTATAACAAATATGACAAAGCCGGGCACATCTTGGACCAAAGGTAGAAAGGGAGGAACAGGGACCTAAGCCGGAATGGAAAGATATGGTACGCATTTTTATGTGCAAAATTGCTTTCGTCCCAACACACTTCGGACGTCACCAAAGAGAAGGCGTTACTGCTATACACCATTGTGCAAGATTTCATTATTGACGTCGGGGCCATCATCAATTTCTCCATCCGCCGGTGCTTACGGGGAAATTTTTCGAGCGGTTTGCCACACCCTTCACTTATATGTGCGTTGTGCCGCAACGTCGGGGTGCGTTATTCTGATGATGATCCCACTCAACTACCGCTTGCTTTGCTTGTTTCGAGAATGATTGCACGGTATTCAGTTTGGGCTGGAGGAGAGTCACATCCACGGGGTTTGGGTTTTATTTTTCCATCGGCGTCGAACGACAAAGTCGATGCTGAAGAAACCTCGGGAGACGAGGATGAAACGATGGGAGATCAAGGAACCGAGAAGGTACCGCAGACTGAGGTAATTTTTAGTACTCAGTTCCTTGAGTTCCAAAATTAGATGAATGTGCATAATAGGGTAACACGCCGGGAAATGCGGCGATTGGCGATGCGCCAAGATCACATGTTTGATGTCATGACCACATCTTTCGCCTCATTCAACACAACATTCCAAAGTTTCAACCTGGCGGCTCACTTTCTATATCAACAACCCGGTCCATTAACTCGATTTCCTCCTAGTGATTCTGATGAAGAAAAGCACCAACCACCGCCCCAGACTTAGATAATTCCAGGGAAGTCCTATTGCACTTTATTGTTATCCAATGAGGGGCATTGACTTATTTAAGTTTGGGGGAGTTATTTGTTTAGTTGCATGCATGCATTTTTAAATTTTTGTTGTCATATCTAGTTTTGCATTATAGAATAGATATTTGCATAGTAGTTAGGATTTTGCATTGTTTTCATATATCTAAAATAATAATAATAATAATTTAGTTAAATAGTGTGTTTGCATGTCTAATGGTGTCGCATTTTTTATGTTATTTGTGGGCCAATGATGAGACTGAGAAAAAGTTAACCAATATAGTATGGATTATTAGAACTGTGATATAATTTCTATTATGAATCGATTCTTGGACTTGTTTGAAACTGTTATAAAAAGGGTAGCACTAATAACATCTTTGTTGACTGGTTAGTTCAAATTGACACATAAAAAGTTTCTAAAGGATAATGCTAGGGTGAACCAGAAAATGACAAGGATATGTAGTGAAGGCTTAAATTAGGCAAGATCCTAAGTTTGGGGGAATATATGTGGGGTATATAAGCTTTGTTAAAAAAAGTAAAAAAGAAGAAGAAAAATATAGGGTATACATTGTGACTAGTCTTGTTTCGGGGCCTTTGTTACTTGAGCAAGTAAGCCCGAGGGGATTGTCTTTACACCTAGCGCCCTAAGGTCTTTTATGGTCTGGGAGTCGTTGGTCGAAAGCTCGCTAAGGTGTAACACTATTAGCCTAATGGGATGAGACATTGCACAGTCATTTATGTATATTTAGGGAAAAAAGAGATTAAAATAAAATGGGAAAAGTGCAAAAAGCCCCCGTACAAAAAAAAGAAGAAAATAAAGTATAAGTATCCTGCATGTACCCTTGAATTTGGTTGAGTTTAATTTTAGTTGAGTCGTGCCTATCTTTGAGATTTTTAAGTTTGCACTGTATGATTCCTTCTAAGAAGTTGTTTATGTATTGAATTTGGGTCTGTATCAGTTATCTTAGATGTTGATCACACACGCACACTATACTAGTGATAATTGTTCAAGAATTGAGAATTAATATGTAAATGTGGATTGGTTTTGATAATTTGTATTGTAAAGTTGCTTGTTTTCTCTGAGGCCGATGGGATAAGTTAGTTTATGCGATGCTGTTGGATTTTTAGGCATTTAGATTATTATTGCATTTCATTGAATTGCATAGCATGTAGTTTGTTTTGTGCTCGAGGACTAGCACGGTTTTAGTTTGGGGGAGTTTGATAAGTGGATTTTATATACACGAATCGATATTCATTTCAAGTTTAAATTCGTAGTTTTCTTCATGTTTTGTGTTCATTTTACTCGTTTTATGTCATTTTATGTGCAAGGTGGTCATGGATGCAAGTGGTGAGGAAAGGCAGTCTTTGTGGCGCAAAAGTGGAAAAATGTTGAAAAAGACAAAAATTGAAGTCAGTAGCACCCCCCCGCCGGGGCGGGCTTTATTGTGCTTGTACCCCCCGCCGAGGCGGGGGTCTCAATTTCTGGGTGTCCTGTTCTATTTTGATTTCTGCTTGTGCTCGATTTGTGGGACCGGAATGATGCGCTTGGACTCTAATAAAAAGGGATTTCGACCAAGAGAGAAGGAGAGCTTGCTATTACATAGAAGAACAACGATCATACCACACAAAGGCATTAATTCAAGAGCAATTCAGGGATTCAAGAGCAAACATTGGAGGAGTAATTTTCAGAGATTGTCATGACGGTTGTGAATCAAGGCTACGTGAAGGGGTTTTCATTATTCTTCTTCTCTTTAGTCTTATTTATAATTGGAAGGATGTTTTCAATAAATTATTCAGTTTTTAATTCATTCGTTATGAACTAATATACTTATTAGACTTGTGGTGAATCTTTAGGCGAAACGATGATTCTATATCTTTGATTTCCAATTTAATAAGACATGTTCAGTTTATCTATGTTAATTTGAGCGTGAATTTATGAATTGCCTGATCAACAGTTCTTGTGGATTTGAAAGGAATCGAGAGAGGAGATTCGAATCTAGACCTAGTTAATATAGCACGTGTCATGAATTTTTTCGATATCAGATTTGTGATTATTGTTAAGGTAGATATACGCTTGACATCGCATGTAATTGTATAGAGAGATTAAACTTCAACCTTCTTTAATTGCAGTTCACATAGAGATATAGTGAGTTGGTTAAGTTAGGTGTTTAACGGATTTCTATCTTAATTGTGGATTGATGTTAATATGGTATTAGTGCATTGAGAGGTGGCTCTTACTACGTTCGTGTTCTTGATTAATAAACTGGGATATTAAATTGAGTTGTAATAAAGGTTTGAAAATCATAGTGAAGCTCAGGGTGAAATTATAAGTCTAATTCTCCATTAATTGTTTGAACTTTTGGATTTCGTTATTGGTGACTGTTTTGTGATAGTTTATTTCCATATTAATTTAGTTTTTTTTATATAAATTAAAACCATTAAATTGATTAGTTTAATAAAATTATGGTTAATACAAAATTGATAATTGTGAAGTTAAAACTTTTGATATTTTGTCCTCGTGGGAACGATACTTTATTCACTACTATATTACTTGTTGACCACATACACTTGCGTGTTGTGCGTATATAGATTTTACCCAACAAAGCTCCTTTCTACAAGAGAGTCTTAGCTGGTATTGGAAAACCATTCTCTGAAATGATTAAACATAGGGAGATGGCTGAGATGGGATTGAAGTCAGAAAAGATTCAAGACCTAGCTACCATTAAAGTTGTTGCTGAGCACATCCAGACTAGAAATTATGGAAACAACCTCCGGAGGGTCCATAAAAGGAAAGAGGAGGAAGTTTCCTTGATACTACAAGGTCAGAAAGGCAGTCAGGATATGCCTATCCAGAGGAGAAATTACTCCCCCTTTAAAGCACAACCTTCTAACCCTTCATTGCCAAAAGGTAGAGAAGATAGACGTACTCGAGTGTTCACACCCTTAGGGGACTCACTCGAGAACATTCTCAATCTTCTGACCACTCCGAAGAAAATTACTCATCTTCTTACACCAGCAAACCCGAATGGGAAGGGTTTCAATGTTAGTCGGAAATGTGACTATCATGTTGGAGCTCCAAGACATGATACTCAAGATTATTGGGCCTTGGAACACAAGATCCAGGATTGGATTGATAATAGTGAGATCGTGGTAACTAAACCTGACCAACCCCATGTGCAAGACAACCATCTTCCTTAACACAAAGAAGAAGAGGTTAATATGATTAATTAGAGTAGTGGACAACGTTCCAATAATCATGGTGGTGGATCATCCCAAACCAGCAAAGATGGTGCTAACAAATGGGATTTTGCTCAGTTCCAGTTTACGATGGAACGAAGAATGAAGACTATATGTGAGTAAGTTAACCAATTGGTAGAACTTGTGGTCCATCAGCACCAAGTCACACGCCAATTATTTAGTTAGGAGCATGCTAGTCTCCTTCCTCTTGTTACAAACACTCCACCTCATACTCCAAAAAATGAAACACTGGAGGACAAAATTGTAAAAAGAGCAAATGCCAAAGCCCGTCGGGATTTTGCCAACAAAAGGGAATTTACGTACCTAGGCCAACAGATGGAAGAAATACTACAGATACTGATAAATGAATAAAGAATCATAGCTCTACTACCTCCAATCAGCACGCAGTCAAGACGGTTTTATTTCAATGGAGTGTGCCAGTATCACTCCCACTCTCGCGGTCACATCACATGAGAATGTTAGACACTCCGCCACCTTATTTAGAAGTTAATTGACAGAGGGGTACTGCAGATGGTAGATGATGATGTTGTAGTTGTTAGTTATTGCATAATTGATGTTTATGAATGATAACAAAATTTCGTGACTACATGGATTATGGTTGGATAATATGCATGAATATTGTCAGTATATAATATTATATGCATGGATTGTGGGTGGACATTAGTATATAATATTATATGCATGGATTGTGGGTGGACATTATGGTAACATAAAACAGTCCATAGAAATATATATTGCATGATTGTTGTAATCTCATCTCAAATGATTGACAGGGAATGAAATTTGGTCAACTGATTAGTTGATTCAAATTTGTTCTAGAAGGTTCAAAAGGTATATGCTCTAAATATAGTATATTGTTAACAAACCATATCTTTCGTATCCCTCCATATCTGATGATTGATATCATGTCTCTTCGGTTGAGCTTGTCAAGGAAACAATATATCAATTGATTTTGTGCTGATTTTTGGTGACTGAGGATTTCATGGAATCAGCCTTCTCATATATAGCCGTTGGAAGCTCTAATATATCTCTTGCTCGGCTATTGGAAGACAAAACTTGGAAAAGCTTCAATTAGTCTCATACGTTCTATTCAAAAGTGATTCTGAGTTTCTTTCCAGCAACCTTTTTGTATTGTTCTTAAATTGTATTATGTTGGAAACTTGATAATCTGTAATCAATATCCTTGTTCTTAGTTTAAGTCGTGTATCAGCTTGGTCTATCTAGAGTTGATATGATCTATGTGTAGACAATCTTTCAAGGCAGCAGTAGTGCAGAGGTCTTAGTGGTGAGAAGGATTGCAGGGGTGCAAGAAGGGGCAGTCATGTCCAACGGAAAGCTTTCTCAAACATTGAGTTATTTTGTATTTAATTAAGTTAAATTGAAATAAAAAGAGTCTCCAATCCTAGTTGGGATTGGACATGGATTAGGCCACTATATTAGAGGATAGGTGATGAACCACGAAAAAATCTTGGTGTGATTTTTACTCCTGTTTCTCTTTAACTGTTATTCACGTTCTGCATTTTTTTGTTATTCACGCCACTATCCAGACACTAAAGCAGACAGGTCAAGCTGTCTGATAATAATAAATGAAGAACAGACACTAAAGCAGACAGGCGTAGCTGTCTGAATTAAACCTGTAGCATAAAGTTATAAAACGTTTTCACCGTTTTTTACTTTTAGCTTAAACACCTATTCACCCTCCCTCTAGGTGTGCACATACATAGAATTACATTTGGTATCAAATCAAGGCTCTACTAATATTGATCGTTGCAGGTCGTAGGGGAAGATCCTATGGTACACCTAAACTTTCAAGAAGACCAATCCACAAGTAGGCCATCGCTGTTGCTAGGAAGTGAAAACTTCAATTTTTGGAAGTTAAGAATGAAGATCTATCTGAACCGTAACCCATGGGAATGGTGGGTAGTCAAAATTGGACAAGTCATTCCACGACATAATGATGGCAACCAAAGAATCTCATGGAAATGGACTCAAATGAATCGTATATGGTATCTTATAATTCAAAGGCCATGAATACACTTTTAAGTGGCATGGTTCAGTCAGAGATAGATAAAGTCTCTTCTTGTACTACGACTAAGGAAATTTGGGACACAGCCATCATGAGCCATGAAGGTACTACTAAAGTGAAGGAGATCAAGCTGAGCATGCTAATGCACGAATACAAACTATTTAAATTAGAAAAAATGAATCAATTAGAGATACACAAGCAAGGTTCCTTACTCTAATGAATTCTCTAATCATCCTCGGACAAAAGATTGATCAAAAGGAAATCAACCGAAAGCTTCTTAGAGTCATGCAAAAATGATTCGCACCTAAGGTTACTACATTTCAAGACTCAGTCACAATAAGCACAATGGAAACTCTTACCTTATTTGGAGAACTTGAAGAGTTTGAAAACCAACTAAAATTGTATGATGAAGAAGATGAGGCACCTAAGAAGAAGCCTTGGCTTTACAAGATGAAAGCTACATAGAAGGCAATGATGAAGATTCGGATGAAGAAATAGCTTCAATGACTAGAAAATTGAGGAGTTGATCCGAAATAAGAATAGATCAAAATTACCAACAAAAGTTTTCAACAACAATAAAGATTTGAAGCAAAAGCCACAAGAGGAAACCTGTTTCTAATGTGGAAGGCCTGGATACTTCAAAAGAGATTGCTTCCAACTAAAAAGAAAGAACAAAGCAAATGGGAAGGCTTTAATGACATTGAGTGATGATGAATCCGATCATGAAGATCAAGAAGAAGAAAAATGCTCAACTGTGCTTCACTAGAATACACAATGAGGAAACATTCGAGGTAAGTCCTGAACTTGGAGAAATTACTATTTCTGATTATTTTGCTTTACATAATGAAAATCAAAAGCTTAAAAAAACTTCTTATTTTAAGAACTGCGTAAATGAGCTAATGAATGAAGTTGAGTCACTTATTGAAGAAAGAAAAGAAAATGAATTTCTTAAAAATGAAAATCAAATTTTAAAAGAAAAATTGAAAATGAGAGATGTATGCATAGATGCTTTTAATAATGGAAAAATTATGAATATGTAACATGATGATAATGTAATAAATGTAGAAATAGTATCTTTAAAAAATGATCTTGCTAAATTTATGCAAGGAGAAGAGAACCTAAATGTTATGTTAGGGGCACAAAGGTCCAGTCTTGATAAACAAGGGATTGGGTATAATCCTATTAAAAATGTGGAAAATAGGACTAATAATAATATTAGAATGATTAATAGTAAGTCAAGGCATAAACGGCCACTTTATTGTTCACCATTTGTTACTTGTAAAAATGTGATTTTAAAGGTCATTTTGATTCTAATTGCAATAAAATTAGAATAAAATAAATTTGGGTAAAGAAAAGTGATTTATATGCTACTAACCTAAAAGGACCCAAGAAAATTTGGGTACCAAAAAGATAGAGACTATTTGTTTGTAGGTGTCTCAAGATCAAAACGGAGATTGATGATTCTTTACTTTGAGAGAGTAAGTTACTTATAAATTATTTGGCGGAATCTGTAAGTACCTCATGTTGTTTTTTAAATAGAGTTTTAATTAGATATATTATTATAAAAACTCTATGGATTTCGTATTACAAGGGTTCACAACATCATTTAATATGTCAAATGCTCCATATTTAATATACATGACAATCTTGATAAAAGGTTGATATATAGGTAACAAATTACAAAGTTATGATTATATTTTTTACTTGCTATATGTGATTTTGTTATAACCTTACTCTATTATCATTCTTTATGCTTATTTTTTTAATTTGGCAAATGGGGTAAGATAACTAACTTCAACTACATTGATATGAATTATTTTTGTTGATGACAAAGGGGGAGAGATAAAACTTGATGATTTATTTCTTTTTGATAATGACAAAGGGGAAGAGATATTTGGGTATATTTAAATTGGTTTGAATTGGTATTCATGTTAATATTGAGATACTATATTATATTGGAATATGCAATGATGGTTTGAATATGCAATTTGGATAAAGTAATTTTCTTTTGCTCCTTAATATGCATAAATTTAGGGGGAGCCATATACTTAGGGGGGCATAAATTTAGGGGGAGCCATATACTTAGGGGGAGCATGTTGGTGCATAAATTGTCATCATCCAAAATAGGGAGAATGTTGGTTTTTGATTTTATGATGTTTTGAATGATGACTAATTTAAGCATATTGCACTTATTTTGTCATCATCAAAAAGGGGGAGAATGTTAGTTATTGCATAATTGATTTTTTTGAATGATAACAAAATTTTGTGACTGCATGGATTATTGTTGATTAATATGCATGAATATTGGCAATATATAATATTATATGCATGGATTGTGGGTGGACATTAGTATATAATATTATATGTATGGATTGTGGGTGGACATTATGATAACATATAACAGTCCATATAAATCTATATTGCATGATTGCTGTAATCTCATCTCAATTGATTGACAGGGAATGAAATTTGGTGAACTGATTAGTTGATTCAAAGTTGTTCTAGAAGCATCAAAAGGTATATGCTCTAAATATAGTATATTGTTAACAAACCATATCTTTCGTATCCCTTCATATCAGATGATTGATATCAAATCTCTTTGGTTGAGCTTATCAAGGAAACAATATATCTATTGATTTGGTACTGATTTTTTGTGATTGAGGATTTTATGGAATCAGCCCTCTCATATATAGCCGTTGGAAGCTCTACTATATATATATATATCTCTCTTGCTCGGCTATTGGAAGACAAAACTTGGAAAAGCTTCAATTAGTCTCATACATTCTATTCAAAAGTGATTCTGAGTTTCTTTCCAGCAACCCTTTTGTATTGTTCTTAAATTCTATTATGTTGGAAACTTAATAGTCTGTAATCAATAGCCTTGTTCTTAGTTTAAGCCGTGTATCAGCTTGGTCTATCTAGAGTTGATAGGATCTGTTTGTAGACAAGCTTTCAAGGCTGTAGTAGTGCAGAGGTCTCAGTGGTGAGAAGGATTGCAGAGGTGCAAGAAGGGGCAGTCGTGTCCAACGGAAAGCTTTCTCAAATAGGGAGTTATTTTGTATTTAATTAAGTTAAATTGAAATAAAAAGAGTCTCCAATCCTATTTGGGATTGGACGTGGATTAGGCCACTAGATTAGAGGATAGGGGTTGAACCACGTAAAAATCTTGGTGTGATTTTTACTTCTGTTTATCTCTTTAACTATTATTCACGTTCTATATTTTTTTGTTATTCAAGCAACTATCCAGACACTAAAGCAGACATGTCTAGCTGTCTGATAATAATAAACGAAGAATAGACACTAAAGCAGACAGGCGTTACTGTCTAAATTAAACCTTTAGCATAAAGTTATAAACCATTTTCACTGTTTTTCAATTTTATCTTAAACACCTATTCACCCTCCCTCTAGGTGAGCACATACATAGAATTACAGTAGTACTAGAGAGTGGGGACACATTTCTTACAAAGTAGAAGGAAGTCGTAGTAGTTATATCTATTGAGACAGACTCAGCTACCCCCTCACATACAATCCAACCAATTTAACTCAAAGGTGTTGACAATTCTTTGAAAGTGGCTGTGCCGGAGCCAATTATCTTGCCATTCAAACCACAATATCCTATTGTTAGCCTACAGAAAGTTCCATGGAATTACAGAGAGGTTGAAGGATCCACATCTCACATAATTACTGCAGTGTCGAAGGATAATCCACTGTATCTTCCCCAATGGGTGATGAAACCTACCATCAAGACAAGGGGGAAGATTCCCATGGAAAAAGTGGAAGAATTTCTCCATACTATAGGCCATAATGAAGCCAAGATGGTTTTAAGCTTAAGAGAAGCTCCACATCAAATTTCTATATTGGACTTGGTTTTTTCGTCCGAAGATCACATGAAGGTATTGCTTAGGGTTTTGGAAGAAGCCCAACTAACTAAGTCAATAGATGTGGAAAGTTTCCAGCATCTTGTGGATCACATTTTTAACAACAATGTGATATCTTTCACTGACGATGATATACCTCCCGAAGGGACCGGTCATTGCAAGCCGTTGCACATAGCGGTTTTGTCTTTCGGATACGTGATGGGTGGAGTATTGATAGATGGAGGGTCATCTTTGAATATTTGCCATTATTCCACTTTGGTGAAGATGAATATCAATCTCAACAGAATCCGAAGAAGCCATACAATCATTAAAGCTTTTGATAGATCCCGACGAAACGTTGTCGGAGAGATTGAACTGCCAGGGGAGATTGGTCCACAAACATTCTGCATATCTTTTCACATGCTCAAAATAGATACAGGATACAACCTGATCTTGGGAAGACCATGGATTCATATGGCTGGAGTCGTCCCCTGCACCCTTCACTAGCAACTTAAATACATTATTAACAATAGCTTAGTCACTGTCGATGCTGAACCGGAATGTCCTAAACAAGGTGACATACCACTCATCAACTTCAATTCAAAATTTGAGCTGGTCAGTTTTTATGCCCTGGAGATGAGCAACACTCACTACTATCATATTGGGGCGCCACCTCCCATACCCCAAGTTTCTGCTGAAGTAATGTAGGCCACTCAAGAAATGACGACATTGGGTTATCAACCTGGACAAGGGTTGGGCAAAGATCATCAGGGCATCAAGCGCCCCATTCAAGTTCCCAATCAAATAGGGATAGCCGGACTAGGCTATACTGCTATTTTCAGTCACAGGAATCCTCATAAGCACAAACACAGGAATCCTCATAAGCACAAATAGATTACTTCAGCTTCAGCCACACGGCGATTATCTCCACCTACAGTTCCTGAGCCTGTACGGTCTCCGGTAAAGGTGTCTACCCATGTAATGGCTATATTATTTTCTAAACCGATACCGGTAAAGGGGAAAGAAGGCATAGTTCCAGATCCCAAAGAGGAAGAAAAGAAATGGAGACGTAAATAAGACATTTCCATGATGATGTCAAACGTAAGCATCATTGTCCATGATTATCATATAAATAAATACACCCCAGAAAATGATTGTCCAGACGTAATGGCCATCATTCGGGAAAAGGAGGACGATGACAACCCCTCCATCATTGCAGTCCATCAGGACTTCACCCTTGACAATTTGAGCAGCACTCTTTTCATTGGTCGACAAGGGTAAAATGGGCAGAAACTCCTTCTGCCCCATAGATAACAATAACTGCTTACTTTTCTGTACAGTATTAGCAGTTATTCTGTTAGTACATTCAACACTTTGTACGATTGAACATTTTCATATATTAAGTGAAGAAATATTTTGTTTGAGGACTCTGAATTTAGATGTGCCTATACTTGCTGATGAGGTGCCTTTTCTTCACAAGGATTATAACTTTGATGGAAAGTTGGACAAAGACTTGATGGAAATACAAGAGGACATTGAAATACCTTAGGAGATTAAAGAGTGGGTCAAAGACAAACCCAAAGCAAACCTTGATCAAACCACTTCATTCAATCTTGGAACCTTAGAAAGCCCTAAACTAATTCAGATTGGTACAGACCTCACCCCAAACCAAAGGAATTACCTGGTTACAATATTAACCCAATTCCAGGATGTGTTTGCATGGTCTTATGAAGACATGGTGGATTTGTCCACTGACGTTGTCATTCATCGCCTCCCCATCAAAGAGGGATTCAAGCCAGTTAGGTAAAAGCTCAATCGATTGAAGCCAGAGTGGAGTTTAAAAGTTAAAGAAGAAATTGTGAAACAATTTCAAGCTGGCATCATCATAGTGTCTACATACCCTGAATGGCTATCAAACATAGTCTTCGTGCCTAAACCGGGAGGAAAGGTATGAGTTTATGTGGATTACCGGGATCTAAATAAAGCTTGCCTTAAAGATAGCTTTTTCGTGCAATTTATCCACATTTTCATTGATAATACTGCTCAATACGACATGTACTCCTTTGTTGATTGCTTCGTGGGGTACCATCAGATTATAGTTGCTTCAGAGGATCATGAGAAAACTGCATTCATCAATCTTTGGGGAACCTTTTGTTATAGTCGGTTATCTTTCGGCCTCATCAATGCTGAAGCTACCTACCAGCGAGCCATAATAGCTCTTTTCCATAATTTAATGCATAAGGAGACAGAGATCTATGTGGATGACATCATTGTCAAGTTCTGAAGGGAGGAAGACCACCTAGACCATCTCAAAAAGCTCTTTAACAGGTTGCGTAAGTACAACTTGAAGTTGAATCCAGCCAAGTGTGCCTTTGGCGTTAAATCAGGAAAGTTGTTAGGATTTCTAGTCATCCACAAGGGGATTGAGCTGGATCCCACCAAAATCTATGCCATTACGAAAATGCCCATTCCTCAGACAGAGTAGGAAATACGGGGATTTTTGAGAAGAATCAACTTCATTAGCATGTTCATTTCTCAACTCACATCAACCTGTGAGCCTATTTTCGAGTTGTTAAGGAAGAACTCCTCCATGAAGTGGAATGATGAGTGCCAGAAGGCCTTCCTTACAATCAAAGAGCAGTTATTCAAAGCTCATGTTTTGGTACCACCCAGGGATGATGTTCCCCTATTCATGTACCTATCCAGAAGTGACAATGCCATGGGCTGCATGATGGGACAGAAAGATGATAGAGGTCAAGAGCGAGCTATCTACTACCTCAGCAAAATATTCAGCATCAGTGAAGATAAGTACATTCTGATTGAGAAGACTTATTATGCTTTAGCATGAGATTCCATGAGGTTACAACATTACCTCCATGGTCACACAACCCATCTCATATCCCGCATGGACCATCTCAAGTACGTGTTTAGTAAACCCATGTTAAATTATCGACTGTCCAGATGGCAGTTGATCCTACAACAATTTGACATCGTCTACGTGACGCAAAAGTCCATTAAAGGTCAAGGAATTATAGATAAATTAGTCGCTGCACCTTCAGGGGATTTCAAACCCTTGGAAACATACTTCCATGATGAAGGGGTAATGGCAATTTAGCACACCATCAGTACGATGCACACCAAACATGGAAAGTGTATTTTGATGGAGCTATAAACATGGAAAGTTTTGGGCCTAGAGCAGTTCTAGTATCCGTTATGGGGGAGCAGCATCTCGTCGCCGTCAAATTGCATTTTGCCAACGCCAAAAACACATCTGAGGATGAAGGCTGTATCATGGGGCTAAAACTTACCCAATCAATGGGCATAAGACGGTTAACTATCTTTGGAGATTGCAAGTTGGTAATCAGACAAACCATAGGAATCTATCACACCAAAGGTCTACACTTGTTGCCTTACCATTGACAGGTTCTACAGATGGCTTCGGAGTTTGAAGAAATATCCTTCCTCCACATTCCTCAGAATAGGAATGATTTTGCGGATACGCTAGCAACCTTGGCCTCCTTGATCAACATACCTGACAAGGAAGACATGCCAACCCTCACATTTGCCCAACAAAAGGCTCCAGTCTATGGGAATTACATTGGACAAGTATCAGATAAGCTACCTCCCATCCAATACCCTTGGTATCAGCATATCAAGGAGTACTTGCAAGATGTATCTACACCCGCTGAGGCGAGCCTGATTAAAAGAAGGTGGATTCATCGACTAGCTATGAAATTCTACCTAAGCGGAGATGCACTCTACAAAAGAGATGCAAGATTAGGTCTCCTTAGATGTCTGGACAAGGACCAAGCTCAGAGGTTCATGGATGAGATCCATGGTGAAGTATGTGGCCCATACATGAGCGGCCCTCTACTTGTAAAGAAGATTCTTAGAACATGGCATTATTGGCTCTCTCTCAAAGCTAACTGTGATGATCACGTCAAGAGATGTTATCAATGCCAAATTCATGGGAATGTTATCCACGCCCCTCCGAGGGAGCTCCATAATATGAGTTCACCTTGGCCCTTCTCAATGTGGGGAATGGATGTAATCGGGCCCATCAAGCCCAAAGCTAGTAATGGGCATCGGTTTATCTTTACCATGATCGATTACTTCACCAAGTGGGTGGAAGCAGCCTCCTTCCCCAAGGTTACCAAAGAAGTTATCATTGCTTTCATCAGAAACAATGTCATTTATCGATATGGACAACCAGAGGTAATTGTATCAGACAATGCAAAGAACCTTAACAACAGAAAGATGGAGGAGTTGTGTAGTAAATTCCACATCAAACATCTCAACTCCGTCATCTATCGTCCAAAGATGAATGGTGTTGTTTAAGTGGCTAACAAAAATATCAAGAAAATCATACAAAAGATGTCCGCCAACCACAAATGATGGCCTAACTTATTTCCTTTGACTCTTTTAGCCTGATAAGTAGATTTTATACCTACTTATTCGGTATCTGTTACTTGAATTAGTTGCTTAAACTCATGTTTCTTAGTTACTTTTCATACATTTTTTGTTCATTTTGTAGATTATATGCGTGGGAGCTGTGTAAGCAACTATTGGTATAAAAACGCAAGAAAAAGGCGACTATTTGCATGAAGAAGCAACGGAAAGAAATTCGGACATCTTTTGGACTAAAATATGTAATCAAATGCAAGAAGGGAATATTGAAGGACTTTTAACACCACGTTGGATGCATGTTCTTGGCTTGGAACTTGGATTTTATTGTAGATCTACTTCTTAGCTTTCTTAAACATCTTGAAACGTCCCAATCGGAGTTCGGTTGCGACAGTTATGGCCTTTTTATCAACAAAGATCAAAGCTAAGAGTTGTCATGCTTGCCATTTACATAGCATCTACTTAAAGCCTGATTTTCACCTTGATCCAATCCGAATCTGTCAATTCTCAAAGAATGAAAGTTGTAGATCTCGTCGATATCTTTAATTTAATAGGTGCTAGGCCCCATAACTCCTCCCAGATCAAATGTTATGGTCGTTTTATCAGAGGAAACTGTAGTAGAAAAAGGACCCCTGCCGGGGCGGGTTAATTATGATGGAAACCACCTTCGGGGAGGGGGTATGGGCCAGAATAAGTTTTTGACGCGTTTTGGGTCGAATTTTGATACCTTTTTTACTCTAAATTTGATTGGGTTTGCTCTTAAGCTAAAAATTAGACTTGTAACCTATAAATACATGATAGGAGGCATAAAAGAGGAGAGGATTCAATTAGATTAAATTATAATAGATTAGGAACAAAACCTTAGTTCTTATGAGATTTGGAGATTGAAGCAACTTGGAGACCATTGAAAATTCAAAGTAGGTGCAAGGAGGGAGCATCAAATATGCTGACAACCGATTCTATCTTTCTTTCTTCTTCTATTTTTATCTTTTAATGTGTATTCAAGTGTGAATTCTTAGTTTTAATTCAATGAAATAATTCTTTGTTTGAGATTACAATGGATCTTATTGTGTATTTTATTTTAATATGCTTTGCTATCAATTATTATGTTCTATTGTGAGGATTGTCTATTTTGATTTGGACTTAACTGTTTAATTGATTGGCCATCAATTACCGTGATAATCTATATGAACTCCAAAGATGAAGTTTAGATTTAGATCTAATCATAATAGCACGTGATTGTGTTTTTTGCATGGCGTTGGAATACATAATTTATGTCTAGGATAGAGATATACCTAACATCGCATGTAATCTGATAGAGAACTTGTATTTTAAATCATTTTTAATTGTAATTCACATAGAGATATAGTGAATTAGTTAATTAGGGTGTCTTGCTTAATTCTATCATTTGTGGATTTAAGTGAGTATGAGTATTATGCATCGAGAGGTGGTTTTATCTGCTTTAGTGTTCTTGATTAACAATTCAGGATAGAGAATAGTTGATAAGAAGCATGTTAACTTAAATAAAGCAATAAGTGAAGTTGTGATCGTAAATCTCCATAATCTGAATTTTAATTAGTGATAATTATAATTAGTGTAAGTAAATAATTTAATTCATAATCTTAAATTGATTGTTTAAATAAAATTGGTTTGGTTAAAAGTTAGTATTTGGTAATTTGTATTAATAATTCCTCGTGGGAACGATACTCTACTTTCACTTTATTACTTGTTGACCACGTATACTTGCGTGTTGTGTGTAACTAGATTTTACCCAACAAGTTATTGGCACCGTTGCTTGGGAATTAATTTAATAATATATACCAATATTAATTTTTATCAAATTAGTTTTAATTTAAACGTTTTTTATTTATTCTTGTCTTATTTAATTCTCTTTCTATTATTTTTCTTTCTTTTCAGTTACCATGGCGGAATTTAATTATCAATGGTCGTATACGAGAATGACTCAGCCAAGGGGAGCAAATATTGATGGACTCGCGGCACTTTCTGCATTGTCAGCACAGATTGAGACACTTTTGAGGAGGTTAGACGCTTTTGCAGCACAACGTCGTCAAAGTGTGGCGGTTACTTGTGATTATTCAATTTTGGAGGAAATTATGTCCAAGTTCATAGCTTCAAGTGAGGAGAGGAGGATTAATCAAGCGATATCGAGTCAAAATTTTGCTAACCAAATGGAACAACTAATCAATGCCTCGGACATTTGTCCTCAATACACTTGGCCCTATGACATGGATTCCAAGTCTGATGGTGATCCCGAACCAAATCTGCAACCGAATCTGCCAAATGATATAGATGTTGAAAGAGATGAGAGACTTGGGGACCAAGAAAAGGATATAGGCGAAGATCTAACTTTGAGTACCAACAAAGATGAGCCAATTTTGATAGTGTCTAATGTACCTTCTCCACCAAAGTTCAAGGATCCAGGCAGTTTTTCAAGACCGTGTCCAATTGGTAGTCATGTCATAGGCAAGGCTATATGTGATATGAGAGCTAAGACAACTTTAGAGCCACGGTGGGATGAGAAAGGGAAGATAGAAGATGACCCTGTTGTGTTTGACAAGCTTTCATGCCATAATTTGATCACAGACATACTGGGGAAAGCACCTAGTGGTTTGCCCTACTTAATAGGGATCATATCTAAAAAGATCATGCTAGGTGACTTAAATGCATTAGCCATCGCCTGTGGGAACCTCCAAAAGGATAATTTGTTACTGATGGATGGAGGGTTCCTCAACTTCCGAAGAGGAATTAGATAGCATTGACAAGACAAAGTCTGACTGAAGGACTATAAATCAAGCGCTTATTGGGAGGTAACTCAAGTTTAATTTTTATTTTTAGTTATTTTTTTAGGTTTCATATTAGTTGATAGATTTTTTTTCATTTTTATTGGATCTAACAAGCTTGCTTCTATCATATTCACAGGTTAGTTAAGTCCAACTCAAGTGTGGTGCCCGATTCATTCCAATGTGCTTAACCTATTTTTCAGACTTCGCAGACAAGGAAATAAATTGCTATATGTCAGGGAAGTCCTCTCTTTTAATTTTTCCTATCTTAGACATTGAGGATAATGTCTGTTTTAAGTTTGGGGGGGGGGGGTATTTATCATGCTTAGTATTTACTTAGGCAATGTTTTTATGGAATTTGATTTTGGCCAATGATAAGTGGGTGGTTGATATTGTTAACTCTTGGAGAATTGATGAGCATGCTTAGTCTATATTTTAACTCATTAGTTAGTTTTCACATTACTTGCGAAATTTTTCAAAACTTTTACACATATCCATTTGTTTAGCCAGTTGGGATTGAATTTTTTTGGCTGAATGCTTATGAAAGATACCATTGCAACTTGAGAAATCTTATTTGAGCATCATTCAAAGTGAAAATTAGGCACTCACATAAGTTTGGGGGAAATCTTGGGGTATTTATGAAAAAAAATATTGGAACCTTCCCGAGTTAAATAATTGAAGCATGTGATGGGTTGAGATGGAGCATAAAAGGCACTCCCCATAAACACGGGCACGAGCTGGAGCGTAAGACGCACTCGTTCAATGAAAAGTGGAAAACAAGATGGAGCGTAAAACACACTCGTTCAATGAAAAGTGGAAAACGAGATGGAGCGTAAAACGCACTCGTTCAATGAAAAGTGGAAAGTGAGATGGAGCATAAAACGCACTCACTAAATAGAGAAAAAAAATATGTATGTTTGAAATACTTGGGAAGGGTTCATATGTGCTTAAATGTTTAAATATTCGATTGATCCTCAAGAAAAATTTGTGTTATGTCTGTATTAGCGGTGATTGATATGATAGGATGTTTTGAAAGTCATTTTTGAAAATCTTTTATGAGTATTTGTTGATCTCATCTAAATCATGACTGGTTTGAACATATGGATGTACACACGCACTTAAAGGATCAATAGTAGAAGTGAACCTAATGAAAGTTATTGAAATTTTAGACATGACATTGTTTTGAATTTTTCTGCGGGTTATTATTTGAGGTAACCTTTGAGACCATTGTTCAAATTCATATTGATTCATTGTTTAAGTGGATCATTGTTAAAGAATGAACCTATTTAATTTGTGTTTTTGCTTGAGGACAAGCAAATGTTTAAGTTTGGGAGTATTTGATAAGTAGGTTTTATACCTACTTATCTGGTATCTGTTACTTAAATTAGTTACTCAAACTCATGCTTCTTAGTTAATTTTCATGCATTTTGTGTTCATTTTGTAGATTATATGCTTGGGATCTGTGTGAACGACTATTGGTATGAAAACGTAAGAAAAAGGCGATTATTGGCATGAAGAAGCAAGGGAAAACAATTCGGACATCTTTTGGAATAAAATACGCAAACAAATGGAAAAAGGGAAGATTGACGGACTTTTAACATCAAGTTGGATGCATATTCTTGGCTTGGAACTTGGATTTTATTGTAGAACTACTTTATAGCTTTTCGGAACATCTTGAACCGTCCCAATTGGAGTTCGGATGCGAGAGTTATGGCCTTTTATCAACAAAGATCAAAGTTAAGAGTTGTCATGCTTGCCATTTATATAGCATATACTTCAAGCCCGATTTCCACCTTGATCCAATCCGAATCTGTCAATTCTCTTAGAATTTAAGTTATAGATCTAGTTGATATCTTCGATTTGATAGTTTGCAGAACCCGTAACTCCTCCCGGATCAAATGTTATGGCCGTTTTACTAGAGGACACTGCAGCAGAAAATGTACCCCCGCTGGGGCGGGTTTTTTGTGAAAGAAACCCCCACCAGGGCGGGGGTACAAGCTGGAAAATAGTAGGCATGCTAGTCGGGGCGGGCTTATCAGTGCAAAAACCACTGCCGGGGCGGGGGTACGGGCTAGAACAAGTTTTTGACATGTTTTGGGTCGATTTTTGATACATTTTTGACTCTAAATTGGATTGGGTTTGCTCCTAAGCTAAAAATTAGACTTGTAACCTATAAATATATGATGGGAGACAGAAAAGATGAGAGGATTCCATTAGATTAGATTATAGTAGATTAGGACCAAAACCTTAGTTCTTATGAGATTTGGATATTGAAGAAACTTGGAGACCATTGAAGATTCAAGGTAGGAGCAAGGAGGGAGCATCAAATCTGCAAACAACCGATTCTATCTTTCTCTCTTCTTCTATTTTTATCTTTTAATGCGTATTCAAGTGTGGATTCTTAGTTTTAATTCAATGAACTAATTCTTTGTTTGAGATTATAATGGATCTTGTTGATTAGTTTATTTTAATATGCTTTGCTATTAATTATTATGTTCTATTGTGAGGATTGTCTGTTTTGATTTGGACTTAATTGTTTAATTGATTGGTCATTAATTACCGTGATATTCTATATGAACTCGAGAGATGAAGTTTAGATTTAGATCTAATCATAATAACATGTGATTGTGTTTTCTGTATGGCGTTGGAATACATAATTTATGTCTAGGATAGAGATGTACCTAACATCGCATGTAATCTGATAGAGAACTTGTGTTTTAAATCCTTTTTAATTGTAATTCACATAGAGATATAGTGGATTAGTTAATTAGGGTGTCTTTCTTAATTCTATCATCTGTAGATTTAAGTGAGTATGTGTATTATGCATCGAGAGGTGGTTTTATTTGCTTTAGTGTTCTTGATTAACAATTCAGGATAGAGAATAATTGATGAGAAGCGTGTTAACTTAAATGAAGCAATAAGTAAAATTGTGATCTTGAATCTCCATAATCTGAATTTTAATTAGTGGTAATTAGAATTAGTGTAAGTAAATAATTTAATTCATAATCTTAAATTGATTGTTTAAATAAAATTGGTTTGGTTAAGAGTTAGTATTTGATAATTCGTATTAATAATTCCTCGTGGGAACAATACTCTACTTTCACTGTATTACTTATTGACCACGTATACTTTGCTTATTGTGCGTAACTAGATTTTACCCAACACAGCCTATAGAACATCAATGTGCACTTCCACTGGGGCAACCCCCTATGCATTAACCTATGGGATGGAAGCAGTGCTCCCCATAGAAGTGGAAATGGAATCCCTCAGAGTGTTAATAAACGCTCAGCTAGATGAAGACCAATGGGTACAAGATAGGTATCACCAATTATCTTTAATAGTGAAAGGCGAGTCGCTGCTATCTTCCACGGTCAGTTATATCAACAAAGGATCGCCAAGTCCTACAACAGAAAAGTCTGGCTACGACAGTTCAAATAACACGACTTGTTTTTAAAGAAGATCACTGACAACCAAGATCAGTCTAAGGGAAAATTCCCCCCGAACAGGGAATGCCCGCTTATTGTCAAGGAGGTATTGACAGGAGGTGCTCTCAGATTACAGGAAATGGATGGCGATGAATTTTCACAGCTTATCAACTCGGACACCGTGAAACGGTACTATGTCTGAGGTCACCATCAAGCAAACATCCTGGTTTTGGATCATAAGATCCCCGTCATTTCAGATTTTCTAACCCTTTATTACATACAACTTCTCTTCACACTCATATGCCCCATCAGGGACAAACACACTTTTCTAACCAATAGCCTGGTTTTGGATCGCCAGATCCTTTTCTCTCCACTTGGTTTTGAACCCTTACTCAACTCCGGTTACCCCACCAGGGATTGAACCTTTCACACCCGCAGTTTTACCCCACTAAGGATAAGACTTTTCACACCTGCAGTTTGTCCTGTACATGGGATTAAACTTTCTCCCCTACAGTTTGTCCTGAACATGGGATCAAAGTTTTCATTGGCTGCAAACCGTCTTGAACATGGGGCGAACTAGGCCGACCTAATCTCCTTGATACACGTGAGTACGTAGGCAGCCATATTTTATACGGTTCAGTCGCAATAAAACAAAAATAACCAAACCATTTCTACACCCTTCTCATTATAAAAAAAACAACAAAACACATCTCTACACCCCTTTGCCACATACAACGTTGAACCTCTTACACCAGGTTCAAACTACGCAGATCTGATCTCCTCTTCAATAGGAGTACGTATTCAACCATTCATGTTTCGGTCTAACCCCCTACCAAAACACAAAAATTGGTCAACGGTATTGGGATCATCCTTCAATCCACTACATTTCATCGGCTTTAGACCAAAGGGATGGAACTACCTGACCTCCCCATGTAAACGGGAGATTCGGTGACCATCTATGCTACGGTTGATTCCTCAAAGAGAAACACTAATCCATAAGAGATGAAACTAACTGGGATCCCCCATACAAAGAAGTACTGGCAACCATCTGTGGTGCGGTTAACCTCGGAGAGGAAAGCCACATTCCTCTCCACATCTACATACAAAAACCAGTCTCAAGACACCAAAGAAGGTAGGGGATACACACATATCAACGATCTATTCTGAAAGATCCTGAGACATTTCAATGTCCATCCATCAAGGAGGAGTTCAGAATACATCGAGATCATAAGCCCTAAAGAAATTGGCAAATATCAAGCAAATAGCAATGCATAGCTAAAAGTGAAGTGATCAAAATATGTTTTCCTACTATATATAATGTTGTTTTATATATACAATATGAACTGTACATGACAAAATGGCTAAGCTAGTCTGTGCAGGAAAATACAAGCCCATCTACAAATCAATTTATATGTGAGCTATCAAGTTTAACATAACATCTCTCTCAGAGGAAGGGGGTAACGCTCTGATCTCCTGTACAAGGGTCTCTACGCGAGATAACAGATCTACAGCCATCTACATGGTAATGTTGTGCTCGTCAATATATGTGTTCATCTCTACAATGATGCCAGTAGTAAGGGACCTCGTTGTAGTACTATCTATGATGGCTACATCTCAGACAGATATGGTGTTGTCCCGAGCAGATATGGCGATATCCCGCTCAACTATCACTGTATCTCTGGCTGATCTGGCCTCATCCCGCTCAATAATAGTGGTGTCTATACGAGCTAAAGCATCGTCCCTCTATAACAGAGCGCCATCTCTCCCGTCAAAAGTTGTCAACATCAGGGCTCTAGCCTGATCTCTCTCAAAGATCATCAGATGGAGACTCTGCTTAAAATACTGTGCTGAATGCTGGATCACAGTAGCACTCGTACTTGGAGAATCTACAAGAGTTGCTGGCAACCCAGTGAATGGCTCCTCCTCAGTGAGAGAATCAATGTCTTCTATGGGCTCCTCACTGACATATTCAATACCCAGAACTGTGGATACTACCGCAGTCGATGAAGTCTCTGTCTCCTTCCACGTAGAATACTTTGACGAACAGCCCGGATGGCTAACAGAAAAATTAGCTCTCTCATGCTAATCCCAACAAGTATACACCCGGGATCGGTCCTCTGCTGATAGATGGTGAGAAGCCACATGCTGACCTAACGCCCCCTCAAAAGGATGGAAGTCATGGAACTAGTCAAACTGTGACATCACAGCCAGTGGGTGGTAGGTAGTTATGTCCCTCAAACCAGCCAGAGGGGGATAATCCATGCTCGGAGCGTGAGTAATGAAGCTATAGGGTGAACTAAGCCATGTACACGGTAGGATACCAAATGAATCCCTGATCCCTGCCAAGAATACCGACCAAGACATAGCGTTTATACACTCCGATGGCTGAAAGGAGTAAGACATAGCTATATCATGGGTAAAGCAGTACCTATTCCGACGAAAAGTGCCAATCGATCTCAAGTGTGACATAAACCATACATATAACATGACTAAGCTGCATGTAAATATCCCTGCATGGTAGGTGCTACAAAACGTGGCCGACCTCAACGCCTCCGCCACAATCATTGGAATGATGGTATGACCCTCCCTGAGAGCTCTCACTGCCATAACAACACCTATGTCCATCTCATCCATATATCGTGGCATATACACATACGCCACTATGCACATCACGAGTACATCCACTCTGGCCACATACCACTGATCCTCCGGTGCGGTAAAATCCCCAGAATACCGCGCATAGCTATCCATTGAGTCAAACCTGTCTATCAAAAAACACTGGGACAATATATGGCAGGATGTAATCTCATCCTCTACTACTCTACGCCGCAATCTGGTAAGGGTCATAAACTGTCGGCGCATATCTCTGACAGCCATACGAGCGTAAGGTATGTCTAAGGGAAAAGCCGTCAATCTCTAGTACTCCTCTAATATAGGAGTCAACTCCTAGGTACCAAACCAGAAAACCTACATCTCCGGTACCCAATGCTCTAGCATACCCTCTACAAAGCCTACGGGAACCTAAAATATCAAGAGGGTCATAGAATGCTGTAATAACTGATCAACGATTATATTATCTGGAGAAAACATGCATACATTACGACGACAGTGTATAACTCTTGTACGATGACAGAATTTACAGAAAGACGCCCGAACTCAGCAGATCTGAAGAAGAGCTCTCAGATTTCCTGTGCGGAGCAACTTGAAAGTGACTTATGAAAGCCACAGCTGCCTTAAAGGCAACCCACGGTTTGCCACAGGTGTACCTGCGGCTCCCTTGGGTGGGGCCCACCCCTCTGAATTGGTCCAACTCGAGTTGCAAAGAAGTTCTCACAAGCTAAAAAGGCCAAATCAAGAAAAATGATGCTATGTAATTGAGCGAAAAAGCCTGAAATCCTGGTTTTCATGGACCAAACTACAGGTCTACATGTCACTCATTGGTATTCGCTTGGACACATGTTTACTATACCAATGATCATAACTGTTTCAAACTACATTCGACAATACCTCACGAATGTCCGATGCCGTCAGTTTGAGGTCGCAACTCTAAAGCATTTCTCCCCAGCGGGAAGTTTCATACAATTTAGTCATTGATGCACATGTCAACCAAGGTCAAACAACCTTGGAAACACTCAACCGATGGTAATTAAACCCATCAAAGAATTGAAAACCATCTGATGATTTCAGTCGTTGATGCACACGTTAACAAAGGTCAAGTAGCCTTAATATTATCCCCAGCAGGGATTTCAGCCGTTGATGTACATTTCAACGAGGGTCAGGCCACCCTGACAAACACAAACTGGTTGATGTAACTCCAACAAAACACTGGAAAGACTTAGAGATACAAACCAGTAAAGAACATCCTCATCAGGGAGGACCGATGATGGAATATGTTATACACATCCTTAAAAGGCAAAGTACATCCCCACAGAGTCTTGCACAGGAGATGAACATCTATAGTGGAAAATCTGTACCAAGGAATAAGGACTTTGTTGATAACCCCAACATCAACATCCTTGAAGTTCTTGAGAACTTTGGAGCACACATCCAAGCAATTCGTCAGGGTTATCTATGATAAATCCAGTCCCCATCACAAGTTATGGGAGAAAATAGTCATCACATCCCATTGGAAAATGGTCCAATAACCTACATGAATTATACATTTACATCAGGCTGTAGTACATTGCATCATAAATATCTTGTTGCATTTCAAGTGTCTAGTATTCTTTATCATATCCATGTTATTACACTGCATGAATATGATAAAGAGGGGCATCTGTAGACACTCGAAATTTGTAGTCCTGTTACTAACATTGAAGGAGGGCAAAATCATCTTCCAGAGATAACCCTGGAGCTCAAATCAGTACATCCCGGAGAAAACCCCGGGATACTCAGTATTCCATCTCGGAGACAGCCCCGAGATATTCAATTCAGTCCTAGAGACAACCCCGGGATACTCAGTTTCAACTTCAGAGACAACCCCGAGGAATACAGTTCTAGTTCCAGAGATAACCCCGGAGCAGTCTTTTCAATCTCAGAGACAACCCCGAGACCCTTAGTTCCAGTCCTGGATACAACCCCGAGAGATGCAGTTCAAACCTTGGAGAAAAACCTGAGGCATGCCATTGTAGTTCGGGAGGTAACCCCAAAAATGCTTGTTTCAAAACCATGCAATCAGCTTCAACACTCCACAATAGCCCCGAGGCACTCATTCCATAAGCCCGAAGATAACCCCGGGAGGTCAGGCACACCTCAGAGACAACCCTGAGGACGTTCAACACCTGCAGCAGTCCAATCACAGAGATAACCATGAGCAACGACCGCTAAATCAGCTCAAACCGGAGATAACCCCAGTAAGGGGTAGAATCATCATTTTTCCATCTCGATCCCATATTGTGTCATCTCAACAACATTCAAGCATATATTCTATACAAACATGTCTTACAAGAACCAAAGAGCTCCAATCCCGAGTGACTACTACACAAGACTGCACACCGGATAGAATTTGAAGCTTGAAGACCAAGGGCATGGTCCCATCTTCTTGACTTTATACAACCTCTAATCCCATGTCATTGTGTAGCTCTCGATAACAACATGCTAAAAAAGGTCTTATACACCTCGATCGGATGCCCATATTGAAGTTCTAAAAGTTTGAGTAGACATCATGTTATATGCGTGCACGTACTTCAAGATGGCAGGACCCACGGAGCCCAGGGCACCACGGGCAGTCGCAGGTGCATCTACGGCTGTCGCAGGTACACCTGCAGCTCCCCCCTCTATAAATAGAGGGCTTGGGGAAGCCATTTTGCATAAATAAAAGGCGAGGAAGACCTATCTAATTTGCTCTGTACACACTATAAACTGAGTGCTTTCTCATTTTAAACACTTGTGAGCTTCTATATTGCTATATTTTTACCAGCGGGAGCCGAGTGTTCATCCATTTAAAACTATTGAAGTCTTTTTTGGCAGTCCACTGTAAGCCTTCTTACACTTTCTAAAGCCTTTCTCCATTACTGTGCACACACAGTTCTGCATGTTGAGAGTCATGTTGCGTGTGTATGCCCGGACTTCAGTCTGTGGCTTTTATTTCTTTTTGTCTATATATTCATATATATATATATTCATATATATATATATATATATATATATATATATATATATATATATATATATATATATATATATATATAGGAAAGGGATCCAGTCCGGTAGTCCAGACTGGCTTAAAATGCAGACCAAATATATATATTGTACATACTTTTTTGTTATATGTATCAAAATCACACCCAAAACACTGTATTATGGAAAAAATTTAGTTTCATAAAATATTAATTTTTTTTAATTGTTTTTAAAAAAAAAGCAATAAAAAAATAAAAAATATTCCGCATTTTATGAAAATGTGGGAGTGCGAATAGGAACCGGACCCTATATGTGTGTGTGTGTGTATATATATATATATATATATATATTTCATTCTAGCCTGGAGTTTAGTTCGTGGCCTTTTACCGCTTTATTTACATTTCTGTATGGCCTGGAGTTTACTTCGTGGCCTTTTACAGCTTTATTTACATTTTATCTGTATATATATATATATATATATATATATATATATATATATATATATATATATATATATATATATATATATATATATATACTGCTTATATATATATAACTGTTTACAACTTTCATACAAATTGCTACATCATGTGAGCCTAAGAATTATGTGATCACAGATTCAGTCTACTGAATCTAGATTCGGTTCCCGTGATGGACATTTTCTGTTGTTCACGACTTGTTAATTATTCACGGTGTTTGAATTTCCTTAGACGACTCTCATGCCCACAATGAGTTCGGCACTGCTATGTATATTATTTTCTCGAGGATGTTTCGCATCTCGAAAATAAAAGTAATCAAGCCGAACATATAATAAAATGGAAGTATCAAAGGCCTCAATTACTATTGAGCACAAGGGTTTGAAAAACCTCTTTTTACAAAACATCACTGTTATATCTTGTTAAAACTGAATTTTTATACAGAAGTTCAAACCCTTTGTATATAGGTGCAACTAGGCATAGCACTACTTCCAAATAATTGCACATTGATCCACACACACACACATTTATATAATAGTTTAATTGAAAAGTGGCGGTCACCGTGGTAACACAGATGTTGAGGGGTGCCTAACACCTTCCCTCCACATAACCAAGTCCCCGGACCCTAACGAATCTCAGTTTCACAGACCCGTTAAGCAGTGTCACATCAATGGGTCAATGTGCAAATCTTTTCTCGGTTGTGTTGGTACAACCATTTAAAAAACCAACTGGCGACTCTTATAGTCCAATCGTCAACATATACATGTCGGACCTTTTCACAACTTGTTTTTTCAAACAAATCTCACCTAACATGAGAACACCAAAAGACAAGAACAGAAAAGAGACAAATAAAAATCCCGACGTCGACAATATATATATATATAAACCTTCAGCAGCTAGGTCATTTCTCTTTCATGTCTGCCTGGGAACCGGAGGTGGCGCTGCAATGTCGGGATTAAGCCTAGAAGAGGCGCTGCAGCGCTGCATGCTGTTAAGCTGGCAAGGAAGGGGCGCTGCAGTGCCAGGATTAAGCCTGGAATAGGTGATGCAGCGCCAGTACAAGGAAATTAACCTTTTGCCCCTGAAAGATGGAAATGACCTAATAAGCCCTGCAAAACATATATTAAGAAAAATAATAATAAAATACTATAAAAGCGATATAAAATACTACGAACAAGTAACTTCTTAAGCATTAAAGAATCTGATTCGCGTGTATAAATCACACTCATCAAAAAGCTTGTAAGGGAGAATGGGAACACATTTAAGATTGAGTAATGCGTTTCACCCTCAAACCGATGGGCAGAGTGCATGAATCATACAAACTTTGGAGGACATGTTTAGAGCTTGTGTGATGGATTTTAAAGGGAATTGGGACGATCATGGACCCTTAATAGAATTCGCTTATAACAATAGTTATCATGCGAGTATCGGTATGCCACCGTATGAAGCTATTACAGAAGAAAGTGCATAACTCCATTGTGTTGGGATGAGATCGGAGAACGATGACTTTTGGGACCGGAACTAGTTCCACAAACTGCTGATGTGGTGACAACAATTAGAGCCAGATTGGTGGCAACTCATGATCCCAAGAAGAAATATGTAGATTTTCATCGTCAGAACCGAAACTTTGAAGTCGGTAGTTTCGTGTTTTTGAAAGTGTCTCCCTGGAAAGGGAAGATACAATTCAACAAGAAAGGAAAATTGAGTCTGAGGTTCATAGGACCATTAGATGTATTGAAGCGAGTAGGCGAAGTGGCGTACAATGTAGCTTTACCACTTGAACTGGAACACATCTGCAACGTGTTTCATATCTCCATGTTACGTCTGTACAAGCACGACTATAAGCACATGATATCCTATGAACCCATTCAGGTAGAAAAAAATCTGACTTATGAAGAAATTCTTGTCCAAGTATTAGATAGGAAAAAGCAAACATTAAGAAATAAAATTATATATTTTGTAAAAGTGATTTGGAAAAACCACAATGCGGAGGAGGCTACATAGGAGTTAGAGGATAAGATGAGGAAGGACTATCCCCATCTATTTGTGTAACTTTGTATCAATTTCGAGGACATAGTTTTTATAAGGGGGAGGATGTAATACCCGTGAATTTTATAAATAAGATTAATATTGGAAAATGAATTGTTTGAATATTGTATTGAATTACATATATATATTTATATATGTCTTGGGATGTGATAATTTAATTTGAATTGAATTAGATATGTGATGGATAAGTAATATGTTGGAAATGATAATAAAGCTTATATTAAACTTATGTGATATGCCTAGTGTGACATAATAATGGAATAAGTAATCATTTAATTAGATTAATGAATGAATGATTAAAGAAGGTGACAAACTAGTTTTTACTATCAATTTAGATTAATTATGTATTATGTGAAATTACATAAGTTATATGGTCTGGATCTCAGCTAGTGCAAAGCCTGGTTTTAAACTGTCTCAGGGTGGCACAGCTACGCCACTCCTGCAGTACAAACCAGCGCAGCTACGCCGGTGACCAGTCCTTCAAAAATTATTTTTATTTCATTTTACTAGACATTATATAAAAAATATATGGTAAAAGTAAGTTTGAGTTGTATAAAGGAGCATTGTGTGGCATTATAATGAATGGTGAGTTAATTAAATATGTATACTTTAAATTATATGAGAAAGATTGAATTTAATAAAATAAATATTTGATATTTAATATCGATGTTGATGTGTAATTGGAATAATAAAGTTTATGGAAATAATGGGTTGTTAGTACCCAACTGAATTATATTTTAACCTAATATTATTGGAACTAACCCAATGTACATGGATTATATGATTAAATGTATATGTGACCCTAACTTATCATATGGTAATAATAGTAACTCATTATAAATACACTTATAAGACCAAAAGGGAGTTGACCTTCGTAACAAAGTGTAGACACTCGAAATTTTCTTCTACAGTTACTAACATTGCAGGAGGACAGATTCGTCTTTTAAGAGGGAACCCTGAAAGACAATCCAAATCAATACCGAATACTACCGGAAGTTCATCATCAAACCCCAGATCACAATCTGGGAGTAACCAAATCCAACCTCGGAGATAACCCTGAGGCCTGCAGATACAATACCGGACCACACACCAGAGAAGACCGATTAATCTCGGAGATGACCCCGAGGTATCCAGTCTCAGTCCCAACCATGGGAATAGGTCAAGCCAACCTCAGAGATGACCCTTAGGATAGTCAAAGTCAATAGCAAGCCAACCTCAGAGATAAACCTGAGAAACGACTACTACAACTGCGCAAAAACCGGAGATAACCCCGGGAGGGGCAAAATGGTTATTTTCCCAACTCAACTTCACTTCAAATCAAATACACTCATTTCAACTCAAAATACTTCAAAGGAAGTCCCACAAGAGCGATATCTTAACTCCGGAGCGCAAACTACACAAAACGGCTCAACGGACTGCCTGACGGAAACCCGACAATGCCATTTTGATCATGGACCCATCTTCCTACAATCAAAATAGTACAAATCCTATGTCATTATGTAGCTCATAGAAAGAGCTTTCCGGCATGATATGGCACGCTACCATCGGACTCCCAGATTGAAAGTTATGAGTGACTGAGCGAACAGCGCGTACGTACTTCGACACGGCAGGACCCACACTGCCCGGGGAACCCCGGGCAGTCGTAGGTACACCTGCTACTAGGTGCCATAGGTAGACCTGCGGCTCCAACCTCTATAAATATAGGGCTTAGGGTACTGATTTTCTAAGAGAAAAAGACGGGGAAACCCTGCACAATTTGCTCTGCACTCGCCCATACAGTGTATTTTCCAACTTTTAAACACCTGTGAGCTCATATATAGCCTCTTTTGTACCCACAAAAGTCTGTGTTTAACCACTCTAAAAATATAGAAGCCTTCTTTATCAGTTAGTTGTAAGCCTTCTCACACACTTTAGAGTCTTTTTCTTCATCTTTGCACACACCCTTCTACACGTTGAGAGTCGTGTTGCTTGCGTTTGCCCGAACTTCGGTCCGTGGTTTCATTTCAGTCTGTATATATATATATATAAATATATATATATATATGAACGGTGGTCGGACTTTGTTCGATGAGCCTGAATTTATATATATATATATATATATATATATATATATATATATATTGTCCCACCTGGAGTTTACTTCGTGGTGGTTGATCGCTTTTATAACTTTCTTTACATTTCGTCCTGCCTGGAGTTTACTTCTTGGCAGTTGACCGCATTTACAGCTTTATTTACATCCTGTCCCGCCTGGAGTTTCCTTCGTGACGGTTGACCGTATCTACAGCTTTATTTACATTTCTGATCCCCCATGGAGGTGCTTCGTGGTTGGTGATCCTGTTTGTATATATATATTTACATCTTTTATATATATACCTGCTTACTGCTTTCATATAAAAATGAAGTATTTTGTGAGCCTAGGAATCATGTGATCATAGATTCATCCCATTGAATCTAGATTCGGTTCCCGTGATGGACATTTTCAGCTGTAAGCAGCTTGTAAATTATTATGCGGTGTCTGAAATTCCTCAGATGGTTTCCATACCCACGAGGAAGTCGGCATTATCTTTGTACATTATTTTTATACGGATGCCTCGCATCCGTCAAATAAAATCAATCAAGCCGATCACTTAATAAAATGGTAGTGTAAAAGGTCTCAATTCCTATTGAGCATCAGGATTTAAAAAAACCTCTTTTATAAAACATCACTGCCATATCTTACTAAAAACTGAACTTTTACAAAAATTCAGACCCTGTGTATATAGGTTCAAACGAGGCCTCGCACAATTTCCAAATAACAGCACATTGACCCACACACACACACACACACACACTCAGATAATAGTTTCTTATAAAGAGGCGGTCACCTTGGTAACACGGATGTCAGGGGGTGCCTAACACCTTCCCCCCGCATAACCAAGTCCCCGGACCCTAAACGAATCTTGATTTCACCGACCCGTATAACAGTGTCACATCGTTGGGTCAATGTGCAAACGTTTTCTCGGTTGTGTTGGTACAACCATTTAAAAAACCAACTGGCGACTCTTAACAGTCCATCGTCGACATTATACATGTCGGACCTTTTTCACTTGTTTTTTCAAACAAATCTCACCTAAAATGAAAACACCAAAGAACAAGTAACGGAAAGGGACACACAAAAAATCCCGACGTCGACACGTGGCGACTCTGCTGGGGAGTCTAGTAAGAGGACTTAAGCCGCTATTACAATCTTTTCAAAACTTTTATCTGCTTGTGTGTGGATGTTGCATTTACATTTGATGAATGTGTATGAATGCATTTCCTTATTGCACTTAGTGCTTCGTACCATAACTGATTATGATGCTAGTGATGCGCACCATAAACTGCTTGTGATGCTAGTGCTTCGCACAATAACTGCTTGCGATATTAGTGCTTCGCACATGTCATCATTTTCATACGGTGAGATGCGATGTATGTGAATGTATGTTGTGTGGTCCCTCCACCAGGAGGCTATCCCGTCGGTGTTTGATTACTGGACTCGTGAGAAGACTAATTCTCCGAGGCTCAGGAAAGGCACCACCCAAATTCGCTCCAGTTGAAAGACCGGATTAACTTCCCGTCAATTAGATTGTGATGATTTGGGAAACTTCATGCCAAAAAGCCGCGAGAGTAACCTAAGATAGGTCAGCCTCTGATAAACCCAAAACGGAGGAAAGTCTCTTCATGCTCTCATTTCAAATTACTTGTAAACACAATTACTTGTAATTACATTCCATATCTATCTCCATGTAATGAGAAATATGAAGAAATGGGTACACATACATATTTAACATGCTACAAACAACTGACATCAGTTTTACAGGATAAAATTCCTAAAATGAACACGTCATATAGCATGTTATTATATACATTCCCTAAAGACTAAACTATGCAAGTCTTTCGTAGGGAAACAATCGGTCCCATTACCCGTTTAAAGTCCAGGAAGGCACTGATCCCACCGTTAGGCATGGCTACACCGGGCCAGCCTGATCCTACTCCTGTTTCCCGAGAGGAGTTTGAAGGATTAAGGAATCAGATAGCAAAATTGGTTGTCTTTCTAAAAGAATAAAGTAAAAATACGCAGGGCCAGATAATGCCTACTCAACCAGAGTCCTTCCCACTAGGGGGCAGTCAGGGCATTGGTAAAAAGATGGAAACCCATATACCTAAACCTCATTCCAATAAAGAAATCATAAATCTCAGGGATGATCGAGAAACTGGAGATATAAGAAAGAAAGTCCAACAAATGGAGGATACCATCCGGTCAATTAAAGGGACTGGAAATTATTGGAGTGTCACCTATTCAGATCTCTGTATATTCCCAGGGGCTCAATATCCTACCAAATTCAAAGTCCCAGAGTTTGAAAAGTACAATGGGGCAGGCAATCCCTATACGCACCTAAAAGTGTACATTGGCGAACTGGGGTCTTATGTTGAAAATGAAAGCCTTAGAATGCAATTTTTTCAAAATAGTCTCCCTGGAGAAGCTAAATCCTGGTATGCGCGACTTGACAATGCCAAAATCCATAACTGGGAAGAATTGGCCCACACCTTTCTAAATCAGTACAGTTTTCAGTCACAAATGGCACCAGATCGATATCAAGTGACTAAAGTGAAAATGCAAAGTACTGAATCTTTTCGAGAATATGCCCAAAGGTGGAGACATCTAGCAGCTCAAGTCATTCCATCAATGACAGAAACTGAGATGGTAATGACATTTATTAATATGCAAGAGGCTCCTTACTATGAGAGGATCCTAGCAGGCATAGGAAAGCCATTTGCGGAAATGATCAAACACGGCGAAATGGCAGAGATGGGCCTGAAGGCAGGCCAGATTAAAGACTTCACTGCCTTGGAAGTAGTCGCCAAACATATACAAACTGGCAAGTATGCGAGCGATCCCAAAGGGGTATCCGATAAAGGCAATGAAGATGTATATCTTATTGTACAGGGGCAAGCTAGGAGGCCAAACTACAGTCCCCCCATTTGGAAAATGAAAGACAATCTGCCGTCCCAATAACAGACTGCATTCAACTAATACCCAGACAGGAAAAGAAAATTTGAAAGAACGGAAAATCGAGTATTCACTCCACTGGGAGATTCCCTTGAACATGTATTGGCGATATTAATGGGTCACAAGAAAATTACCGAACTAGCTCCACCTCTAGAACCAGGGAGCAAAAGATACAATCCAAGCCAGAGATGTGCTTACCACTCAGGGTCTCCAGGACACGATACACAGGATTGTTGGTCCTCATAAGATTCAAAATCTGATCGAAAGTGGAAGTATTGTGGTCGAACAACCTGACCAACAAAATGTCAACACCAACCTTCCGTTGCGACATGATACGGAAGAAGTAAACATGATCGGGTCAGGAAGTGCTGAAATGTATCCAATTCATAAGTACATACGAAGGATGGAGGAATACCCCCAAAAGCACATAACAAATGTCCTAGAGTGGAAAAACTCGGAGGAGGGTATGCCAGTAATGCAAAAATTGGATGTGATCCAGAATTAAGTGAACTTGCTGGCTAAGCAGATAGTGTGCCAACATCAGGAAACAAGGCAATTTTTCACTCAACTATCAGAAAGCCAAGAGAAAAAGGACTCCACGATGCACCAGCTAAATGAAGAAGATCAAAGCAGGCTAAAAGTACAAGAAAATGGGGATGATAAAATTGCTAGAAGATCTCGCCAGTGGAAGAACCAATCGAGGGAATGCAAATTCTCAAAGATGAAAGATCAAACAACCTCCAAAAGAGTCCGAAAATTCACCCCTCTGAGCAAATCCAATGAAGAAATGTTACACTTTCTGATAAGCGAATGAAGAATTACTGAGTTGCTGCCTCCTATAAAGCACAAGATAAAGAGTTATGATTCCACAAAGATATGTCTCTACCATTCTAACTCACTTGGACATACGACTGAAGAATGCTTGTCTTTGCGACATAAAATCCAGGATCTCATTGAAAATGGAGAGCTGGATATAGAATTTCCCATGACCAAAAAAGGCAAAAAGGAAATAAAAAGCTTAAGATGTCCTGTCGAGACAGGCAGTTCAAATGAGGTGAAGGCTATGAGCGACAATTCTTCCAGAACACAAGGTGGACTGATCCTGATGCAAGAAATGACAGAGGAGACAAAGGTATCCCCAAAGGAGATTCCCCCGCCAACATCAAACATCCTATGGTTCCAAGATATCAACAACGTTCCTAATCTTATAACCTTGGATGATGCAGAGGAAATACTAATCCTTTCCAAGGAAGAAAAAACCAAAAAAGAAAAGTTCTTTGCAAGAAATGCAACAACAGTTCGAGGGAGATTTCATGGTTGAATCCTTTGAAACCTATGAAGAAGGCAAATGAATAGATGAAGGAAACGGTGGTGAGATTGTCGGGGAATCCAACCCATTAGAGAATCCAGAGTTCATCCCTTTTTTGTGATGCGTCCATTGCAAACGTCCCTGAGGAATGTACTGAATCAGGAAGCAATCAAGTTATGGCCACAAGCGAAGACATTCAGAATCAAGGGGTAACCTCTATCACGAGCCCTAAAGGTAACATAACCACTGACAACTGGACTACCAGGCCTCAACTAGCCGAGAAGATGTAGATCCAGGGGATGAAGTTGCGAGTTCCAGAAAATGTTGTAACGGTATCACTTTCTTCGTAGTATGCCTTTTATTTTCCATGCATGTAAATAAATAAAAAAGAAAAAACATCTCTACACTCTTCTCACCACTTACCCCTTTGAACCTTTTCAAACCAAAGCCTGAACTACGAAAGACCTGATCTCCTCTTCAATAGGAGTACGTAGGTAACCATCAATGGTGCGGTCAAACCAAACAAAAACCCAAACAAACACTTCTCAAACAGATACACCCATACAATGATGGCCCACACGTAATGGTCATCATTCGGGAGAAGGAGGTTGATGATAGCCCCTCCATCACTGCAGTCCACCAAGACTTTGCCCTCGACAATTGAAGCATCACTCCTTGCATTAGGCGACGAGGGTAAAAAGGGAAGAAACTCTCTCTGCCTTGTAGATAACAATAACTTCTTATTTTTTCTGTACAATATTAGCAGTTACTTTTGTCATGACATGCTAACACTTTGTGTGATTAAACAACTTCATATATACTAAGTGAAAGCATATTTTGTTTCAGGACTCTGAATTTAGATGTGTCTGTACTTGTTGATGATGTGCCTATTCTCCACAAGGACTTTAACTTTGATGTAAAGTTGGACTCAAACTTGATTGAAATACAAGAGGACATTGAGGTGCCTCCGGATATCAAAGAATGGGTCGAAGACAAACCGAAGACAGATCTTGATCAAACCACCTCTTTTAACCTCGAAACCTTAGAAAACCCCAAACAAATCCAGATTGGTACGGACCTCACTCCTAACCAAAGGAATGACATGGTTACTCTATTGACCCTATTCCAGGATGTGTTTGCATGGTCTCACGAAGACATGGTCTGTTTATCCACGGACATTATCATTCATCGCCTTCCCATCAAAGGGGGATTCAAGCCACTCAGGCAAAAGCTCAGGCGATTAAAACCTGAGTGAAAGTTAAAAGTTAAAGAAGAAATTGTGAAACAATTTTAAATCGGCATCATCATGGTGTCAACATACCCCGAATGGTTATCCAACATAGTCCCAGTGCCGAAACTGGGAAGGGAGGTGCGAGTTTATGTGGATTACAGAGATTTGAATAAAGCTTGCCTCAAAGATAGCTTTCACGTGCCGTTCATCCACGTACTCATTGATAATACAGCTCGATAGGACATGTACTCCTTTGCTGATTGCTCCGCGGGGTACCATCAAATCATGGTTGTTGAAGATGATCATGAGAAAACTTCATTCACCACACCTTGGGGAGCCCTTTGCTACAGACGATTGTCATTCTGCCTCATCAATGCCGGAGCTACCTATCAGTGAGCCGTATGGCTCTTTTCCATGATCTAATAAAAAAAGAAAAAAAAAAGAACAAAGAAAAAGAAAAAAGAAAAAGAAAAAATCTCTTCAAAAGGTTCTACAGTTGCTGCCTTACCATCGGCAGGTTCTACAGATGGCTTCGAAGTTTGTAGAAAAATCCTTCCTTCATATTCTTCGGAATAGGAATGATTTTGCAGATACGCTAGAAACCTTGGCCTCCTTGATCAACATACATGACAAGGAAGACATGCCAAACCTCACATTTGCGCAACAAAAAGTTCCAGCCTATGGGAATTCCATTGAAAAGTATTGGATGACCTACCTCCCACCCAACATCATTGGTATTAACACATCAAGAAGTACTTACAAGATGGATCTACACCCACTGAGGCTAGCCCGACTGAGAAAAGGTAGATCCATCAACTTGCTATAAAATTATACCTGAACGGAGATGCACTATACGAAAAGAGATGCAGAACGAGGTCTCCTCAGATGTGTGGACGAGGACCAAGCTCATAGACTCATGGATGAGAGTCATGGTTTAGTATGTGGCTCAGACATGAGCGACCCTCTACTTGTAAAGAAGATCCTACAACAGAGAAGTCCAACTACGGCAGTTTAAACAACACGACTTGGTTTTGAAGAAGATCATTGACAACCAAGCTCAGTCTAAAGGAAAATTCGCTCCAAATTGGGAAGGCCCATTTATTGGCAAGGAGGTATTGACAAGAGGCGCTTTCAGATTACAGGAAATGCACGGCGATAAATTTCCACAACTTATCATGTCAAACACCGTGAAACGGTACTATGTCTAAGGTTACCATCAAGCGAACATCCTGGTTTTGGGATCATCAGATCACCAGTCATTCCGGTTCTTTAACCCTTTACCACATACAACTCCTTTCCATGCTTTGCCCCTCAGGGAAACATCCTTTCAAGCCAGCAGCCTAGCTTCACTACGATCATACCACTTAGATCATCTTACCGTGAATTAAACCTCTCACACTTGCAGTTTAGCTACACATACCTGGGATCAAACTTCTCATACCTGCCGTTTATCCTCAACCTAGGATTAAACTTTCTCCTCCCCGCACTCTGACCTGCACATGGGATTACGCTTTTCTATTCGCCTTGAGGGGTGAACTACGTCGACCTGATCTCCCCAATATATGGGAGTACGTAGGCAGCCATGTTATATGGTTCGGTCTCACCACAGAAAAATAAAAACAAACATACTCCTATCCATAACCACATACAAAAACCAGTCCCAAGACACCAAAGATGGTAGGGAATACACACAGATCGACGATCCATTCTAAAAATCCTGAGACATCTCACTGTCCATCCATCAAGGAGGAGTTCAGAATACATCCAGATCACAAAGTCCTGGAGAAATAAGCAAATATCAAGCAAGTAGCAAGGCACAACTAAAAGGGAATTTAATCAACATATATTTTCCTGCCATATATAATGTTGTTTGATATATACAATGTGTACTGTACATGACAAAATGGCTAAGCTAGTCTGTGCAGGAAAATACAAGCTCGTCTACAAATTAGTGTATATGAGGGCTATCAAGTACAACATGGATTCCCTCTCAGAAGAAGGAGGTAACAATGTGATCTCCTACCCAATTATTTCTACACGAGCCAACAAATCCACTGCCAACTACATGCGATATCTCGGATGGATATAACGGCATCCCGCTCAGCAACAACGATATCCCTATGAGTTAGAGCATCATCTCTCTAACAAAGCGACATCTTTACCAGAAAGAGCTGTCAACATCAAAGCCCACATCCACTACCTGTTAACCAGATGGTACAGATGTAAAAGCCTATTGCGATCTCGGCGTCTTATCAGCTCATCTATCAAAGCAACTATCCCAGACAACAAGCGAGGCTGGGCCAATTTCAAAATTAGCGATAACTAGATAATGGATCCCTTACAACAAGAATGGGGGAAATCTCGGAAGTAGCGACAACTCAACACTGGGGCATTTATCAATCATCCTAAAATGGAAAATGCACAAGTTAGCGCCATCAGCACGGTCCATCATTATCTCAATGGCGATTCAGATATTATTCACTCATGACTTCATCAACAAAGAAAGTTTCTCATACGAACCCTCAGCATCAACATGTGAAAGGACTAGGGCATTTTTCCAAATCCAAGAAATGGAAGGAGTTGAAGGCGAGATCAAGCTTCTCATCAAAAAGAAAGGGGTGAACTCCTGAAAAAAAATCATAGCGACATAAGCGTGCCCCTACGAAAGAAGGGGAAACTTCTCAAAAATGTTCTTAACTCAGAAGAAGAAGGTCCATAACGAAAGGCCTAGCAAATGAAATCTACACCATCAACATGCATTAAGTCCTCACAAGCTGAGGCCTCTACACCGACGTTTAAATCTGGCCAGCGAAAGAATGAGTTACACCCTTCATGGATTTCAACGACATTCAAGTCATCAGTTCAGCCGGGTTGCGAATTAAACGCTTAAGGAAATGAGGCACAAGAACCCAACAGTGATCTAGCGTAACATCAGGTGAAGTCTAGTAACGTAATTCATGGAATACTTCAGCGATGGTATCGGAGGATTTGGTATTCTTAAACCATTGGAATTCAGCGCAACATCAAGACATTTCAGTGATGAAAGCTTCGTATACCACCATTCGAGTGGGAACCAAAACAGGTTGGCGATCAACAGGGTAGGCACCGTTATAAACTACCAGTGAATACATCAGGAGGGTCTGGTGATTTCAGAATGGCATCCCCATCAGAGATATGGAAAGCATCTCAACTTATCTTCATCAAACAATCATCAGCGATTAAATGCCAAACCATTGGAGTCAACACCAGCATAGGCATCAACAATAATCGGTAAAGGTAAATTGATTTACAAATACATTTTAACATTCACCATAATATTCATTACATTGCGATTTGTGATATGCGATATGCGGTTTATGATATACGATATGCAAAATACGATATGAGAAATGCGATGTGCAAGTTGCGAAGTGCGATTTGGCCAAATAAGAAAAGCGATGTGCGAAATGCGATGTGCTATTTACGAACTGCGATTTGCGAAAACATTATCACATTCATCATAAAAATTCACTACATTGTGATTTACATCATTGAAAATATCTTATCATGTTTCAAGTGTCTACTAATCTTTATCATGTCCATTCCATTGCATTTCATGAACATGATAAAGTGGGGCATCTGTAGACACTCAAAATTTTCTTCTACTGTTATTAATATTGCAGGAGGACAGATTCATCTTTTAAGATGGAACCCTGAAAGACAATCCAAATCAATACCGGATACTACCGGAAGTTCATCATCAAACCCCAGATCGCAATCTGGGAGTAACCAAATCCAACCTTGGAGATAACCCCGAGGCCTGCAGATACAATACCGGACCACACATCGGAGAAGACCAGTTAATCTTGGAAATGACCCCGAGGTATCCAGTCTCAGTCCCAACCATGGGAATAGGTCAATCCAACCTCAGAGATGACCCTGAGGATAGTCAAAGTCAACAGCAAGCCAACCTCAGAGATAAACCTTAGAAACAACTGCTGCAACTGTGCGAAAATCGGAGATAACCCCGGGAGGGGTAAAATGGTCATTTTACAAACTCAACTTCACTTCAAATCAAATACACTCATTTAAACTCAAAATACTTCAAAGGAAGTCCCACAAGAGCGATATCTTAACTCCGGAGTGCAAACTACACAAAACGGCTCACCGGATTGCTTGACGGAAACCCGAGAATGCCATTTTGGTCATGGACCCATCTTCCTGGAATCAAAAAAGGTCAAATCATATATAATTGTGTAGCTCTCGGAAAGAGCTTTTCGGAATGGTATGGTACACTTCCATCGGACTCTCGGATTGAAAGTTATGAGCGACCGAGGGAACAGCGCGTACGTACTTCGACACGGCGGGACCCACACTGCCCGGGGCACCCCGGGAAGCTGCAGGTACACCTGCTACTAGGTGCCATAGGTAGACCTATGGCTCCCACCTCTATAAATATGGGGCTTGGGGTGCTGATTTTCTAAGAGAAAAAGACGGGGAAACCCTGCACAATTCGTTCTGCACTCGCCCATACAGTGTATTTTCCCACTTTTAAACACCTGTGAGATCATATATAGCCCCTTTTGTACCCACAAAAACCTATTTTTATCCACTCTAAAGATATAGAATCCTTCTTTATCAGTTATCTTTAAGCCTTCTCACACACTTTAGAGTCTTTCTCTTCATCTTTGCACACACCCTTCTACACGTTGAGAGTCGTGTTATTTGCTTTTGCCCGAACTTCGATCCGTGGTTTCATTTCAGTCTATATATATATATATATATATATATATATATATATATATATATATATATATATATATATATATATATATATATATATATATATATAAGCGAATAAATGTAACGGATATAAAATTCAGGCTCATCGAACAAAGTTCGACCACAGTTCATATATATAAGTGTGTGTGTGTGTGTGTGTATATATATATATATATATATATATATATATATATATATATATATATATATATATATATTGTCCCACCTGGAGTTTACTTCGTGGTGGTTGATCGCTTTTATAACTTTCTTTACATTTCGTCCTGCCTGGAGTTTACTTCGTGGCAGTTGACCGCATTTACATCTTTATTTACATTCTGTCCCGCTTGGAGTTTCCTTCGTGGCGGTTGACCGTATCTACAGCTTTATTTACATTTCTGATCCCCCATGGAGGTGCTTCGTGGTTGGTGATCCTGTCTGTATATATATATTTACAACTTTTATATATATATCTGCTTACTGCTTTCATATAAAAATGAAGTATTTTGTGAGCCTAGGAATCATGTGATCATAGATTCATCCCATTGAAACTAGATTCGGTTCCCATGATGGACATTTTCAGCTG
The DNA here is from genome assembly GCA_020205505.1 of Panax japonicus. Taxonomy (NCBI): domain Eukaryota; kingdom Viridiplantae; phylum Streptophyta; class Magnoliopsida; order Apiales; family Araliaceae; genus Panax; species Panax japonicus. Next base: position 50,637,621 of record CM035113.1, read on the forward strand.
TAAGCAGCTTGTAAATTATTATGCGGTGTCTGAAATTCCTCAGATGGTTTCCATACCCACGAGGAAGTCAGCATTATCTTTGTACATTATTTTTATATGGATGCCTCGCATCCGTCAAATAAAATCAATCAAGCCGATCACTTAATAAAATGGGAGTGTAAAAGGTCTCAATTCCTATTGAGCATCAAGGTTTAAAAAAACCTCTTTTATAAAACATCACTGCCATATCTTGCATCATACTATAGTAGGTTGTTGATCCTCTGATCAAATTCCCCACCAAGTTTAATTGCATTAATAACTCCATCCTTTTACCATCCTTGCATCAAATGCACTGATGATATAAAATTCATTTTGATATTTCAAATCAATTTCTGTCTAGCCAAATCAACTAGCATAGACATATCAAGAATAGTTCTTTTAAAATCCATTGGTTTCAAAAATTGAACCAATTCATTCATTTTCAAAACGCGCAAATCAGCACGATTTCAAGAAACTTCGAAATCTAGCATAGCTAGATGATTTGGAATATCCTATTCTTCGTATTCCTTCATTGTCTTACTTGCGACAATACATAATCTTCTCTAGCACCTTCAATGCTAAGTCTACTGAAAATAACTCATTTTCAGTCTACACATTCCTATACCTTAGTATAGTTCATCCACTTACCACACTTTATGTGTTTAGGAACTTTCCACAACCATATGTATTTAAGAACTTATCTTTGCAATATGTAATCCAAGAACAAATCAAGGACTATCCATATGCTTAGGGCTCAGAAACATAGCATATAACTATGAGTCACAAACTTTTCATAAGTATGAGTTTCAAGAACCCGCACCTATCTTATCATTCTCCATCTATCAAGTATATACATAAAAAAAGATTCACCTTCTCGTCACATACATCTTGATAGCGCGATCAATTTCAATGATTATCACTATAAGAAACTGAGTGGTTGTTACACGAAGCACAAACCTCTGTTCATACAAAGATTCATACAACTCAGCCATCAGATGAGTCCTCAATTGAAATCTTACAATTTCTAACTTTCTCTTTACTTAATACAAATTTTCTTTAACTTGTATATTATCCTTGACCACTCAATTTGAGTTCTTCTTCCCGTGCTACTTCGTAGTACCATTCATTCATAGCATTAGCTATAAATCATCCATCGTTTAACAGATAATCTGTTACTACGATTTACTATGATCACGTGGTGATCTTCTTATCCTTTTCTTTACGATTATAGTCTTAGGTACTCATACCTAAGATTTATAACCTATCAGCTCTGATACCAACTTGTAACGCCCCGAAATCCGGTCTATCTTCACACCCGAATTCCGTGCGTCACTAGTACATCATTCATTCAACATACATCATTATATACTAAAATATAACAACATACACTCTCAAATCCCAGGTTCTAATAACCTTATAGCTTTTCTCATTACAAATAATGATAAATACATTATTCTTTACATATTGCACGAGTGACTTTTATCCGCCACCAAGGATACATAATCGTTCATTAAACTATTCTATAGTTTAATTCTCATCTTTCTACATTACAAGTCTTCACTTGATCTTCTCGCTCATTCACATTCTGAATGGCACTTCATCTGGATACCGACAGCTTGATCTATACGGGATCCTTATGTTCTTCTAACATCGTTCGCTGAAAATGTTTTTCATTTAAAGCAAGTGTGAGCATTCAATTGCTCAGCAAGTCTTAGCAGTTGAATAACAACTTCAAGATTTTAACATTCCTTTGGAAATTCGATAACCGAACAAAGGTTATGAAGCAGCTTGAACAATAGGAATAATCTCGATTCCTATCATTTTAAAACATCAGTTATATCCACTTTGAAATACTTTCATTCTCTACTTTCTTTCATACACATCCTGTCTGGCTAGAATCAATAGCACAGACTTAATCAATAACGGTTCATGTATAAACAGAACATTCTTTTATTGAACAGTTCAATCACAGAACAGTTCATATCATAGAAACACCAAAGTGTTCACATTGTGGCACAAGGCCTCATACATTCTACCACCTTGTACAAATATCACACATTCGCACATAGACAGAACTTCTCAAGTTCAACATCTGAGAAGTTTAAGAAACTAGCATTCATTTAAAAATATGAATGAAGTTAGGAAACTTGCCCTACGCACAGCTACAGCTTACGCTGAACTGCTCATTCCATTCCCTACAACACATAAGGAAATAACACATACACCAATTAGTCATATACTTGACTTACGCATTGGTTTACTTAACTTTACTTCTTAAGGTTCGCGTTCTTGCAATCTAAGTTTACGCGACTAACTTTCATTACCATTCTACAGCTTCATGACATACGGAGATGTCTTACTCAAAACGTTCATCATCTTTGATGATTAACATTCTTATCTTCTTCTTATAACTTCTCTAGGACTCAGCACACATCGCTTCTCTGCTAGTAGTCCATATGGTACTCTGAGTGGTTTCCCACAAACAACCAACAAACAAGTTCCCGTCTCATCTACACTGCCATCACAGTGAGTTAGATCGGTTGCCAGTTTCGTATATACCTTCGCTCTCTGAAGGAATTGTTTAGCCCAGCTCCCATATGTCAACCATCAAAGGTTACGATTGCACCACAACCTAACTTTCTCTTAACTTATACGAATTATTAAATTATAATGTTCGTTAAGTTAATTTCTTATTCCTTTTTGGCTTTCTAGCAAGTAATTGCCATACCTCAGGATTCATTCTTATCCGATTCACATTCGGCTTTCATTAATCTCATTACCGTTCGATACGGCTTTCTTGATACCATTCGTATCTTACTTACTACATTCATCAACGTCTAAGTCATACAACTAGGGTATACTTAGCACGTTCGTCAAACGCGAATACAATTCACAAAGATTTATTACGTATTCAACGTTCACGTTGCTCGTCTCTTAATCTCTCATTCAACCTTTACTCAAGGTTTTAATCACTTTCGATCGTTATCCATCCCATGAACCCTATGTTCATTATTCTTTCTTAATGTCGAAGCCATACTGATTGTTGTATGCTAAGACCGATCGTTCATTGCAACAATGTTGCATTCAAAGCGTCTATACGCTTTACATTCATATCTCATTACCATGTCATAACATCGAAATGTTATACATTATTATCGTCCATCAACGTCTAAGGAATCACCATCATAGCAATCCCTCACGTTCGATTCATTGCGACTACGGTCCTCGGCTCTCGGTCCCGTAACCCGTAACTACATTTTTTTAATCTCGTTCAATCTTTTCATTCGACCTTCATCAAAGGTTTAAAACACTCACTTAATTGTTACCTTAGTAAAACTACATGTTCGTATCTCTTTCTTGCACATCCCCAGTAATTGAGCATTTAAAAGCTCATTACTGGCTTTTCCCTTGTACCGGCGCTGCGGCGCCGATCCCCTTTACAACTCTCGCGCTGCGGCGCCACTCTGCAGTGTCAAACTGCCGAGGCTGGCGCTGCGGCGCCACTCTCTACACTAAGACTCGCGCTGCGGCGTGAGTTAGCAGTGTCTGGCTCTCCGGCCTGGCGCTGCAGCGCCACCATTCTAAGCATGCTTGGCGCCGCGGCGCCAACACCTTCTTCCCGAAATTGTTTTCTAAGTCTTTGGTCGTTCTGAGATGCGTACTTCGAAATCTCATAACTTCTTCGTTATAACTCAGAATGGAGTCGTTCCAAAGCCATTTTCCTACTTATCTTACGTACTTTGATTACTCATGGATAGAACTTTGTTCTGATTCCATTAACCTGCCATTCAATTGGCTTAATCTTCACCCTTCGTTCATTTTAACGTTTTTAACGTTCTTCGTTAGTTCGTCCGTAATTCGGTCATCCGAACTCGGAACTCGTTCGTTCTTGAGTCCACGACTCACGTTTTCAATATTTTCTTACTTTCTTATGAAACCCTACACATTTGGGTTAATTTACTAACTTTCAAATTATCGAACTTCTTTTACGAAATTTTCGCCATAACTTCGTTATAGCTCAATTTTAATCTGTTCTTCATGAACGTTTCTAACGTTCCTAACCAAGCAATAAGCAACTAACTTATACGCGATGGTTTTAAACTTGTCCATCAACAACAATTATACTACGATGGTTTTAAATTTGTCCATCAACAACGTTCTTCGCGTTCTTCGCGTGTTCTTCGTTCGTTCTTCATTTTTAATCGATATTTTGGATTACGATTTTACTTTTTCTTGGAATTTGATGTTATAGAACACCATTCCTTACTTATTTAACCTACTCATTCATAAAATTCATTCGGATCGCTCAAAATCCTTACAAATTTTATACTTCCTTAAGAAATTTATAAACTAAATTTCTTATTTCTTATTTCTTCTTTTTCTTACAATTTCAACCATATGAATTCATTCTTAACATCTTTACTTCTTATTCTCATTAAGCTATGTTTTTGAACATAAAAACTTAAAGAAAATTTTGAAGAAACTAGGATTCGAATTACCGTTCATCCTTAAATTCCTTCCGTCGGACAAAGTTTGCTCACGAGCCAACTTTTTCCTCTTCTTCTTCCTTTCATCTTCCATCCGAACTCTCTCTCTTTCTCTCTCAACTGTAGGATTTTCAATAATCCATACAAATGAGTTTAAGCTTCCTATTTATAGAAAAAAAATCAAGGTTAGGGCATTTTGGTCATTTCACACCCTTAACCTCCTTACTATTCATTACTTAAGGACTAAGTTAACTTACTCCTTAAGTTTACTTAACACTTAAGTTTACTTAATACTTAAGTTTGCTTAGCCTTTAAGTTTGCTTAGCATTTAAGTTTACTTAACCCTTAAGTTTACTTAACCCTTAAGTTTACTTAGCCTTTAAGTTTACTTACTCATTAAGTAACTTATCTTTTACTTAGCTCATAAGCATAAGCACTTTACAGTCTAAAAACTGTGATTTCTCGGAATCCAAATATTTTTGGATATTTCGTCTTTCCTTTACCGATTGAATATTACGTATTCTTCGGATTTTTCGAAAAACTGAAAAACACTTTTCCACGATAAGCATTTTCCTTCACGTTTTCCCCTAACGTAGCTAAACGAGTGAAAAGTACACAGCAGTACTTTTCGTCATTTTTATTTTATCCGATTTCTGCACGTTTTTCGAAAAAAACTTTTATCGGCTTACTTAACTTTTCACGATATATTATCGTCAAATCTTTCGACGGAATGTCATTTCGACATACCAAACTCTCGAAAAGGCTTAGGTTATTCAAACCCTAACCCTTAGGTTTCGTCGGGTGAATAGTGCCTATTTCGTCTTTTTCCCCGAAAATATTTTGTCTCCGGAAAAATTTATTTTCGTCTTGAAAATTCCTACTCGTTCAGTCTAGCTCGTAGCCAGAATTCTCCCGATTAATAATCATTCTAGGTTATAGAACGATTAATAAACACATAGCACATAATAGTATTAATAAAAATTCATTTTATTAATAACTAATTCTTTAAATCTTAATTTCTGGACAATCCGGATTTCCGGGTTGTCACAAATACATGGTTAAGCTTAGGGTCTACAAAGTAGAGAAATTTGACATGGAAAGCTTTTCCATTGTTGAACAATTCTTGAAACTACCATGTTTTGGTTCCTTACCACACCCGGATCAAATCATAATCTTTTACCCATTTTCTCATGAATTGAAGTTTTATTTACTACCTATTTATATCAGCAATATCAAACCAATTTCATGATCTCATATTTATACACACACACACACACATACATGAAAATGCAAGATAAATTTAGGTGGGAGGACCTGAACAAGTGGCATTTGCACGGAAATGACTTTACTGGTTAGATTGGCACCCGATGCTAATTTGACTTGGCTCCCAATTGGCAACAAAAGCACTTCAAGTACGAGTGATCCATATGTTTTTTGGTGCAGTCTAATCAGCATCAGGCGGCAGTGTAATTTGCATCGGGTGCCACTACTGTGCAAATGTCAAGTTTGGGCAACTCCCACATAAAATGAATGCATGTAAGTTTTCATGTTGCTTCTCATTTAAGAAACAAGACCATTATCAGAGAGCTTTAATGAATATAATATGCATGCCTGTGTGCTTGCAGATACTGGTAAGAAAGTTACTTACAAATCCCCATCCACTCTTTGTGAACGATTGACCGATAATTCTAAAATCAGTCTGATTTTACAGGAATAATTTAACATATGGAAGCTCATCTACGATAGCTCCCACACCTTCGTAGTCCGGTCCTCGCTTTAGTGCTCTCTCATAATCTTCTGGGGTGTCTAAAAGAACGAGTCTTGATCGAGGTATATTAAGATTGTCCGCCATGTAACTGTATGCAAATGAACCTACTTGATAACCAATTGGCCACTTACTTGCGATTAAGCTGTCTATCCCAGTAATAGATGATGGAAGCTGCTGGACTGTTAGGATTGATGTAAAGCTTGCTGTATAGCTAGAAATGATCACCAACAGCAAGAAAAGCCACACCAGCATTATCATCTTTCCAAGAGCACTAACTGTAACTTCTTCTGTTAAATTGATAGAGGAAAATTTTATGCAAATATAAATCAACAAAAATGTTCTTATTAGTTAAGATTATGATAAGGATGGAAAACAATTAATCCTTCTTTACCCTTCTTTTGGCTACACAAAAAAATCAACCCTAAAGGAAAATATATTATCACATTCAGAGCTAGAATATTTAATTTGGATTTTCATGTTACAACTTGCCCAATTATTTAAAGAAGGGACTTGAAGTCCATAACTTTTCAAGTAAGATGCGGCAAAATTTCAGTGGGCAACTTGGCATAGCAACATTTGGTTACATTGTTAAAACCCAAAAGAGAATTAAAATTTTTTGTCTTTGGACCAAGTGTTGGCTTCAAAAACAAAGAAAGAGGAAGCTTAGGTGTATCCTGAGCTCATTTCATCGCCATTCTACTAATATATGAACATACTAGGGATGAATCTACCAGGTTCTAAAGCGGAGTTACACTTACGGGTGGTCTTGAATATAGTTGACATGTTGAACCTGCATTATATAATTGTCAAAAGTTCAATACTCTCTAGGTATAAAAAAAATTGAAGTACAAATCTGAAACCTTATTATTCAAAGCATATAAATAATTTTGAAAGTTGAACTCATAGAAACTGAAAAAGAAACACCAGAAAGGCTTACAAAAACATTGTTATAATCTGTCTCTTTGGAGGACCACGAAAATCATCATTGACACGATGCTCAAGGATCCAAATAATAACAGTAAACATTATAAAAGAGACTGCAGTAACACACCACAATTCCCACGTAAACGGCTTAAGAAAGGCCCATGCACTTGATTTTGAATTCCGGATGGGAGCTACTATGACAAGACCAGTTGCACTGAATGGCTGAGTGAAATCAACAACCTTAGTCTTGTTTGTGACAATAGCAATATCTCCAACTGCCGCATCAAAATCCTGACACCACATTTCCTAAATTGAATAGGTCTGATAAAACTTGTTCACATAGTTATGGATCATATCACTATGTAATAAATGACAGGTAAACTCAAAAAGAGGAAAACAATATAGGTTCAAACAATACACAAGGCTTCCGACCTGAGGCAAGTTCACCAGCGAGCCGGCACATGCGTGAGATTGTTCAAAGTGAACATAATGTACCAAATTTTGCAATAAAAAACTAGTCAGGTATATATTTGTCCTGCATTGATAAACAGACAGACCAGAAATATCCTGCATTTCTTTCAATATTTTCATCTCCTCAAACAGAGTACATATTAGTCCCATTGATCGGTCGAGCTGGCTTAAGCTTCTCTTCAATATGACCCATATTACCTCTCTATTTCTCTGTACTTCAATCTCAATAACACAACAAGAGAACCCATCTTTGAATCAACCAAAGAATCACACCTAAATATTCCAAATGCAAAATTGAGGAATCTTTACAAGCAAATACATAAAATTGACCAAACCAGTTTCAAGAAAACACTTAGTTCTCCAAAGAAACGGGAAATAACAAACAACCCACTTCACAAAATTCCATTTTCTTCATAATAAAAAAAAAATAAGAATATGGAATGGAATCTAGTAGTATGCAAGAAAAGAGTCCACTTGGACAGAAGCATGCCTCAAAAATCCAATACCAAGGAACAAAAACCTTCAAAAAAGTACTAAAATTCAGAAATCAACTCCCATGGCTAAATTCAAACATCCACAAACACTCTCACTTTCATCTACAACTGAAATTCTGACCTATTAATAATACAAATTCGTATAAACGATATGATTTATGAATTTAAGCATTAACACAATAGTAATTAGTAATGAACCAGCAATCTGAATTTTGTATACAGGCAGAGATCGTACCTGTTTGTAACGAAACTTAATGGTGTAAGAAAGAAGGATGGGGCTAATATCGCCGGCGTCAGGACGAGAAACTTCAATAATTGTGGCCTTGGGCAACTCATTGAACATTCGAGTTGACTCGGGAGAGTTATGACGGAAAGAGAAAAACGACGATATAATCGACGGCGAGGGCTCCGATTGCATTTGAACCCAACGTGGTCCTCCGCTGGCCATTAACTGCTCTGACGCCATTAATTCCGATCAGAATACTATATATATATATATATATATATATGTGTGTGTGTGTGTGTGTGTGTGTCTGTGTGTGTCTGTGTGTGTATCACTGTCAGATCCACAAAGAGAGAAAGAAATCGTAGTTGTTTTTTTGCTGTTGTTCAGATCCACCGCGGCGGCATCACACCTCCTGTCCTTCTCGTTTCTCTCTCCTCGTTTGTGGCGCTTCCGCGCAGGGTCAGGAGAGGGAGTGCGGTGGTGGTCATTTTTGCCTGTCTTTGTCCCTTCGCAGTCTCGTTCCCGGTACCAGGACCGATTTCAAGGATACATCTGTACTCTTGATGCCTGATTTTTGGACTATGGAAACTATGAGAAGAAGACGAGGTTTTCAGAGAGACGCGGTTCGCCATTGAAGAAGCTGAGGCTCTCTGCACTAACTAGCCCTTGGACAGAGAAAAAGACGTATCTTTTAATTTTAAGTTCAATTCATGCTCCGTGTTTTTCTTCATAGATAACGTTTTTTAAAAAAAACGTTATCTAATTAAAATATAAAAAATTCTCTTTTAAATAGATAACGTTTTTGCATATATATCTACAACGTTTTTTTTAAAAACGTTGTAAAAAAAATACCACAACATTTTTATAAAAAACGTTGTCTATTAAGTGTTGTCTATTAGGTACTTTGTACTGGTGTAAGTTTATATGCATGTAAGGAAACAATGTGGCTGATTTATGAAGAATTTCCATGTATGGGTTCTGGATTCTGCAGAAGTAGAGCCATTCCTAGAGCTTCCAGGGAAGGATGCAATTGTGCCCCTCCTACAGTTCAACACGGCGTAGTTGCGTCGTGCACCAGGAAAGGATTCTGACTTCTATTGTAATCATATGCTTCTAGCATGTTATTTTGACTTAGTTATACATGAAAACATGTATGACATGTGGTCTAGAGTCTCTTTTCATACCATGAGTTGTCTTTTTTTCTAAAAGAAACTTAGAGTTTTGAAAATGAACTTTGATGAAACTTATGATATTTCAGTTCTGACGTTTTAACATATGCATATTGCTGAGTTATGTGAACAAATAAGCATGAAAGGTAGTTTAAATTTGCTTTGCTTTCTTTATCTTTGAATTAGAATGACTTTTAAAGAAAATTTGAAAGCTTTGAAACTAATATTTGCAAGCATGATGTTGTTTACATTATGAACTTTGGAATATGTATAGTAGTACTCCTTATATCATTAAACATGACTTATATGTGCACTCATCTAGTTAAACATAATATAAGTTATCCAATCATGTTTTTAAATGAGTTTTAAGTGTAAAAGATACTAACTATGTATAAATGACGTGAATGCATGCGAGCACACGTATTACAGGTTGTTTAACATCCTTATGTGATTAAATGGTCAATATAGTTGGTCTAGTGATTTCATGAACCTATTTGACCTTAGTTCGTTAAAATTTCTAACTAGAACTATAACATTTAAAGGTTAATTTGAAATGATATTAAACTCATGATATATCCCTTAACATGTTTGTATGTTACGTGTTAATACATCTGCATGCTAGGGAGTAAGATAAAACCAGAAAAATCAAGAACTCAAATCTGGTCTGGCCAGGGAACGGCGCAGCTATGCCCATCCCAGGCCAAACTGCAGCGCAGCTGCGCCGTATGGCAGTTTTGCCTGACTATTTTATTTGTTATCTTATCTTGGCAACTGTTGGGTAAAATCTAGTTACGCACAACACGCAAGTATACGAGGTCAACAAGTAATAAAGTGATAAGTTGAGTATCGTTCCCACAGAGAATTATTTAATAAAAATCACCAAGTACTAACCCGTAACCAACTCAATCTTATTTAAACAAATGAATTACAAACTATATAAATTAACTACTATTCCACTAATTAAATTAAGACTATGGAGATTTAAGATCACAACTTCACTTATTGCTTCATTTAGGTTAACACACTTCTCATCAATTATTCTCTATCCCGAATTGTTAATCAAGAACACTAGAGTAGTATTAACCACCTCTCGATGCACTAATATCGTATTAACGTCAATCCACAATTAAGATAGAAATTCGTTAAACACCTTAATCAACTAACCCACTATATCTCTATGTGAATTACAATTGAAAAAGGTTGAAGAATAAGTTCTCTACCCGATTACATGCGATGTCAAGCATATCTCTACCTTAACACTCATCAAGTTTAAGCTATTAACAAAATCCTGAACACATGTTATCATGATTAGATCTAAATCTATACTTCATCTCTCGAGTTCATATAGATTATCTCGGTAATTGATGGCCAATCAATTAAACAATTAAGTTCAAATCACAATAGACAATCCTCTAAATAGAACATAATAATTGATAACGAAGCATATTAAAATAAACTACACAATAAGATCCATTGTAATCTCAAACAAAGAATTAGTTCATGATTATTGAATTAAAACTAAGAATCCACAATTGAATACACATTAAAAGATAAAGATAGAAGAAGATGAGAAGAAATAATCTATTGTGTGTAGATTTGACGCTCCCTCCTTTGAATCTTCAATGGTCTCCAAGTTGCTTCAATCTCCAAATCTAATTAGAACTAGTGTTTTTCTCTAATTTACTCTAATCTAATTTAATAGAATGCTCTCTAATCTCCTAATAATCTCCTCTAATCTGTGTTATTCCCCTCCTTTTATAAGCCTTTATAGATGTCTTTAAGTCCTCTTGGAAGTCCTTGAATCAAACAACTCGAAAACAATCCTTTTCGGACTCAAATTCGGACAAAATCTACTCTTTTTCGCATAGACCAGCCCCGGCTGGCCTTTTCCCTTGCAAAAACCCAGCCCCGGCTGGGTAGTGGATTGCTAAAACGCCCAGGACCCCAGCCCTGGCTGGGTCCTAAGGCACAAAAAGGCCCAGCCCCGGCTGGGTACTAATCTGCGAATTACTTTTTCTGCTGGAACCTCCTCTGCTAAAACTATCATAACATTTACACCAAGAGGAGTTACGGGGCCCGCGACCTATCAAATCGAAGCTATCGACTAGATCTACAACTTTCATTCTTTGAGATTTCAGAAATAACAAACGCATGATGGTCGAAATTGGACTGGAAGTGACTGCTATGCAAATGACCACCCAAAACGGTGAAGTTCAACGTCCGTTGGTAGAAATGTCATAACTCTTTCATCCGAACTCCGATTGGAATGATTCAAGATGTTCTGGAAAGCTAAGAAAACTCTCTACAATATTGTCCAAGCTCCAAGCCAAGAACATGAAATGACATGAAAGTACAAACGATATCCGGCTTGCTTTTGTTTGCATTTTCCGTGCTTTTCCTTACCAATAATCGCTCACATCGCTTCCAAACGTATAACCTACAAAATGAACACAAAATGCATGAAAAGTAACTAATACACATGAATAAAAACAACTAATTCAAGTAAAAGATACCGAATAAGTAGGTATAAAACCTACTTATCAGCAACATGTTTATAGTAATAACTTAAGTTCCAAAAAGTGATGTTTTAAGTGTTCAAGCATGTAAAGACTATATGAAACCAAGAATCTAAATGTTTTCACAAGTTTTTCTATATAAATCTTTCAAAAACAAAGTCTATGATAATTACGAATCTACGTGGTTTGATAATGTGATGTACGTGGTCTGATTGTATAACTAGGATATGACTTAATGTATGTGCTTAATATACGTATTGAGTATGTGTATGAGATAGTTTGTATATCAATCTTGTATAACTAATGCGTATATATACATACTTAAATTGGATAGCATAGTTCATTGAAGTGTTATTAAGCTACAAGTGGTAATCAATGCTAAAGGTAAGTTTCTTGAACCTTCTCAAATATTATTTATGTGCAAGTCCTCTAACTCACCATCTTTTTATTGTGCAAACTTACACTATCTCTTTATGGTGCAAGTATTCGAACCTTACTTTATGTTGTGCAAGTTTCGAATTATTGAGCAAATATTTATACTCGTAGAAATTGTTATTCCTATTATAAAATTCGACTTAAACTCTATATCTCGAATCATGTTGTGAGTTTGAACTTACTGTTCTTAAGAATATTGGGAAAGTTGTTTAAGCCATTTGATTCGGCTAGACTAATATCACGTGTTAGTAAGCAATCTAAGACAATTACTTTGGTGCGAAAATCATATAAACCTACTGAGATGAACAACCCTCTTAGAAGGGGAAACTTTATATTATCAGGGAACCGAAGTGTGCACAAACAATATGATTAAATCTTATGCATAACGTAGGGTACTTTAGGCTGATCAATTGTTGTACTCGTTTATTGAGATTTATAAGTGAAACACTGCTAAATCTAGAAGAAATTCTTAGTTCCTTACGACTACTCAGTATTTGAAATTCTTAATTATTGTAGTATTGAAATCATTGCATTCTAATGATAATTCTTGGTCCATAGTGACTCTTACTTCAATTTGACAGATAGAATTGTTGATATTTCATGGCTTACAAGATTATTTCTGAAAATGCTTGAGCTATCATTTATCTTGATATTATGTTTGTTCGCCTTTATTGCTTTATATACTTGCTGAGCAAACCTGTTGCTCACCCTTACTTTCCCTTAAACATTTCAGTGAAGACGGAACGTGGTGAACCCTCAGGCAATGATAAGGATAAGGGCAAGGCTACTGAATAGCTAATCCCTTGTGTTAGAATAATATAACTATGTTGTAATACATCTTTATGTTGTATTAGAAACTTAAGTATGGTTTATGTATTATTCTAAGGTGTTAAATTTAAGGTATGTATTGTGTCAGTAACGGTTGCGAGACTTTGGGATGAGAATATTTATATTAAATTAATGTAGATTATTATATTATTTCGATGTATGAGTTATTAGTGTGTTATTAGAGTTAGATCATGAAGCACCGAATTAGAGATATAAGTGTCTGAATTTGGGGACTTCACACATTTGCCTTTTTGAACCACTTGTCTAGACACGAGTAATTTGATTAATTTAAAATTTAGCCTCCATGTCGCTGCCCCTGGGGTTATCTGAGGGTTTTGTCTAAGCGCTGGTTCCACCAGACTTAGTCTCTCTATTTGCTGGATTACGAGGTGATGATGACACCGATGAACTGCCAGTTTATCACTGGGTTGGAATTTACAGGGGCGCCAGTGCCTTCGGTGGTTGACATTTCCCCGAATGTCGTTCAATCCCTTATGAGAGTTCCTGTCACGGCCCTTAAGGGTCAAACCGTCCGTTCTGGGATGGGAATATTTATATTAAATTAATGTAAATTATTCTATTATTCTGATGTATGAGTTATTAGTGTGTTATTAGAGTTAGATCGTGAAACACCGAATTCGAGATATAAGTGTCTGAATTTGGGGGCTTCACACGTTTTCCTTTTGAACCACTTGCCTAGACACCAATAATTTGATTAATTTAAAATTTAGCCTCCTCTTGGAGTCCCTTGTCCTAATTGAGCTCGAGAGTCCCAGGGGTAAACGTCTACTTGATTTTATTAAGGTAAGGTTATACAAAATGAATGGGTGGTTTGTGAGCCAAGGAAGGGTGATGAAATCCCCACCTTATCTTGTTACAGGTTGTGCCCATAATGTTAGATTAAATATGAAAATGCACAAATAAAAAAAAACTATAAACAAATAAAATGTAATAAAACTATGTGAATTACGAAAGAATGAGAAATTTTGACGTATCTCAATCCTCCAGCAATCACCACAATTTATATTTGACAAAAAATAAAAACAAAAACCTAACAAGATGTGTTCTACGTGAGTGAATGCATGAATGCGACAATTAGTTTTCTAACTAACAAAAGAAACTAAGCTACTTATTATTTTATTTTATTTTTAGTTAAGATACAAAATATCAGGAAAGCGCAACAATAATCTTGTCTTTCTGCACCGTTGATCCTCTTTGATAATCCTGAAAAAAAAATTAGAAATAAAAACTAATTCGAATAAATCAAAATTAAGGAATACAAAATTAAGTCTAGTCCCCGGCAACGACGCCAAAACTTGATTTGTTAAAATTATGTACTGCAAATGCACAGTGTCGAATTGAAGAACTGAAAAGTATATGTCGAACCCACAAAGACTAGATTAATTTTAATGTATCCTTAATATCTATTTTAGGCAAATTAGAAATAAAGATTGAGATTTGATTAACTAGAATATGAAAACTAACAATGAGAAAACAGTATAGGAATCTGAATCTATTAAATAATAAACATAACATATAATTCAATATCTTCTATTTTTATACTCAACTATGATTTTGATATCTCTTCCTTTTAATTTAATAATTTTACAATTAACGTGGGCAAACATAGAATATGAAAATTTAAGGATTAACCATAACACACCAAAACTTCTTTGAGCAAGCATGAATTATGAAAAACTCATATCTTAACAATAATATATCAAAACCTCTTAATTAATTTAAAATCACATAAGAACTATAAAACAAATGTATTTGAATAATGAAACATGAAGGCGAAATCAATTAAACATAAAATCATAAATTATAGAAGAGATGAAAAATATTATCATGAATAATTATTTAATTTCGTCTTCATCCTATATTAAAGAAATTAACTAGACATAAAAATAAATAAACTAACTAAAATAGAGAAGAAGTAAAAGATGAAAAACAAATAAGAAAACTCCCTTTAATTTACGATCATCGAACGAACGTACAATGAAGAAGTAATTTAATATACTCTTACTCCTACTCCTAACCTAAACTAATACAATACCTAATGCACTTTCCCTCTAAAATAAGAGACCTATTTATAGGAAAAATAATTTTGTGTCCTAATTTAGATTAATTGAACTTGGACACTTTTGTTCATTTTTCCCTCCTTTTTCCTTCGTGACTTTAATCTCTATATGGTAATCCTCCGAGAGTCCATTTCATTTATAAAGGTTGGATATAAATCCTTTATTTGCTCCCAAAATAAATAAATATTATTTTCTACAAAACAAAACAAAATATATTAGTTAAATAAAATAAGCATGTAAAATAATAAATATGGAAATATTAAAATGTATTAATTATGTGTCTATCAGTAATCATGTTTCATTATATTTTTCACAAACTTGCTAAAATCACATGACTTTTTATTGACCAAACAGTCCAATTGATTGTAGTTTATTATAAAAGATAAAAAGATTACAATATAAAAAATTATAATAATAATCTTTAAAAAACAGAACAGAGAATCAGGAAAAAAAAGATCAATTGTAGTAACAACTAGCAGACAACATATATACTCTTGAATAATAGTCGTATTCTAAAAGTAATAACGAAATATGCAGATTTGAGTAGTTTTTCAACACGAGTAACGAAAGAACAAACAGTCATGATAATGACATCAAAATATGAACAATCTATCTTCAAAAATCTGTGTACTAAAAAAATTCTCATGATGGAAAAAATAATCTCCCAAATGGAGAAAACAAAGTATCACAAGAGATGTTAATAAAATCCTTGCACCAAAAAAAAATTCTATCATATCATGGAGAATACAAGTCCCATAAAAGGGGAAAACAAACTCTACAAAAAGAAAAGAAATTATTATAGCACTCTAGGGCAGAGTTTCTCCAAAATTATTAAAATCACAAAGACTTTACTCAGCTATCAATTCTAAATCTTGAAATTCAAAGTAAGCATAAAATATACCTAAATTTGGATTTTATCGAATTAAAAATATAATCTTAATTATAATTTTAAGATTTAGAATTAAATTGTGAAATAGAGTTAATAGAGAACATGCATTATTTTGTTAGCATTGATCTCCTCTAGTCGGGTACTTATATACTAAATTCTGCAAGAAACAATTATATATGTAGTCACAAATGCACACAAGAGGATGATTGAGTTAAATATTTTATTGGGATTGGGGCAGGGGCTGGATTTTGATGTTTTGATTTAAACCTTGACGTACTCTTCGCGTAAAAAGGTATTTTGTTTACGAGAATAAAGTCTTGGGTTGCATTTAAAAAAATAAATAAATTTGGGATTACTATTGAATTTTGGTATAAAAATTGGAATTTAAATCGGTCTTAGAAAAAGTTAAAAATAAAAGAAATTTGTTATGTACTGTGAAATTTTTTTAACTGAATAACAATTATTCCATCTGTCCCATAATAAAAGTCTTTAGGAAATTGTTAAATTCACAACATTTTTTGTTATTTACACAACAAAAGTGTCGTTGTAGATGTATACCGGCGGTGAAAACCGTTGTTATAGGATCTATAGCAATACTTTTGTTGTGGAAATAACAATTTTTTTTATTGTGGATTTAACAATTCCCAAGTCTTTATTACTCCCTCCGTTCCTTAATATATGTCATTTTAGACACAAGAATTAAGAAAATGATTGAAAAGCATTAACTATATTATCAATTATCTATAATACCCTTCATCTCACATTATCTCATAAATATGGATCAAAAAATTAGGTGGAGTAATAAGGGGTAATTTGGAAAAAATAGTTATCAATTCTACTAGATAACCACAAACGACAAATAATTAGGAATAACAAAAAAAGAGTCTAAAACGACCTACATATAAGAATGGAGGGAGTACTATTTTGGGTAGTTCCATGTTAAATGTTTACTTTCTTTTAATAACCAAAATTTTTACATATTTTTTCCTATTATTTCCGTAGCATTAAATATCTCATACTTATTCTATTTTTCTCTCCATATTTAATAAGTATGGAGAGAAAAATATTTTGAATTGAATAGTTAGAAAGTCACTCTCTCACCTACATTGAAAATAACTAATAACATATTATTATGAATAATTTTATCATTTTATTTCTCTTCTTAATATGCGTAAAAAATCTACTAAGATTTTTATCCTGGAACGGATGGATTACATCATATATCTACACATGAAATTAATTATTTATCGAGCATTGAAAAATCGTATGCTCTCGAGTCTCGACCGAGTAAAAAAGAACAAACAAATTTATTAATAATTACTCAAATAATTGATAAAATATATATATAAAATCGTAAAATATATTATTTTTTAAAATAAAAATCAAGACCAAATGTCATCAATCAAACAGGCCCACCACTATCAAAATTAAACCAATTCCCAACTAAAACCGGGTCAGTTCTCCTTATCGTTTCTTTATAAAAGGAAGCCAAATGCTTTCCATTTCATACCAAAATCTCTATCTATACATCCAATTCTTCTTCCTTTTTCGCATTCAGAATTCTTCTCGATTAGATTATTCCATATGGCTGAGGTATTTTTGTTTTCTATTAATGGTCTTTTTTTCAATTTTTATTATTTTAATTCATATATATATATATATATATATATATATATTGTAAAATTCAGGTATATTTTGTAAATTCTATGCTGTTTACTCGTGATTTTTGTTGTAATTGTTTTCTGATTGTTCCATAATATTATCTTGGCTGAATTGATACGGTGATTTGGGTGTTTGTTGCTATGATCTTGTGTAAATGAACTTCTTTGTATACCTATTGTTATTTTGCTATAAAATTGAAAACATATTTGAAGAAATGCATAAACAGAGGATGTTACTCCACCTGGTGTAGGATTTATGATGATTACACAATATTAAAAGTGCCTTTGAATAATCAAAAGACAAAATTATACAAGCTTGTGTGGTGTTGACTTTTAGTTTTTCCTTTAACAATTTAAGGATAAAACTGTACATTGTGTTTTGACCAAAAGGGCTTCTATGAAAAGCATAAATTTTCTGCTTATGCCAAAAGTGATTTTCAGCCAAAACCTTTACTCACTAAAAGCACTTTAAGAGGTCAACAAACACTAAAATGTTTTCAAATTTAATTTAAAAGTGATTTACTCTATTGCTCCATTCAGCCAAATGGGCTCTTACTACAAGGTCAGCTTGATTAAATTGATCTGATATCATATTTGTTAAATTAGCATAAAAAACAGTGTACATATATATAACATATACATATATCCATATATATACATATATCCATATATATATATATATATATATATATATATATATATATATATATATATATATATATATATATATATATATATATATATATATACAGTCCGCTTCTCTAACGAACTCTATGCTATAACGATGGAAAAAACTGTCACTATAGCCGGTTCGTTCTTAGTTCGCTCTCTTCAGTTCGCTGGAGAGAGCCGGACTATATATATATGTATGTATGTACGTATATAATAGTTGAATACTTAACAGACTGACAATGTTTTGAAAAGAGAAGAGGGGAAAAATGGATCATAAAGTCGTCCTAAAGTAATAAATTTGAATTTGCCACTGATGGTGCAAGCTTTTATATTTAATTTTTTCAACTGGACTATAATTTATTCTCCTGTCTTTAGTTAAAAGGTCATTTATATATAAAGCATGATCCATTGTGTGTGTTTGTGTTTCTGCGGAGTTTGAGGTGGAAAGGTATAAGTTGACCAGATTTAGGGCATTAACTCCCATCTTAAAAAAAAAGTATTATAACAGATCTAGTTTTTACCATTCAATAACAGATGTGTGCTTTAACAGATTTTGAATGGTCAAATGGTTGAGAATTGTTCCCAGTTCGTCAGTCTAATCCTTTACAAATATGATCTTATACTTATATTTATCCGATAATATGTTTTAATTGTTTATAAAAATAAAAATCATATAGAATGATGAGAGGAAATGGAGAGAAATGTAATATAGTATAGTTAAATCCCCCTTGTTATATTTGTTTAGATTAGGAAAGTTTTTCACTATGATACAAGTGTTTATTATTACTCTATCCCTGCCTAGGCCACTTAATCTCTTACCTAGGCGTTAGGTTGTTCTCTACCACCTCGGTTTGGTTAGGTGCACCAAGGCTCCCACCAAGGCGAAGCAGTCATATACTGTATCAATTTAATGAAGGTTTTGAAGCTCTACGATGCTTGAAATGAATATGTTAAACCTTAGATAATTGTTTTTGGGGTAAAATTTCATGTAAAGATTAGAATCTTAACATTAATATATACTTTATATATTATATAAAAATATATAGGAAACGAAGATAAATAAATGACTCTGCCTAAGAAAATGCCTAGGCCCTAGGCTTCCCCTCCGTCACCTAGGTATGTCTGATTATGTTTGAAAGAATGCCTAGAACTATCCTAATTAGGCTCTAATTCCTTAGAAAAAAACTAAAAGAGATTGCCTACAGTGTTGAGCCTGCTTCTTTCTTTTCCCACAACAATTTATGTATCAATTTCAGTCTGATTTATATTGTCTATCAAGTGTGATAACTCTACTACTCTCTTTCGTAAATCTTCGTGTTTATTTTTAAGTGTTGATGCTATGCTTTAATTTCATTTAATGACTTTTAAACTGTATCAAGGCCACTATTCTTTATATACCTCGTCTCCCCTGTTCCAATGCATAACTGTTTGGTTATTAATGCAGACTGTTGTTCTCAAGGTTGGCATGTCATGCCAAGGCTGTGTGGGAGCAGTGAAGAGGGTTTTAGGCAAAATGGAAGGTTTGTCAACCGTTAATTTTCAAAATTTGTCTGTTGTGTTTCCTTCATTCTCTTTATCGCATCCGAACACCTATAGCTATTGAAAAAATAACCAACAGAACCTTGATTAGAAATCCCATTTGCTTGCGTATTCTCCTTTATTTTATGGTACAAATGAGTAGTGGGGTTTCAAATGCCCAGATGGTTGGTGTTTTTTTTTCTATGAACAAGTATTTCCAAATAGAAGGAATGTTGTGAGTGAGATAATTGAGTGTCTGGTTACTTGAATTTAACCCTCTTTCCCAAGAATTATAGTTGTGCAAATCAAGAGTTGGATTTATAGTATGGAACTTACATCCCTACATCTATATTTCAAGCTTTTATGTAGCATCCTTAATTGATTATGAAACATAGTAGAAAATTACTTAATTTGATGAATTAACAGGGCAAATAGTGTCCTATTCAAATTTGCACTCAATGTAGAATGAGATATTCGGTTGGACCTATGACTCTGAGTTCTTCTTAATATTTCCTGAAGTCTTTTATGGCAAACATCATATCTCATACTATGTTACATGAACTCGGCAACTCCTAGAAAGATCCTTCAAATGACACAGTACGGACACACCTATTTTTAGAATATTTTGGTTCATTTTCCACCAAAATACTGTGTCCACACCTGTACCCGTGTCGTGTCGTATAGTGTCGTGTCGAAACAGGTACTTTTGGATTATAGAAGAGTTCATGTAATATAGTTCTCATACCATTGGTTTCCATGTGCAATGAAAATAGGACTCTATCCCCATATCATTGGGATATTTTTGCACATTCATGTTGCTATAATAGTAAATTTGTAATATTTAGTGTTAAACTTGACGTGTTGAACCATCACCAGGTGTAGAATCATTTGACATTGATATCGACAACCAAAAGGTGACTGTGGTAGGCAATGTGCAGCGAGATGCAGTTTTCCAGACTGTTGCCAAAACTGGGAAAAAGACCGAGTTCTGGGAGTCAGAAGCAGTTCAAGCTGAACCCGAATCAAAGCCCGCAGAAACCGTAGCTGTTGCTTGATATGTTATATGTGTAAAATAAGTACATGGGTTACAATTGAGTTTTCCATTAATATGGATTGCTGTTTGGGAAGCTCTTGTATTTTGTGTAACTCACCATATGGATTGCTGTTTGGGAAGCTCTTGTATTTTGTGCAACTCACCATAATTTTGTTGTACCTTACTCTTTATTTTGATATATGTCACTATAATTAGAAATATAAAGTGTTATGTATTAAGGAAATAACAATATAGTATTTCTTATGATACCTCTTCTGCCTTCTGCCCTCGCGGCCTTGCCCATCCTTTGCCTGGTCTGATTAAAACTTTAGGCTATGTTTGTTTTGCAAAAATGATGAATGAGATATGATTATTTTTATTAATTTAATACAATTAGAGACTATTTAACTAATGATTATATATTAGGCACTATTTTATTTCAAGGATTATATGATAATACTTTTATTGGAGATTATAATTTATTATCAAATGATCTTAAAAAGGATGAAATATAGTCTATGGAATTAAATAAAAAAGAAACTGATATCATTGAATTTTACTTGTGAAAATTTTAATTGATAAACTATCTAAATTAGTATAAATAATTTTATCGAGGGGTAGACTTAAACCTGTAACTTTACGTGATAAAAAAGGAAGTTTTTACCACTAGGTTATATTACCTTTGGTTAATTAATTTTTCTTCAAAAATATTAATGCATGCATATATAACTGTATAAATTTTGAGCCATGTAAGGTTTAAAAGTAGGTTAAAGATGAAATACATAATCGAAGCATAAATAGGTTGTGTCAAACAACTCACAACTGACCGATTCGAGCACACAAATTACAACTAGGACTGATTTTTCGGTTATAACCGAACCGAATAGACTATTCGTTTATAACCGAATATCGAAATATTCCTATTTTCAATATCCGAACTAATAACCGAATTTTGGTAATAACTGAATAATCGAAAAACCGAATACCGAATTGTAAATTCGGTATTTCGAGTAATAACTGAACACTGCTATCAAATATAATACCCAAAATTATGATTCCACAAAATGCCTAAATCGACTCTGATGTTATCCATACCAAAATTGAAGAGTCGCATGCAGTGAGATTGAAACAAATTTTCTATCTTATTGCAGTTAATGTTGGAAAAAAGTTCTCCCCAAAAACTTTTCTCCAAAAGTGAACTCATCAATTGATGGAAACTGATTTCCAATTCCTCCAATCACTTCCAAGACTTGAGCCTTTTTCCTTTTCCCCCAAACTTTCCTTCAATTTCAAAATTGCAGCTCTTATGGCGGAGCCGAGAGCCAGGGCCACCGGACCGGCGAGGTGTTTAACGACCCACTCGAAAACCATGATGTCGTCGACAATCGGTGCCGATTCTTTCACGACGCTAACGTGCGCCGGGTGTACCGCATAAGCTTTGAGGTCTTCTTTGGAGTTGCAGCGGCTGTGGAGCATGTGAGTGAAGGTGAGGGAGGAGAAATGGGTGCGGAGGAGCAGACCGGCTGTGACAACCCGAGAATTTTGAATATTTTTATAATTTTTATTAATTGATTTAAGGTTCAAAATTAGAACCTAGACATAAAATAAGAGTATGCGTTTGATATTTTTAAGAAGGAATTTTGAGGATTTCAAAATTCTGTGAAGGATTTAGGTGAATTATTCAGGATTAAGGGAATAAGCGTTTATGTTTTGTGTATATGTGTACAGTATGTGGTTAAGGGTCAAGGGTTGACCAGATAAACGATATCTATGACAAACCCTAAGTATATATTAAGAACGTCAACGTTTGGTTAGAAAATCATAGTGATTAATAAGAAACCCTAGAAACCAGTTCTGGAAAGACTAATTTCAGTTCTGGAAATTCGAAACCCTAATTCGGTGCATGAAACCCTAATCTAGGAACTTAAATGATTATTATATTGCTTAAGTGCTATTAATTATAATATTAATTAGGGTAAAGCTTAATTAATTAGCAAACCCTAATTTCAAATTTAGAAAACCCTAATTTCTGGCTTAGGAACCCTAATTTATAAATAGGGAAAATCTAATTGTTGATTTAATAATTTTAAGGTTAATTAGGAAATATTAATCCTAATTTTCAAGTTATAAGTAATTGGAAAATCTTAATCTAATTCCGAAATCTAATTTCTAAAATTAGAAAATTATTTTTCTATTAGAAACCCTGATTTTTTGGTTATAATCCCTAATGACCATTTTGACACTAATTGCCAAATTAGCGATTTTAATTAGGAAATATTAATTCTAATAAGAAAGATTTAAATTATGATTAAGGAATTTTAATATAGTTAGAAAATTCTAATTATAATTTAGAAATATTAAATTTCTATTTTTAAAACCTAAACTGAAAATTTTAGAAAATTAAATTGGAAGTTAAGGGTTATATCCTAAACCCTAAAATAGCTCAAACCCTAACCTTAACCCTAAACCCTAAACCCTAAACCCTAAACCCTAAGGGTTTTGCCAATTGTCTAAAATGCCATTAAAATTAAATGCTAAAAGACTATTTTGCCCTTTGTTGCATTATTGGACTTAACTCGCAAGAGTTGTCCTAGTGAATTGCTCACCAATCCTAAACCCCAACATTTGACAATTACCAGCTATCTCTGCTGAAATTATCAGCCATTTCATTGCATCAAGTCATTTATAGCGATTCAAGAGAGAGAAAAGGTCCACTTAAATTTCATTTTTCTCCTAAACCCTTCTCTCTCTAGAAATTTGGGAGTTAGAGTGAGAGTGTGATATATACTAAGCCAATATCAGTCCCTAACTTTACAAGATCAGAATCAAAAGGCATAAATCAAAAATCAAAGCTAAGAAGGTATGAATCCTAGTTTTTCAAAAATCTTTAATCTGATGTTAGTTGTTGTAAGTTGTTGGTTAGATATGTGTTAGAAGGTGCCTTTTAGAGATCTGGTTGGTTGGATCATGAATCCATAACATCTAGATGCTTAAATCTGGGAAAAGTTGGAAATATGGCTTGACAAGCTAATGTCAGGGCCTGTAAATCCTTTTCTGTTTTTGATATATATTTTTTTATGTTTTAAATGTGTTCTATGTCATGAGGACTTTGATCTGAAACTAGAAACATGGCCAGATCATGAGTAGATTGAGAGATACGGGCAGTCAAATTGCGTTAACCGGTCATGGAGACTGAGTTTCTGGGCAACCCAGAAACCCAGATCTCGTCTGACAACGTTTTTTGAGTCATTGATCTTGCTTCTGTTAAGTGTTTTAGTTATGTTGTTGGTTGCATATTGCAGTCTGACATGTTATGTACATTCTCAAACCATTAGATCACTCAGATCGTTCTCAGAATCAAATTTATACGTGGTCAAACCACCGTTGACCTACATGCCGAAAGAAGATTCTGGGTAACCCAGAATCTTCAAGACCCGTTTCATGACCACTAGTTTGACCGGCCTTGATAGCTTAGATCTGTTGTTGTTAAGATGATCTAAGGTTATGAAGTTGAACATGAACATGAGAATTACACAATGGAACCTTAATATTACATTATTAATACTTGGAAGGCCTAGATCCGGAGGCTCAAAGTAAGACCTAGCAACTGTTCTTCATTTCTGGAAAACCCAGAAATGAAGAACAACTCTGACATATTTTTCTGATGGCTAGATCTTGCTATGATCATGTAGTTTGGCTATGAACTCGATTGATAGTTGTAGTATTACACATATACTACAATAATAACACTTTAGCTGGCCAGAAAATCTAAACATACATAATCTGGAACCGGTAAAACCTCATACCCTGTTAGTAGTGCTTAAACTTGACCCAAGAACAACTGTGACGTCCCCAAAATTAGGTATACATCACCCATCTTGAGTCACCAGATACATGGTACAGAATTCAAATACAACTTAATAATACTATTATCGTGTAGAATACGACAAAACATAAACTGTGGGTTTGAATACAAATATTGTCTACTAGAGAGTATACAAACTCAAAAGGAGTCCTCATTACAATTATTATAACACTATTTCACAGAATAGTGAGGACTACTATCACACTCGAAACCCTAATTCGGTGCATGAAACCCTAATATGGGAACTTAAATGATTATTATATTGCTTAAGTGCTATTAATTATAATATTAATTAGAGTAAAGCTTAATTAATTAGCAAACCCTAATTTCAAATTTAGAAAACCCTAATTTCTGGCTTAGGAACCCTAATTTATAAATAGGGAAAATCTAATTGTTGATTTAATAATTTTAAGGTTAATTAGGAAATATTAATCCTAATTTTCAAGTTATAAGTAATTAGAAAATCTTAATCTAATTTCGAAATCTAATTTATAAAATTAGAAAATTATTTTTCTATTAGAAACCCTGATTTTTTTGGTTATAATCCCTAATGACCATTTTGACACTAATTGCCAAATTAGCGATTTTAATTAGGAAATATTAATCCTAATAAGAAAGATTTAAATTATGATTAAGGAATTTTAATATAATTAGAAAATTCTAATTATAATTTAGAAATATTAAATTTCTATTTTTAAAACCTAAACTGAAAATTTTAGAAAATTAAATTGGAAGTTAAGGGTTATATCCTAAACCCTAAAATAGCTCAAACCCTAACCCTAAACCCTAAACCCTAAACCCTAAGGGTTTTGCCAATTGTCTAAAATGCCATTAAAATTAAATGCTAAAAGACTATTTTGCCCTTTGTTGCATTATTGGACTTAACTTGCAAGAGTTGTCCTAGTGAATTGCTCACCAATCCTAAACCCCAGCATTTGACAATTACCAGCTATCTCAGCTAAAATTATCAGCCATTTCATTGCATCAAGTCATTTATAGCGATTCAAGAGAGAGAAAAGGTCCACTTGAATTTCATTTTTCTCCTAAACCCTTCTCTCTCTAGAAATTTGGGAGTTAGAGTGAGAGAGTGATATATACTAAGCCAATATCAGTCCCTAACTTTACAAGATTAGAATCAAAAGGCATAAATCAAAAATCAAAGCAAAGAAGGTATGATTCCTAATTTTTCGAAAATCTTTAATCTGATGTTAGTTGTTGTAAGTTGTTGGTTAGATATGTGTTAGAAGATGCCTTTTAGAGATCTGGGTGGTTGGATCATGGATCCATAATATCTAGATGCTCAAATCTGGGAAAAGTTAGAAATATGGCATGACAAGCTAATGTCAGGGCCTGTAAATCTTTCTCTGTTTTTGATATATGTTTTTTTATGTTTTAAATTTGTTCTATGTCATGAGGACTTTGATCTGAAACTAGAAACATGGCCAGATCATGAGTAGATTGAGAGATACGAGCAGTCAAATTGCGTTAACTGGACATGGAGACTGAGTTTCTGGGCAACCCAGAAACCCAGATCTCGTCTGACAACATTTTCTGAGTCATTGATCTTGCTTCTGTTAAGTGTTTTAGTTATGTTGTTGGTTGCATATTGTAGTCTGACATGTTATCTACATTCTCAAACCATTAGATCACTCAGATCGTACTCAGAATCAAATTTATACGTGGTCAAACAACCGTTGACCTACATGCCGAAAGGAGATTCTGGGTAACCCAGAATCTTCAAGACCCGTTTCATGACCACTAGTTTGACCGGCCTTGATAGCTTAGATCTGTTGTTGTTAAGATGATCTAAGTTTATGTAGTTGAACATGAACATGAGAATTACACAATGGAACCTTAATATTACATTATTCATACTTGGAAGGCCTAGATCCGGAGGCACAAAGTAAGACCTAGCAACTGTTCTTCATTTCTGGAAAACCCAGAAATGAAGAACAGCTCTGACATGTTTTTCTGATGGCTAGATCTTGCTATGATCATGTAGTTTGGCTATGAACTCGATTGATAATGGTAGTATTATACATATACTACAATAATAACACTTTAGCTGGCAAGAAAATCTAAACATCCACAATCTGGAATCGGTAAAACCTCATACCCTGTTAGTAGTGCTTAAACTTGACCCAAGAACAACTGTGACGTCCCCAAAATTAGGTATACATCACCCATCTTGAGTCGCCAGAGACATGGTACATAATTCAAATACAACTTAATAATACTACTGTCGTGTACAATACGACAAAACATAAACTATGAGTTTGAATACAAATATTGTCTACTAGAGAGTATACAAACACAAAAGGAGTCCTCATTACAATTATTATCACACTATTTCACAGAATAGTGAGGACTACTAATGCACCATCTAGGACCATCACTCCGTTTCCCGACTCGTTCCAGCTATATTCTCATTTCCTAAAGAGAACACTGAAAGAAAGGGTGAGCTCAACTAGCCCAGTAAGAAATATTATGACTAAGATAATGCAGAATAAATTATCATTAGCCTTAAACAGTGTTAAACTAATACAATATAACAAACATCAAGTTTAACTGCAGCGGAACAAGCAATCCATTAAAAGAGTCAAGTAGAGAATAAAATCTACTATCTTTTATGATTTAAAAGGTTTTTCATCACTTTTATCGCTGGGACTCAGCTTAATAAATAATCCACATCATCAAATCACCCCTGCACTACGGCCAAAGATATTCTTTAGCATCACGACCATAATTATCCATGCACTTCGGGCAAAGAATATTTGTGTATTCATTAATGGTCATGATCATGCCAACAACTGTCCATCAATGAACTACGGGCCAATGAAGACTTTTACCATATCATTTGTAATATAACGGTCATGATTACACCGAATAATCCCTGGTCATAATCATACCAAGTCCATCTATGCAATACAGGCACAGATGACTTTCAAAAAATATAAATATGAGGATGATGACAATGATATAAGAATTAAATAAAACAAGTTCAAGAATTAATTTGTCCAAGAACCAATAACGTCCAAATTGTCAACATGATACTGCTTTGTAGAGTAAAATTCAAGAATGCTCAGAAGAATATTTCCATGAAAAGATACTGGATGAAGCGCAATTATCAAGGATATTCCACTAATTTCATGGAGTATAGAAGTCAAAACTTTAACCAACTGAGTATAATAAAGAATGGAATAACAAAAGAAATCACCATGCATGCAGTACTTTGCATAGACAGGTTATTCCAACAGAATATTAATAAGGACGGAATCAAGTCCGGCGTAAAATGCACAGACAGGATATTCCAATAAAATAATAATAAAGACGGAACCAAGTTCGGCGTAAAACGCACAGACAGGATATTCTAACAG
This sequence comes from Panax japonicus, assembly GCA_020205505.1. Lineage (NCBI taxonomy): Eukaryota > Viridiplantae > Streptophyta > Magnoliopsida > Apiales > Araliaceae > Panax > Panax japonicus. The sequence goes on from CM035113.1 coordinate 50,666,053, forward strand.
AATAATAAAGACGGAATCAGGTCCAGCGTAAAACGCACAGACAAGGTATTCCAACAGAATAGTAAAGACGGAATAATAGAAGAATGTCACCAAGTATATGGTAGCCCGCGTATATAGGTTATTCCAACAGAATAGTAAAGACGAAATAATAGAAGAATGTCACCAAGTATAGTATAGCCCGCGTATACAGGTTATTCCAACAGAATAATAAAGAACGGAATAACATAAGTTCTCTTCATGAATACAAAAGAATAACACCCCTTACGAGTACAACAAATAATATTCCCTACCTGAAGAAGAAGAGTACTGGATATATAAGTAGTGAAGTAGCAGAATTCTTTCTTCTTTTTCTCTATAGTTTATCTCTCTAGAGTTTCAGTGAATTCGTAAGAAAATAATGAAGGAATGAGCTTCTATTTATAGAAAAAATGGACTGCATAGTAACTAACTCATGAACGGTCCAGATTGATTTACTTTAATCTGACGGTCCATATTTAAAGTAAAATCTTTTAAATAAAATATAATATATTCTATTTATAATCTAATAAAACGAATAATTTTATAAAAGATTTTACTATGCAAATACTATGCAAACACTATGCATAATAAAATATAATATATTCTCATTATTGTCTAATAAAACAGATAACTTTATAAAAGTATTCTGTTTTATATAAAAAGATTTTACTATACAAAACACTATGCAGATACTATGAAACACTATGCATAATAGAATATAATATATTCTATTTATAGAATAACTTTATAAAAGTATTTTGTTTTATATAAAAAGATTTTCTGTATTATTACATTAATAATACCAACAAAACTGAGTGACTTATCACGTAAGCATCAATAATTAATACTGTGTACTACTATGCAACCACGCGTATTAATGTACTTTTAACACCGGGTGTTTCAACAGTTAACGGTAAAACTTCCGCCGTTATTTTCATAAAGTATTTTTGTCGTTTTCTCAATCCGACAATAATTCCGTTGTGGAGTCCACCAATGATTGTGTCGTTGTACGAATATTCCCTGTTAAAACGAATATTCCCCGACCAATCGAATATTATATAACAACTTGTGTACTTTACAAAATTTATAAATATTACCCACAACTATAACATTATATCAATTTCACTCCATAATATTCAAAAATAATATTTATAGAAAATTCATCTTTATTCAAAAAGTTTGGGTTTTACAATCTCCTCTTCTTATGAAATTTTGCCCTCAAAATTAGGGTACGTACCTGGTATATTGAAGATGTAAGGATACCTTGATTTCATTTCAGATTCTAACTCCTAAGTCATTTCCTCAACATCGTGGTTTCTCCACAAAACATTGACTTGAGGTATAACCTTGGAGCGTAGAATATGTTCCTTCTTATCCAAGATTTGAACAGAGACCTCTTCATACGTCAAATCTTCCGCTATTTCGTTCGGTTCTAACTCAATAATGTGGTTTGGGTCTTCCACATATTTACGTAACATGGATATGTGAAAAACGTTATGAACACGAGACATACTTGACTGGGTACTTCACATAAACATGTTATTCTAACAGAATACTAATAAGGACGGAATCAGGTCCGACATAAACGCACAGACAGGATATTCCAACAGAATAATAATAAAGACGGAACCTGGTCCGGCGTAAAATGCACAGACAGGATATTCCAACAAAATAATAAAGACGGAATCAGGTCCGGTGTAAAACGCACAGACAGGATATTCCAACAGAATAATAAAGACGGAATAATAGAAGAATGTCACCAAGTATAGGGTAGCCCGCGTATACAGGTTATTCTAACAGAATAATAAAGAATGGAATAACAGAATTTCTCTTCATGAATACAAAAGAAATAATACTCCCTATGAGTACAACAAATAATATTCTCTACCTTTAAAAAAACTGGATACTGGAATAGTGAGGTAGCAGACATAAATCTTCTTCTTTCTCTCTATAATTTCTCTCTATAATAATGCTCTAAAGCTTTTGTGAATTGGTGAGAAATGAAGGAAGAATGAGCTTCTATTTATAGGAAAATATAGTTTCGATAATTGCACATTTTGGGGCTCAAAATATTACAGTATAATACCTTCCTCTTTTTCTTCATTTTTAATATACTCCTGCAAGTATTATCAAACTTGCACCAACTCCCCTAATAGTAAATAATGTGAATTAATAGTAAATCATGTGACTCAATAGTTCTAATCATGTGATAAAAACAATTATAGTATAGTACCTCCATCTATACCTCCATTTTTAACTTAGTCATGCAAGTATTATCAATTTTGCACCAACTCCCCTAATAGTACAAGAATGTGATTCAATAGTACACACATGTGAACAAATAGTTATATAAGCATGTGAATTATTAGCAATTAATTGCTCATTTATCCGATAAATTACCCGATTTATCAATATAACCCCCAGACATCAATTATCATCGGAATAGATGTCGATTTTCACTAACACAAACAATTCCAACATAATGAAACTATTTTTATCAACAATATAAATTTTGAAATTTTAAAGTTTGACTTTTCCCAAAAAAATCAATTGTTGACTTTTTGATCAAATAGTGAATCCCGAAAAATTTTGTGTTTATAGACTATTTTTACTAATTTCATCGTTCTAGACTCAAATATCACGTCCGCGTCTCCAAATTCTACTCCGAACACAACTTCAATTTTAATAACATTCATCATTAATATTATAACTCACAATATTTAACAACCAGGTCATTCCCAGGAAAGAGGGGGATTTCCGATAATGATTTCTCCTTATTGGCGCGCAATTAGGTGACCAAACCTCTCCTTGACAGAACTTCTAGACATTGTCAATATTGGAAATAATAATATGAATAACATTTTCGTCTCAATTATTGATTTAATAATATAACATATTATGCAGATGATACTGTGACAATAATTGAATCAATAATATGAGAGATATGATGCAGCAATTACAGTAGCAATAATTGAGTATAACTGAGTGACTTTGCACGTAAGCATCAATAATCAATACCGTGTGCTACTATGCAACCACGCGTATTACTGTACTTTTACTACCGAGTAGTTCAATAGTTTTAACGGTAACACTTCCGCCGTTATTTTTATAAAAAGATAATTCTATCATTTTCTAACTACGACAATACTTCTGTTGTGGGGTCCACCAATGATTGTGCAGTCGTACGAATATTCCCTGACAAAAAGAATATTCCCCGACCAATCAAATATTTTATAACAACTTGCATACTTTGAAAAATTTATAAATACTACCCACAACTATAACATTATATCAAATCCACACCATAATATTAAAAAAATATTTCGATAAATTTAAATCTTTATTCATACAATCTGGGGTTTCACAATCTCCCCTCTTTATGAAATTTCGCCCTCAAAATTTATGTACGCACTTGATATGCCAAAGAGGTGAGAATACCTTAACTTCATTTCAGATTCTAACTCTTGAGGTATAACCTTTGAGTGTTGAATACGATCCTTCTTATCCAAGATTTTAACATGTATATCCTCATACGTTAAATCTTTTGCTATATCGTCTAGTTCTAATTTAATAATATGGTTCAGGTCGTCCACATATTTACGTAACATCGATACGTGAAAAACTTTATGAACACGCGACATACTTGGCGGTAAAATGAGTCTATAGGCCACAGTTCCTACTCGATCGAGGATTTCAAATGGGCCAATTAAATCGAGGGTTGAGATTTCCTATCTTCATCGATTCTTGCTTCTAGAATAACGCCCTCTTGAACCTTCTTCATTCATCAGCTCTGGGTGTGTAGCTTGAGCGAATTTAACTTTATCGATTAAAGTTAATTCTAATCGTATAACTGTTATCTTCACGTGGGTTCCTAGAGTCTTTAATTCTATCTTCATCATTTGTAAGTTGTACAAAATGGGTCTTTTTGTTAACAACATCGCACTTGTAAACGCATACGATCTTCTACTCAACGCGTCAGCTACCACGTTCGCTTTCCCACGATGGTATTGAATGGTACGATCATAATCTTCAAAATCTCGAGCCAACGTCTTTGGCGCATGTTACGTTCATTTTAGTTGAAGAAATATTTGAGGGTTTTAGAAATGGGTTTTGTACTGGGGTCAATACAAATTTCGATTTCACGCTCTAGGGGTAGGCTATGAAGTCTTCAAGAATACGTAAGGAAATTTATTAACAATAGAAATATCATTCAAAACTATGACTCTCATCCAAGACTTGGGTAACACATCACATTTATACCTATCAACTTTCCATCGTCATTCATAGTGTCGCCTACAGAAAGTCTGGCTTCGGTGCATTCCACACAAGGAAGTCAACAACGAAAGGACCGGGGCTCTTTACTTATGGCTTGATATGACCATGATTGACTTTAGTGATTTGGTTGCTTGAATTCGCATAATAGGTTGGTTAGGAATATGAAAGCTAACAACCTTACGAAAATCATGATGAGTAGTTAACCAATCGATTCCTAAAATCACATCAAAGGCAAGTATTTTCAAAGAGATACGATTGACAGGTAACGTGAAAGTGTTGATTTGAACAAGATTTATAAATAGTGGAGGTAATGAAGGTTTCTCCCAACTGAGTTTCAACAGATAAATCAAAATCTAACTTCTCCGGAGTTAAATTCAAACATTGAACACAACTAGGTGAAATAAAAGAGTGAGTAAAACCGGTATCTAACACGGTATAAACTTCGCAAGAGTTTATGACTAACATACCCATGATAATTTTATTCAAGTTCCTCGTCACGAAAAAAAATGCTCTCTCAAACTACCGGCTTTGGCTTATCTAGGACATCCTTTGGCATCACTATCCCAGTTGGAATTGACTTCACCATACGATAAAATTGAGCTAGATGACCTTCTCTTCTGTAATTAAAACACGCTTTGGACTGCTGCGTACAGTTTGGACGGATGTATCCCTCCTGTCCACATTTGAAACATACGACCGGTGTTCGTTCTTCTTCATTTCAAACGGGTGCTGGTGCCGACGTCTTCACGTCATTGTTGAGCCTTCTCTTCTTGAAATGTCCATTTTTATTTTTTTTGGCCATGATTACCACCGAAATGGTTACCATTCATGACATGATAATTTTCCCCACGATGGTTATCATTGTTCCGATGGCCGTTGCCACCGGTACGATTACTATCATGTTGTTGGTCGTTGCCTTTTGGTTGTGCTGACTCGTTATCGCGTTCCAATAACTGAGCCCTATTTACAACATCTGAATATAAATAAAGTTTGTGAAAAATGAGGTATTGACGTATATTGGGTTTCAAACCTCTTAAAAACATTCGCGTCATCCGCTCCTCATTATCGACCAAATGGGATGCAAATCGAGACAACTCGACAAACTTAGCCTCGTACTGCGACACAGTCATATTGTTTTGCTCCAGCTTGATGAACTCCACCTCCTTCATGTGACGAATACTTTTGGGAAAGTACTTGTCGTTGAACAGCTCTTGGAACTTCCCCCAAGACTTCTTGAGTGCGTCAGTCTGGGTACGCTTTACAGATTCCCACCAGTAATCTGCCTCTTTACGCAATATAAAGGTGGCAAAGGGAACCTTTTGCTCCTCTGAGCATCCCAAGACATCAAATATCCTGGTGATCTACTTTAACCATGTCTCCGCCTTAAGTGGTTCTGGCTTTCCCAAAAAGTCCAGTGGTCCCAGCTCCTTGAACTGCTTAGCGGTGACCAGCCGTGGGTTGCCATTGTTTCCTCCTGCATTATGAACAGGAGTCTCTCTTGTCTGGTGTTGCATAAATTCTAAAAAGCTCCTAAACGTACCTGTTAGGTTTGTAATATTCAAGAATGCAATCAAATTGCATAAATTAGCGGAAACGTGTAAAATCAGAGTTTTAAAATTTTTACAAACCATAAACCCGGATCACCCTTTATGCACAATTATTAATTAAACGAAAATATAAAGAATAAGAACCATACTCTTGAAGATTCGAGCTTCCTCAGGTACAAGTTCACCTCCAATCCTTTTCGCGTTCAACTTGAATCCACCGGGTTTGGTTCCTTCCTTTGATCAACGTTAGCCACCCAAGTGTTTGGCCTCTAGAGGTGATCCACCAAGGAAGGAGAAGAAATCAAGAAGATGGGTAGTTGGCTCAAACCCTAGTTTTCTATCTCTATAGAAAAAGGCGTACTCTCCCAACTATTGGAATTACGTATTCTAATAATACGTCAACCTCTCTCTCACCCATAATAAGACTCCTCTTATTTATAGATGTGGACAACCATCCTTAACAATTAAGGAATTGAGTTTTATTTTAATTAATTAAACTCTTTTAATTAATTAGGCTCCTAATCTTATTAGGAATAATTAATTAACCTTTTAATTAATTAAGCTCCCTAATCTTATTAGAGATAATTAATTAAACTCTTTTAATTAATTTGCCTCCTAATCCTATTAGGATATTTTGAGAGTACTTTTATTAATTAATTCCCAAACTCCTTTAGGAATTAAATAATAATAATAATAGTGATAATAATAATAAGACTCCTCTTATTAATTTATATTTAATATTTCCAAAATATTAAATAATAAATATTAAGCTATTTAATTTATTCTATCACCATAGATTAAATTAAATATACTTAACTTATTATTACGATTATGCCATTAACTTCTTAAATAATTATTCTTCCTTTTATGGTGTGACCCTTTAGGTTCTCCATATTAAACCGGTTGTGAATAAATCAATTAGAACAATTCTAATCTTATTTAAATAAATAAATTAAACTAATAATTTATTTAAATAAATAATATTTATTCTACAATAGGGATAATTCTCCCTAGCGATCAACGACTTTCCAGATAATATAGATTTCAACATTAATCATAAAAGAACCTTTGAGTAAATAGTTGCCGTACAATTCAATCCTTCCACCATACAATGTCCCAATTAAATATAAGACATGGAATTACTGTCAAGTCTTATTTTATTTAATTATATGTATTTCGACTCTTAAATGCACAACTCCAAATAATGCAAATTAGAAACTCCTTTCTAATTTCATTCTGCCTTGGCCAAGGACTACTAGGTTGTCATTATCGAATCACATAGGACATTTCTCTTCTTTTACTAGAAGTGGTAGATTCTTTATTGATCATACATTATCTCCATGTATGACTTATTATACCCAAGCATACCCTTTGATATACCCTAAGGGTCTTAAGGAATAAGTCAAAGTATAACTCATTATACACAAGATACTATGATGATCTCAAGTCCAAGGATCACTTGTACTACTATCACTACAGGAATTCCTATTGACATGCAAGTAAAACTCCATTAGGTATTCCTTAGCGAGTCACGTTCAGTGAACTTATTCTCTAATAAGCACCTACATACTTGCTTTAGTGTCTCCACACAAATGATCATGAGATCAATCATCCTCATCCAATGAGCAAGCAACGTATGTACCAATCTATCCGGATTCACTAATCCCCAATTTAGTAATCCAACGATTGGGAACTATTTTAGTTTTAAGCTTTCTAAGAATTTAGATCTCATTAAAATGATCATCATCATTATTCTAAAAGCATTGCTTAAAACTATGGGTTTATCACATATTATAAAACAGCATCATGTAGATAATTAAAAGCCTTTAATAAATTAATACTTTTTATTAATAAATGAATAAGATTGTTTACAAAGTATATGCTTTATCATCAAACATGATTGGCTTGTGTGCATACTACTTTCAATCTCCCACTTGCACTAAAGCCAATCGTCATGGTATCTCATACTCTTCTTCTCTAAGTGACGATTATCCTGCTGTTGGATAAGCTTTAGTTAATGGATATGTAATATTGTTCTTGAGAGTTCACTATCTCTATAGTGATTTCCCATCTTTCAATGATTCTTATAATCAAATGAAAGTGCCACAACACATGTTTAGATCTAAGATGAGACTTAGGAACTATTCCTAGTTCTGTAATGAACTTTAATCCAAACAATCAACTTGTAGCTTCATTTATAGCTATATACTTTGTCTTTATCACTAAACCAACAACTCTTTGTTGTTTGGAACCTTTCCAATTCACTGCACCACCGTTCAAGGTAACCCTTTACCTTAAAGTGGATTTTCTGTCGTCTTGGTCTGTCTGAAAAACTTGAGTCTGTTAAGCCCTCTAGTTTTAATTCAAACCCACCATGAATTATATCACATCCTTAGTGCTGGTTAAGTACTTTAAGATGTTTTTCACTGTCTCACAGTGAACTTCTCCAGAATATGACTAATCAACATCAGGTCGCGTATATTTCATTGCATACATGATTGTCACTCATGCGATCTCTCTTTTAGGAGTCTATGGGGACTATTAAGAGAGATACACTCCATGGCTCAACAACATGAGATATCTCTTGGAATTTGCCATGCTAAACGACTTTAGCATCAAATGAATATACGTTCCTTGGGTTAATCCAAGTATCCTTTTAAATCTATCTATATAGATTTGCATCCCCAATTAAGATACTCTTCCCAAATCATTCATGGAGGAATGTTTAGACAACTTTATCTTTACTGATTGTAGCATTGGTATGTTATTCCTCATCCGTAGTATATCAACATATAATACTAGAAATTTCACGACGCTCCCACTGACCCTTTTATACACACTAGGTTCATTCTTGTTTTTGATAAAATCAAACTCTTTTGATTATCATATCAAAATGAATGTGCCATTTTGAGAAGATTGCTTCAATCCATTTCTCTGAGTGTCTACAACTCTTACCTCATCGTATGTAACTGGATCATCATCTTCTATGATACGTACCTCATCATCATCATCCATGATGAATCCATACCTCCTAGGTATCTTCGGTACTATTCCAGATTTACGATTCGGTTGTGGTACAATAGGTCTATCTATAGGTTCCTCTTATTTGACTTGTACTGTTTTGTGGTTCTTGACCTTTTCAAGATGTATTATCCTCCCACCAGCCCTTTCAATGATAAACACCTTTATCTTAGAAGGCAGCATGTTTCGCAACAAACACCTTTTGCTAAGTAGGATTATAGAACATATGCCCTAAACTTACTTTAGGATGTACCACAAATCTGTACTTGTCAAATTTTGTCCCAAGCTTATCCTTTGAAACCTTTTCACATAAGTTGGACAACCCTTATCTTAACATACTTAAGATTAGGAATCCTCCCTGTCCATAACTTTTATGGAGTCTTGGGGCCGAATTTTGAGGTTACCTTTTCGTAGATAAGCAGCCATTTCTAGGATATGATCCTAGAAGGATACTAGAATGTCGGTAAAATCATTATGGACCGCACCATGTCCAACAAGGTACGATTTTTCCATTCAGATACATCAATCAATTATTGCGTATCAGGAGGCGTCCATTGTGAGAAAACCATTTGAGATGATCTAAAAACTTATTGCACAAGTATTTATTCCTTGATCTAATCAAAGAATCTTAATACTTTGTCAATTTGTTTCACTTCTGAATTCTTTGAACCTTTCAAATAATTCACACTTGTATTTCAATAAATACATACATTCAACTCTTTGAATGATCATCTCCTTTTCTTATACTAGTTTGTTCAATTTGCAAAATATATTTTTCACGTAAGTCAAGTATACAAAATCCATTAAGTAATATTCCAGTTTTATACAAAACATCATTATTATAAATAGAACAACAATTGTTCTTAATTATAATACCAAAGATTTCATTGTCCAACAATAAAATGGAAATAATGTTTCCAACGAGAACTGGAATACAATAACAACTTATTGACTTAATAGACTTGCCCGTATGCATTGCTAAACTATAAGTTCCTATGGCTAATGCAGCAACCTTTGCTTCATTTCCCACACATAGGTTTACTTATATTTGTTTAGCTTTCTACTTCTACTTGGTCCTTCATAAATCTATATTTATGATAAACAAAGCCAGTATCCAATACCCAAGTAGAACCTTGACTTAAAGAAAAATTTATTTTAAATCATGAACAAAATTGTATTTGTAACCGAAACTTCACTAAGCTTCTTTGGTTAGCCTCTGCAAGATACTTCTTGCAGTTTCCTTCCAGTGTCCAAGCTTATTGCAGTGGAAGCAAACTCCTTTGCTATCCGTATCAGTTTTGTTCGTATTATCCTTTGTTTTTGCCTTTATATTTACCTTCTTAGAATCGTTCTTCTTTTCAGAAGATCCTTTGGCCCCTACCAGTAAGACATGGTATTTCTTGGTTGGAAAGTGACTCTCAATATTTTTCAACATGTTAAGCAAATCAGCGAGGCTGATATCTAGCTTGTTCATATGAAAAATTCACAACAATTGTGAAATGAGTCCGGGAGTGAGTGCAAGATCAAATCTTGGCTCAACTCTCCATCCATGAAAAAACCCGTTGTCCTAATTGATCAATCAAATTGATTATGTTAAGGACTTTTATCTGTACCGTAGTGTCATCGGTCATTCTAGATCGGAAGAGCTCCTTAGATATCTGATATCTATCAGTCTTACTTTCCTCACCATCAACTACTTGATGTGCAGGAATATAGTAGGAGCATCCATAGTTTCATGCTGACGCTGAAGCTCGTTACTCATGGATGCGAGCATGATGCATTGATCCAACTATGCATCATTAGCCACTTTCTAAAAGTAGCAATATCTTCCTCAGAGGCATTGTCTGCAACCATTGCAGGGATAGACGTATTAAGGACATAAGATAGCTTTTCAGCCGTGAGAACTATTCTCAATTACCTTAACCAATCCGTTTAATTCGGTCCGATTAATTAGCATCTAATATGCTATGCAGTGATAGTAATTTAGACATTGTAAAATTCTGTAAATGAATTTGTAATCAACAACATTTTAGCATACATTCTTTTATTAATTACCAAAATAATTTAGGTCTTGTTTTAAATTGGTATCTCCCACTATTTTCTTCAAACTATATTACCCTCACTTATATAGTTCGGCAAAATCTAATTAAAGATTTGCTAGTGAGAATAAGGATCCCATTTCAAATGTATATAGCCTTGTGTGTGCACAACAAACTATATATAAATAAATAGGTAGACAACTCTTGTCAATTACATCAACTATGTAACTCCTTGTATTTTGCCTCTTAAATCGTAATGGTCAAGTGTGTGCACATCCGAACTAAAATGATTTAAGTTAAGTCAGACCCAGCATTTCCATATAAGTGAAGAGAAAACTACAGCCCTTGTGTGTGCACAACAAAGCAGTAATGTTCAATTCCTTATAAACATCATATGTAATAAAAACAACATCTTAAATATTTAATACTTGCCTTGTGTGTGCACAACAAACTCATATTAAATATTCAATACTCTATTGTTTCTATCATGCTAGAAGGCGACGTTCGATATTCCAAATATCTTTGAACGTTACAACTTAATATAAAATATTTGAGGGATTTGTTATTAATTTGTCTCATCTTGTTTAGCGCGCATGCACATATATATATAAAATACGCGTCATATTAATAAACATGCGAAGCATGTTTGCATAATATATAATATATATATATAGTATAAGCATGCACATATAGAATACTATATTCTACCCGGATTGATTATGGACTTTATTCTAGTTTGGTTCACTAGAGCCACCAAGTGAACCAAAAGGTCAAACCCTAGGGGTGCAAGAATTAATATTTAAATATAACTATTACATTTAAACCCGGGCTCCATTACAAACGGGTCTTCAAGCGCTCCTTGCCCCTTGATCTCCAATTTTTCAAAATTAATTCTAACTATTCCTATTACAAAACTATTTTAAAAAAAAAAATAGAAACCTTGATCAGCAGTCAAGGGGAAATACATAGGAGGGAGATAGAATTTACATTAAGAAAATTTTAGAGAAGACGAGGTACGCAGACTCCATTTTAATAAAATACATACATTCATGCATCCAACTAAAATAAAATCCAATCACATTGGTCAATTAGTCCATAATCAATCCCATTTATTATCATACACATCACCATATGCATCAATAAATAACATTCATCTCATGAATAATAAACATTTAATATATATATTGATATCATTTAATGGGCAAATTTCGTTAGTATAAAATCTAATTTTGAATCAAAATAAACTCCTTTATTTTAATCCAAATTTAAATTAAAATAAAACTATTTTATTTTAATTTATCCAATTTTGAATAAAATAAACTATTTTATTTTAATCAAAATCATTAATCAAAATAAACTCCTTTATTTTAATTAATTATGGAATCCAATTCCATGTAAAAAAAAAAACTTCTTTTTAAAGGAAACACAGATTCTCTTTCCTATTCACAAATAAACTCCTTTATTTTGAATAATATGAAATCTTATTTCATATCTAAATAAACTCCTTTATTAAAAGGAAACGCCAATTCTCTTTCCTATTCACAAATAAACTCCTTTATTTTGAATAATATGAAATCCTATTTCATATTTAAATAAACTCCTTTATTTAAGGAAACATGAAATCCAATTTCAACTCCAATTAGTTATCATGGAATCCAATTCCAGCTCTAATTAGTTAGCATGAAATTCTAATTTTAAAATTAAAATAAACTTTTTATTTTAAAATTAAAATAAACCTTTTATTTTAAGATTAAAATAAATTTTTATTTTAATTATAAAATAATTAAGAATATATATTATATATATAATACGGTTAGTGTATATATATATATATATATATATATATATATATATATATATATATATATATATATATAATATATAATATGATTACATGAATCTTGAATGATCTGATCCTGGGCGGAGTTAACTATCATATATATTATATAATATTAACATGATTAAATGAATCTTATTCATTATCCTGCGCCAGGTGAGAATGTGAATCAGTTAACATGATTACCACGGATAAAATCACCCACGAAATCAATTTAAAAAAAAAAAAAAAACAGCCGCGATAAAATCAAACACGGATTCGGTAGAAAAAATCAGGATTACCGAAATCAAATAACCTTTTTTTTTTAACTACGAACTGATTTCACCCTTTTTTTTAAAATAAATTTTATACAACAAATTATGCCCATTAAATTGTTCTAAACACATATCAATATACATATCAAATCTGAATAATTAATAATTCGCATAAAAGTTTGGCTCTGATGCCACTGTTAGGTTTGTAATATTCAAGAACGCAATCAAATTGCATAAATTAGCGGAAACGTGTAAAATCAGAGTTTTAAAATTTTTACAAACCATAAACCCGGATCACCCTTTATGCACAATTATTAATTAAACGAAAATATAAAGAATAAGAACCATACCCTTGAAGATTCGAGCTTCCTCAGGTACAAGTTCACCTCCAATCCTTTTCGCGTTCAACTTGAATCCACCGGGTTTGGTTCCTTCCTTTGATCAACGTTAGCCACCCAAGTGTTTGGCCTCTAGAGGTGATCCACCAAGGAAGGAGAAGAATTCAAGAAGATGGGTAGTTGGCTCAAACCCTAGTTTTCTATCTCTATAGAAAAAGGCGTACTCTCCCAACTATTGGAATTACGTATTCTAATAATACGTCAACCTCTCTCTCACCCATAATAAGACTCCTCTTATTTATAGATGTGGGCAACCATCCTTAATAATTAAGGAATTGGGTTTTATTTTAATTAATTAAACTCTTTTAATTAATTAGGCTCCTAATCTTATTAGGAATAATTAATTAACCTTTTAATTAATTAAGCTCCCTAATCTTATTAGAGATAATTAATTAAACTCTTTTAATTAATTTGCCTCCTAATCCTATTAGGATATTTGAGAGTACTTTTATTAATTAATTCCCAAACTCCTTTAGGAATTAAATAATAATAATAATAGTAATAATAATAATAAGACTCCTCTTATTAATTTATATTTAATATTTCCAAAATATTAAATAATAAATATTAAGCTATTTAATTTATTCTATCACCATAGATTAAATTAAATATACTTAACTTATTATTACGATTATGCCATTAACTTCTTAAATAATTATTCTTCCTTTTATGGTGTGACCCTTTAGGTTCTCCATATTAAACCGGTTGTGAATAAATCAATTAGAACAATTCTAATCTTATTTAAATAAATAAATTAAACTAATAATTTATTTAAATAAATAATATTTATTCTACAATAGGGATAAGCCTCCCTAGCGATCAACGACTTTCCAGATAATATAGATTTCAACATTAATCATAAAAGAACCTTTGAGTAAATAGTTGCCGTACAATTCAATCCTTCCACCATACAATGTCCCAATTAAATATAAGACATGGAATTACTGTCAAGTCTTATTTTATTTAATTATATGTATTTCGACTCTTAAATGCACAACTCCAAATAATGCAAATTAGAAACTCCTTTCTAATTTCATTCTGCCTTGGCCAAGGACTACTAGGTTGTCATTTATCGAATCACATAGGACATTTCTCTTCTTTTACTAGAAGTGGTAGATTCTTTATTGATCATACATTATCTCCATGTATGACTTATTATACCCAAGCATACCCTTTGATATACCCTAAGGGTCTTAAGGAATAAGTCAAAGTATAACTCATTATACACAAGATACTATGATGATCTCAAGTCCAAGGATCACTTGTACTACTATCACTACAGGAATTCCTATTGACATGCAAGTAAAACTCCATTAGGTATTCCTTAGCGAGTCACGTTCAGTGAACTTATTCTCTAATAAGCACCTACATACTTGCTTTAGTGTCTCCACACAAATGATCATGAGATCAATCATCCTCATCCAATGAGCAAGCAACGTATGTACCAATCTATCCGGATTCACTAATCCCCAATTTAGTAATCCAACGATTGGGAACTATTTTAGTTTTAAGCTTTCTAAGAATTTAGATCTCATTAAAATGATCATCATCATTATTCTAAAAGCATTGCTTAAAACTATGGGTTTATCACATATTATAAAACAGCATCATGTAGATAATTAAAAGCCTTTAATAAATTAATACTTTTTATTAATAAATGAATAAGATTGTTTACAAAGTATATGCTTTATCATCAAACATGATTGGCTTGTGTGCATACTACTTTCAGTACCGTCATTCATCATTTGGTCAGTGTTGTTATTTACAGGAGGATTATCGCCATCCTGTTGCACATTGTCCTGATTATTGATCTGTGGAGACTCAGCGGTCTCCTGTGCTCCATTGCTATTCTTAACATTCTCGGATGTCATTTTAAATACTGCCACAAAACAAGGGTTAATTAACATATCACATATTATCCCTACACTCTGACCGACCAATTAAATATCAAATAAACTTAGGTAGGTTATACTAGCGAAGGAATTCCCCGTCTCTCCCCTCCTAGTTCTTATCTCACTTCTCAGCCAGGGATTATATCCCTAAGCTTTGATACCAACTGTGACGCCCCCAAAATTAGGTATACATCACCCATCTTGAGTCGCCAGATACATGGTACTGAATTCAAATACAACTTAATAATACAACTGTCGTGTACAATACGACAAAACATAAACTGTGAGTTTGAATACAAATATTGTCTACTAGAGAGTATACAAACTCTAAAGGAGTCCTCATTACTATTATTATCACACTATTTCACAGAATAGTGAGGACTACTAATGCAAACATCTAGGACCATAACTCTGTTCCCCGACTACTCCCAACTACGTTCTCATTTCCTGAAGAGAACAGTGAAAGAAATGGTGAGCTCAACTAGCCCAGTAAGAAATATTATGACTAAAATAATGCAGAATAAATTATCATTAGCCTTCAACAGTATAACAACTAATAGAATATAATAGACAACAAGTTTTAGATCAAAAATTACAGCGGAATAAACAATCCATTAGAAGAGTCAAGTAAAATATAAAATCTACTATCTTCTATGATTTAAAAAGTTTATCATCAATTTTATCGCTGAGACTCAGCTTAATAAATAATCCACATCATTAACTCATCCCTGCACTACAGGCCAAGTATATTTTTAGTATCACGACCACGAATTATCCATGCACTACGGGCCAAAGACAATCGTGTTTTCATCAACGATCTTGATCATGCCATAAAACAATTCATCTTTGCATCCTTGGCCGAAGAGAATCCATAGCCATAATCATACCAAAAACTGTCTATTAATGCACTACGGGCCAATGAGTACTTTTACCACATCATTTATAACATTACGGTCATGATTACACTGAATAATCTCTGGTCATAATCATACCAAGTCCATCTATGCACTGCAGGCCACATATGACTTTCAACAAAATATAAACACGAGGATGATGACAATGATATAAGAATTCAATAAAACAAGTTCAAGAATTAATTTATCCAGGAACCAATAATTTCTACATTTTCAACATGATACTGCTTTGTAGAGTAAAATTCAAGAATGCTCAGAAGAATATTTCCATGAAAAGATACTGGATGAAGCGCAAATATCAAGGATATTCCACTAATTTTATGGAGTATAGAAGTCAAAACTTTAACCAACTGAGTATAATAAAGAATGGAATAACAAAAGAAATCACCATTTATGTGGTACTTCGCATAGACAGGTTATTCCAACAGAATACTAAATAACGGAACCAGGTCAGGCGAAATTCTCATCGACAAGATTTTCCAACAGAATAATAAAAGAATGAAATAACAACAGAAATCACCATGCATGCGGTACTTCGCATAGACAGGTTATTCCAACAGAATACTAATAAGGACGTAATCAGGTCCGGCGTAAAACGCATATACATGATATTCCAACAAAATAATAAAGACGGAATAATAGAAGAATGTCACCAAGTATAGGGTAGCCCGCTTATACAAGTTATTCCAACAGAATAATAAAGAATGGAATAACAGAAGTTCTCTTCATGAATACAAAAGAAATAATATTTCCTATGAGTACAACAAATAATATTCCATACCTTAAAAAAAACTGGATACTGGAATAGTGTGGTAGCAGACTTCTCTTCTTCTTTCTCTCTATAATTTCTCTCTATAATAATTGCTCTAAAGTTTTTGTGAATTGGTGAGAAATGAAGGAAGAATGAGCTTCTATTTATAGAAAAATATAGTTTCGATAATTGCACGTTTTGGGGCTCGAAATATTACAGTATAATACCTTTCTCTTTTTCTTCATTTTTAATATAGTCCTGCAAGTATTATCAAACTTGCACCAACTTCCCTAATAGTAAATAATGTGAATCAATAGTAAATCATGTGACTCAATAGTTCTAATCATGTGATAAAAATAATTACAGTATAGTACCTCCATCTATACCTCTATTTTTAACTTAGTCATGCAAGTATTATCAATTTTAAACCAACTCCCCTAATAGTACAAAAATGTGATTCAGTAGTACACACATGTGAATAAATAGTTATATAAGCATGTGAATTAGTAGCAATTAATTGCTCATTTATCCGATAAATTAACCGATTTATCAATATAACCCCCGGACATAAATTATCATCGGAATAAATATCGATTTTCACTAACACAAACAATTCCAACATAATGAAACTATTTTTATCAACAATATAAATTTTGAAATTTCGAAGTTTGACTTTTCTCAAAGAAGTCAACTATTGACTTTTTGACCAAATAGTGAATCCCGGAAAATTTTGTGTTTATAGACTAATTTTACTAATTTCATCATTTCGAACTCAAATATCACGTCCGCGTTTCCAAATTCAACTCCGAACACAACTTCAATTTTAATAACATTCATCATTAATATTATAACTTGCAATATTTAACAACAAGGTCGTTCCCAAGAAAGAGGGGGCTTTCCGATAATGATTTCTCCTTATTGGCGCGCAATTAGGTGACCAAACCTCTCCTTGACAGAACTTCTAGACATTGTCAACATTGCAAATAATAATATAAATAACGTTGTCGTCTCAATTATTGATTTAATAATATAACATATTATGCAGATGATACTGTGACAATAATTGAATCAATAATATGAGAGATATGATGCAGCAATTACTGTAGCAATAATTGAGTATAACTGAGTGACTTTGCACGTAAGCATCAATAATTAATACTGTGTGCTACTATGCAACCACGCGTATTACTGTACTGTTACTACCGAGTAGTTCAACAGTTTTAACGGTAACACTTTCGCCGTTGTTTTTATAAAAAGACAATTCTGTCGTTTTCTAACTACGACAATACTTACGTTGTGGGGTCCACCAATGATTGTGACGTCGTACGAATATTCCCCGACAAAAAGAATTTTCACCGACCAATCAAATATTTTATAACAACTTGCATACTTTGAAAAATTTATAAATATTACCCACAACTATAGCATTATATCAAATCCACACCATAATATTAAAAAAATATTTCGATAAATTTAAATCTTTATTCATAAAATCTGGGGTTTCACAACCCACAACTATAACATTATATCAATTTCACTCCATAATATTCAAAAATAATATTTATAAAAAATAAATCTTTATTTAAAAAGTTGGGGTTTTACACTTTTTGCGACAAATTTGTCGCATATTGCCCTTTTAGCGACAGTTTAATTAAGAAATTAATTATTAATTTCTGATAATGATTTATTTTAATAAATAAATTGAAATAAATGGTCTTTAATTATTAAAAATACATAATAAATTCTGAAAAATTATTTTAAAGTCTGAAAAATAGTTTTTAATTATTTTGAGTATATTTCATAAATATTTAATATTTTTGGAATATAAATAGTATATAATTTATTTAATTACAATATTAAATAAATTATTTAAAAATAATTTTAATACATGAAAAATCAGGAAAAATAATATTATGGTATAATAAAATATTTTAAGTTATTTTTAGTGACTTTTAATATTTTGTGATGAATTTCATTAATTAATCAATATTAATGATAATTAGTTTATTTAATAAATATATTAAATAAATTAAGGAAAAGAATAGAATTAATTATTTATAAATCATATAAAAATGATTTAAGTGTTATAAAAATATTTTAAGTTATAAAATATAACTTTTGATATTTTGTCATGAAAATATTAATATTTTAATATTAAAAGCAATTATCGGATAATGAAATTAATGGTTTAAAAATCATATAAAGATGATTTTAAAGTATTAAAAATACTTAATCATATTATAAATATATTATAATATTATGATATATATTTTATTAATATTTGATAATAAATAAATATTAATGATAATGAAATTATGTGGTATTTAATTCATTTAAATACGATATTAATAATATAAAATTCACGATAAATAGTAATAATTATTTAAAAATTATTACGAACTTACGAAAAATATGTTGACTGTTAATAAATTATCTTAGATAATTGTTAAGTGTTAAGCAGAGTTTAATTGAACTTAAACTCGAAATTTTATCCGACTAGACCGTCGGAAAGTTAAAACTTTGTTGAATTCAACTCAGACTGCAATAATTTGACTTGATACTTAGTCTTATGTGTGTTATAGACTGATGGGTGATATGTTATGTGTTTAGGTTATTCTATGTATATATATATAATAGTATTATATTGTGATGATATTATTCTAATATTGGAGATTTATATTACTAATATTAGGTTTTCGGGTACATCGTTATAAATTGTGTAGCGGTAATCAACGGTTCAGGAAAGTTTGTTTTTACTTAAATCTACTAAGAGTTGTTTCATTCGAATAAGCTTATGGTTAATCATTGCTGGTTGCCATGAATTGCGCTTTATACATATTACAAGTATAAGTCAGGTATGAAAGGCTGATCACCTTTATTACTAGTTGGTTCAGATATATTTGTTCATGTTATATACTTGTTCAGTCTAAAGTTTGTTCCTGCTAGTTCATAATTATATTGTTGAATTATAGTCAGCTTATTATTCAGATTCTTTCTATCATGATATATCGTTAAATTATTGAACTTAAACTTGCTGGGCAATCCTTATGCTCACCCTTGCTATATCATGATTAAACATTGCAGATTAAGACGAACGCGTCGGATACAAGGAAAGGTTAAAGACAGTTCTAGATTAAAGTTAATATGTGCGATTAGATTTGTAATAGTGTTGTATGATAATAATATTATGTGTTAGAAAAGTTATGAATTGTGTATAAGTTAAGGTTACTCGACCTTAGGGAATAGTGTGTAATGTATTGTATAAATAATTTATGTTTATATCTTCCGCAAATAGTAATAGTTGTATAGAATGATCGAACCGGATCCGCGGTGATTTAGGACCTCGGATTCTGGGCCCTCATAGTTGGTATCAAAGCTGTTGGTTATAAACCTAGGGTAGTGATACCTTAGACTAATGACCATAGTGATTAGGATAAGATCCAACTCACATAGAGTTAGTCGGTCGGTAAGATTCAAAGACGAATCTCGGCGAGTTATAAAAATACAGAGTTCCCTAACTCTGATAATAAAGTTGAACAATAGTAATGAATAGATCGGGTCTATAAGACTAAAAGAACAGTGATATGAGATCGTAAAACAAAACGATTAAGACATAGAAATGAATCGTAATATATACGATGAGATCACCCCATGATCGGATAAGGTTATAGTATGGAATAAGAATCAATCTGATGATTGAAAAGTTTTTTACAGCAAGATTGCTGTGTGAATTGGTACAGATTCAGGAAAGGATTATGAATACGAGTTAAATGAAATTCGTATTGAGAAGGGTGTTAGTGTTAGGTGGGGATTCAATTGAGGATTCATGTCGGCAGCTGAGTTGTATGATTCCTTGTATGGGCGGGGAATTGTACTTGGTGTAAAAACTACTTAGTTCTGGAAATGATAATCATTGAAATGTTTGTGTCGCGCTATTTGCTATATGCATGTTAAGAGGGTGATTCCTTTCTCATGTGTATAACAGATAGATAAGTCATAGGTAGAGGATATAAGGTTAAGTACGAGTTCTTAAAACTCATACTTATGTGACATACTTGATTCATAGTTATATGAAATGTTTATAAACCCCTCAGCGAATGGACGCCAAAGGTCTGGCTAGGACAAGTTCTTAAACTCATATGATTGTGGTAATTTATGGACTCATAAGTGTGATTTTACGAACTGGGCATAGTTGTGTGTGAATGGAGAATTGAGGATTATAGGAACAGATAGATTGTTAAGAAAATGATTATTAGTGGAGACATAAGTTTTCCAAAACTCCTAGCTATGCTAGAATTCAAAATTTTGACATCAAACTAAATACACACTATGTGCTTTTGAAAAAAAAATGTAGACTCGTAATCATTTTTGAAACGGTTTAAAGTATAGTCTATGTTACTTATTTCAGCTAGACGCAAACGATTTGAAATATCAAAATATATTTTATTTATCACTCATGTACCATGTAACCTGGTGCAGAGATGATAAAAATTTGATGGAGTTGTAAATACAGGAATACTTAGTGTGAATTTGATCTAAAATCGTTATTCCACTATTGTATGATGTGTTATGACAAAGTCATACAATGACGGCATCCTCAAACGGATTGTTAATACAGTACGACATCAAGACGTCATTGTCAAAAATATTTTCAAATATTTTAATTTGCCAACGGGGTTTGGCTACACCTAAATAATTCGATTGAATTGAATTATTGATATGGGTCTATGCTATTCGATTCAGCTAGACTAAAGTTTATGAAAACTCTAAGTGTTCATTGAAAGAAATTTCCCGAACCAAATTGTTTTGGTACGGAATCATATGATAAGACTGAGGTGAACTATGTTGTTTGGATAAATAATCCAATCAAGTAGCGTAAATATTCGCTATACATGATTAATACGTTATGCATGACGTAAGAGTACGATAGGCTAATCACCTAAAGTACTAACAACGGTAGTTTACCTTCTTCGTGATTGTAAACATAACAAGTAATGTATTATTTTGCGGTATGAATACAGTTAAAACTATGTGTTCATGGTCTATATGACCCCTCAGCATGATTTGAAAAATTTTACTCTTACGAGTGGTGTATTGGGTAGCAATCGAATGTGTGTGAATGGTGTAAGCAATATGGTGTAAGGTGTAAGGTAAATTTCGGGGACAAAATTTTTAGAAGAAGGGGTGAATGTGACAACCCGAGAATTTTGAATATTTTTATTAATTGATTTATGGTTCAAAATTAGAACCTAGTGGAATTTGATCTAAAATCGTTATTCCACTATTGTATGATGTGTTATGACAAAGTCATACAATGACGGCATCCTCAAACGGATTGTTAATACAGTACGACATAATTCGATTGAATTGAATTATTGATATGGGTCTATGCTATTCTATTCAGCTAGACTAAAGTTTATGAAAACTCTAAGTGTTCATTGAAAGAAATTTCCCGAACCAAATTGTTTTGGTACGGAATCATATGATAAGACTGAGGTGAACTATGTTGTTTGGATAAATAATCCAATCAAGTAGCGTAAATATTCGCTATACATGATTAATACGTTATGCATGACGTAAGAGTACGATAGGCTAATCACCTAAAGTACTAACAACGGTAGTTTACCTTCTTCGTGATTGTAAACATAACAAGTAATGTATTATTTTGCGGTATGAATACAGTTAAAACTATGTGTTCATGGTCTATATGACCCCTCAGCATGATTTGAAAAATTTTACTCTTACGAGTGGTGTATTGGGTAGCAATCGAATGTGTGTGAATGGTGTAAGCAATATGGTGTAAGGTGTAAGGTAAATTTCGGGGACAAAATTTTTAGAAGAAGGGGTGAATGTGACAACCCGAGAATTTTGAATATTTTTATTAATTGATTTATGGTTCAAAATTAGAACCTAGAAATAAAATAAGAGTATGTGTTTGATATTTTTAAGAAGGAATTTTGAGGATTTCAAAATTCTGTGAAGGATTTAGGTGAATTATTCAGGATTAATGGAATAAGCGTTTATGTTTTGTGTATATGTGGTTAAGGGTCAAGGGTTGACCAGATAAATGATGTCTGTGACAAACCCTAAGTATATATTAAGAACATCAACGTTCGGTTAGAAAACCTTAGCGATTAATAAGAAACCCTAGAAACCGGTTCTGAAAACCCTAATTTTAGTTTCGGGAATTCGAAACTCTAATTCAGTGCATGAAACCCTAATCTGGGAACTTAAATGATTATTATATTGCTTAAGTGCTATTAATTATACTATTAATTAGGGTAAAGCTTAATTAATTAGCAAACCCTAATTTCAAATTTAGAAAACCCTAATTTATAAATAGAGAAAATCTAATTGTTGATTTTATAATTTTAAGGTTAATTAGGAAATATTAATCATAATTTTCAAGTTATAAGTAATTAGAAAATCCTAATCTAATTTCGAAATCAAATTTATTAAATCAGAAAATTATTTTTCTATTAGAAACCCTAATTTTTGGGTTATAAACCCTAATGACCATTTTGACTCTAATTGCCAAATTATCGATTTTAATTAGGAAATGTTAATCCTAATTAGGAAGATTTAAATTATGATTAAGAAATTTTAATATAATTAGAAAATTCTAATTATAATTTAGAAATATTAAATTTCTATTTTTAAAACCTAAATTAGAAATTTTAGAAAATTAAATTGCAAGTTAAGGGTTAAACCCTAAACCCTAAAATGGTTCAAATCCTAAACCCAAACCCTAAACCTTAAGAGTTTGGCCAATTGTCTAAAATGCCATTAAAATTAAATGCTAAAAGACTATTTTGCCCTTTGTTGCATTATTGGACTTAACTTGCAAGAGTTTCCTAGTGAATTGCTCACCAACCCTAAACCCTAGCATTTGACAATTATCAGCTATCTCAGCCGAAATTATCAGCCATTTCATTGCATAAAGTCATTTATAGAGATTCAAGAGAGAGAAAAGGTCCACTTGAATTTCATTTTTCTCCTAAACCCTCCCGTCTCTAGAAATTCGGGAGTAGGACTGAGAGAGTGATATATACTAAGCCAATATCAGTCCCTAACTTTACAAGATCAGAATCAAAAAGCAGAAATCAAAAATCAAAGCTAAGAAGGTATAAACCCCAATTTTCCTAAAATCTTTAATCTGATGTTAGTTGTTGTAAGTTGTTGGTTAGATATGTGTTAGAAGGTGCCTGTTAGAGATATGGGTGGTTGGATCATGGATCCATAACATCTAGATGCTCGAATTTAAAGATTTATCAAATCTGGGAAAAGTTGGAAATATGGTCTGACAAGCTAATGTCAGGGCTTGTAAATCCTTCTTTGTTTTTGATTTATGTTTTTTTTTGTTTTAAATGTGTTCTATGTCATGAGGACTTTGATCTGAAACTAGAAACATGGCCAGATCATGAGTAGATTGAGAGATACGAGTAGTCAAACTGCGTTGACCGTTCATGGAGATTGAGTTTCTAGGCAACCTAGAAACCCAGATCTCGTCTGACAACATTTTCCGAGTCATTGATCTTGCTTCTGTTAAGTGTTTTAGTTATGTTGTTGGTTGCATATTGTAGTCTGACATGTTATCTACATTCTCAAACCATTAGATCACTCAGATCGTACTCAGAATCAAATTTATACGTGGTCAAACCACCGTTAACCTACATGCTGGAAGGAGATTCTGGGTAACCAAGAATCTCCAAGACCCGTTTCCTGACCACTAGTTTGACCGACCTTGATAGCTTAGATCTGTTGTTGTTAAGATGATCTGAAGTTATGTAGTTGTACATGAACATGAGAATTACACAATGGAACCTTAATATTACATTATTCATACTTGGAAGGCCTAGATCCGGAGGCTCAAAGTAAGACCTAGCAACTGTTCTTCATTTCAAGAAAACCCAGAAATGAAGAGCAGCTCTGACATGTTTTTCTGATGGCTAGATCTTGCTGTGATCATGTAGTTTGGCTATGAACTCGATTGATAATGGTAGTATTATACATATTCT
This sequence comes from Panax japonicus, assembly GCA_020205505.1. NCBI lineage: Eukaryota > Viridiplantae > Streptophyta > Magnoliopsida > Apiales > Araliaceae > Panax > Panax japonicus. The sequence continues at coordinate 50,691,017 of CM035113.1, forward strand.
ACAATAATAACACTTTAGCTCGCTAGAAAATCTAAACATCCACAATCTGGAACCGGTCAAACCTCATACTCTGTTAGCAGTGCTTGAAGATCTGGGCTTGACCCAAGAACACTTTTAGCGACAGATTTGTCGCCTATTACCCTTTTAGCGACAATTTAATTAAGAAATTAAATATTAATTTCTGAAAAATTATTTATTTTAATAAATAAATCGAAATAAATGGTTTTTAATTATTAAAAATACATAATAAATTCTGAAAAATTATTTTAAAGTCTGAAAAATAGTTTTTAATTATTTTGAGTATATTTCATAAATATTTAATATTTTTTGAATATAAATAGTATTTACTTTATTTAATTAAAATATTAAATAATTTATTTAAAAATGAATTTAAAACATTAAAAATCATGAAAAATAATATTATGGTATAATAAAATATTTTAAGTTATTTTTAGTGACTTTTAATATTTTGTGATGAATTTTATTAATTAATCAATATTAATGATAATTAGTTTATTTAATAAATATATTAAATAAATTAAGGAAAAAAATAGAATTAATGATTTATAAATCATATAAAAATAATTTAAGTGCTATAAAAAATGTTTTAAGTTATAAAATATAACTTTTGATATTTTTTCATGAAAATATTAATATTTTAATATTAAAAGCAATTATCGGATAATAAAATTAATTGTTTAAAAATCATATAAAGGTGATTTTAAAGTATTAAAAATACTTAATGATATTATAAATATATTATAATATTATGACATGTATTTCATTAATATTTAATAATAAATAAATATTAATGATAAATAAATTATGTGGTATTTAATTCATTTAAATACGATATTAATAATGAAAAATTCACAATAAATAGTAATAATTATTTAAAAATTATTACGAACTTACGAAAAATATGTTGACTGCTAATAAATTATCTTAGATAATTGTTAAGTGTTAGGCAGAGTTTAATTGAACTTAAACTCAAAATTTTATCCGACTAGACCGTCATGACGTTAGAACTTTGTCGAATTCAACTCAGACTGTAATAGTTTGACTTGATACCGAGTCTTATGTGTGTTATAGACTGATAGGGTTATATTTATGTGTTTAGGTTATTCTATGTATATATAAATATAATAGTATTATATTGTGATAATATTATTCTAATATTGGAGATCTATATTACTAATATTAGGTCTTCAGATACAGCGATATAAATTGCGTAGCGGTAATTAACGGTTCAGGCAAGTTTGTGTTTACTTAACTCTACTAAGAGTTGTTTCTTTCGGATAAGCTTATGGTTAATCATTGATGGTTGCCATGAATTGTACTCTGTACATATTGCATGTATAAGTCAGGTATGAAAGGTTGATTACCTTTATTACCAGTTGGTTCAGATATATTTGTTCATGTTATATACTTGTTCAGTCAAAAGTTTGTTCCTGCTAGTTCATAATTATATTGTTGAATTATAGTCAGCTTATTATTCATATTCTTTCTATCATGATATATCGTTAAATTATTGAACTTAAACTTGCTGGGAAATCCTTATGCTCACCTTTGCTATATCATGATAAAACAATGCAGATTAAGACGAACGCATCGGATACATGGAAAGGTTAAAGATAGTTCCAGTTGAAAGTTAATATGCGTGATTAAATTTGTAATAGTGTTGTATGACAATAATATTATGTGTTAGAAAAGTTATGAATTGTGTATAAGTTAAGGTTACTCGACCTTGGGGAATAGTGTGTAATATATTGTATAAATAATTTATGTTTATATCTTCCACAAATAGTAATAGTTGTATAGACTGATCGAACCGGATTCCGCGGTGATTCGGAATCTTGGATTCGGGGCCCTCACACCAGCAGTGAGGTGGACCACCTGGTCGAGTGAAATCATGTCGTTGAGTTAGTCGAACATAGCGGAGACTTTTTCCTGGTCGGTATCAGGTTTAATTTTGAAGAGGACTGAGGACTGAGGACTGAGAGAATTCGAGATGTGAGGACAAGTAGTAAAGTCATATAGTTATTTTAATTTAAGTAGACTGTAGACAAGTAGTCTTTAGTAAAGTAGACAAGTGTTGACTGGTCACTGCTGTTGCTGTGCAATTTGGCAACTTGCAAGGCTTTGTTTTCGGTTATATTATTATTTCAACTTTGCAAAGCTTTGTTCGGTTATTCGGTTAATAATCCAAAAGTGAAACCCATACAAATTAACCGAAAACCGTAAATAATTTTGAATATAACCGAAATGTTATAAATAACCGAATTATTAGAAAATTTCGGTTAAATTATTTCGATTCGGTTCGGTAATTCAGTTATACCCATTTTTCTCTCAGTCCTAATTGCAACTAGACGTTCAAAAGAAAAAATTGTCAGAAATTGTAAGTTTGGAGTTAATTGTGAATTTTAAACATTGGGCCTAAAATTGTATAAATGTGAAACTTGGAAGAACAATTTGCAATCATTAAAGAAAATCTTTGAAACTTTTTTAACTTCCATAACCAATTTAAAAGTGACAATATTAGTTAGCACTAGATTGATAACTCGTGTCAGACACACGCTAATGTCGATAATGTAATTTAAAATTGTGGTATGTGTCATTTGACATTATAATTTGAGTATAAATTGTAATTCTTCCATTTCAAATTATAAGATAAATATATTGACTTTTAAAATGTGAATTTCAAACATTTTAAAACTCAAAATTGACATGATTCTCTCAAGTTTTGAAAATAATAAATATTATAAAAATGATATTTCCACGAGTGAAATTAGTATTTTCACAAGTAAAATTGTTAGTTCCACAAAGTAATCAGTATTCTCTCACATGAGGGTGGACCCCACTTACTATTTATGTGAGGAGTAACTTGTTGAACTATCAAATTTACTTGTAGAAATATTAATTCCCTAAATATTATTACTAGTAGTACTTTTTAATTAGTTTATAGTATTCATAATCATATTGATATAAATTACATGGATTCTTATTAATTTTGAGTTTGAAATTGACTTTTGAAAATTCAATTTTAATCATAATTCGAAACGGATTGACTATATATGTATTGTAATACATTAACATGAAAGTGAACAGTTGTATGCATATTAATATAATTGACATTTTTCTAATACATGCATGTACACTATTGGAATAATATAATACATATACAAAAAATTTGATATAATTATGATAATGACATACATTATATTAGACATGGCAAACGGGCGGGCGGGCCGGGCTAAAATGGCCCAGATTTTGATGGGTTAAAATTGTAAAGCCCGTGGCTTGGGTTGGGCGGCCCGGGCCGGCCCGCGGGTTTTTCCTTTTTTTTATTTGCAAAATCAGATCCATGGGCTGTAGTCCAGTCGTAGACACGATTAGTGCCTTAGCCAAAAAAACACAGACCGAAACTAAACATGCGAGCCAAACAACCAAACAGAGCCATGCAGAAATACAATTCTTGTGCTCAACTTAGTACTATATTTGTGTCTTATATTTGGGAATACATATAGTGTGAACTGAATATAAGCCAACCATGCAGTCATTTAATATTAATATTAGTCAAAAAATTAAAGCATACCAATATATGTTAGTTGAAGGTCTAATCAAATTGGTTCCTTTGCATGGCGAGTTATTTCGTCAATTACTTAAGAACATGGAATACTTAGACTTGGAGTCCAAGTATCATGCCTCCACAATTAGTGAACTAGCTAGCTAGGACAAGCTTTAGTATATAAAGGTTAACAAATAATATGATTATATGAACATTACACTAGATGCAATTGGTTCAATTAAATTTTCTTTTTAAGAATTAAGAATAATAATATATACAAAATTATTCAAACAGTCCTGGAATTAATACATATATATAAGCACTTCTAGACCAGCTAGTTCGCTCTTATTTTGATACATTATTCTATAAATTAGTTAATTTTTATAAGAGTTCTTTGTAAATAAAGGAGGTGGGGGAAATGAAACGTGACAATAACAAAGTCAAATTAACTTAATTAACCCTATTCTTGTTTGGAGGATCAGTTTGTGCTTTATTTTTAAAAATAGTAAAGTTTGAACAAAAATAAAGAAACAATATATTGAAGATTGCATTAAAAACAAGTAGTTGTTGTAGTTCAGTTGGTTTAAACTCTTATTTATTTAGTAGGAACATTTTATTTTTAAAAAAACTAACTCGCGGGCCACGGGCCGGGCCAAAATGGTCCATAATTTTCTGGGCTAAAATATGGCGGCCCATGACCCATGTTTTTACGGACGGCCGGCCCGACACGCAGGCCTGGGCCTAAATTGCCAGGTCTACATTATATCAACTCGGGCCTAACCGACTAACTAGTGACAAACTAAAATGACTCGGTCAATTTGCTAATGGACTTAGATATATAGTAATAGATAATAGACATTAATATAGGTAACTGCTATTTTCACAATATTCTTACATAATTATTCTTATATCACTGGTGAATAAGTCTTGCATCTATGCGAATGAGTAAAATTTATGTGTAATAACATATTTTCATGTGAATGTGAGAATGAATTTAGAAATGTTAAAGCTCTCAAATTTTTTATTTTTATGTATCATTATTTTATTGGTTAAATTCACTTTCATAATTTGGCTCTGTCAAAAAACATTATTAAAATATTTAATGTGATATCATTTTAGTCCCATTTAAAATTAAAAATTTGAGAACTCAACATTACCACACACAAAAAAAATTATTGAGAACCTATTTAATTGGGGAAGAAGCCAGTAGGAGAATTAAGAGGAACTTATGAGAAATTTACCTTCTTTAGATAGAATTCTGATTTCTTCATACTTTTAAAGAATAATAGATTCCAACCACCTTACAAAGTAAAAAAAATAGGGTTATTTACACTTTCTAATATATATTTAGAAAAAATTAAAACAAAAGTGCATCTAGAAAATATTTACAGAATTAATACATTTTTAATATTTTATTTACAAAATTAGTGTATTTGGTATCCTTTTAATTTAGTCGAGTGTTTTAATGGGTTGCTGATATGGCAAATCAGTTCTGCAATGGTAACTGTTCCCGGTTGGTTACCTAATATGTGACAATTTCCCCTTTGTCGTTTCTCTCTTTATTACTGAAGGCTTCTTTAGTTGGAAACTCTTATTTTCTAATTGGGAACTTGGAAACTAAATTTTTCTTTTTCTCTTTTTTGATTTTTGTCGACGTTCTTTTTGTTCATGTTAGCGCTGATGTCCCATTTGTCGCCGCTGTCCGCTCCGTCTTTGTCGGCGCTCGTCTGCACTCGTCGTCGATACATTCTTTTGCCTGTTTTCCCCGCTCAATTTTCGAATTCAGTGCGCCGCCTGTAAGACCCCGAATTTTATGAAATAAAAGTATTCAATTTTTCTATTTAGTAAATGGTTAAATTGATAAAAGATTAAAATAAAGGTGATATGTGAAATTTTCAAAATAAGCAAGTGGCTATAAAATACTTATTATTGTCGGGGAATATTCGTTTGGTCGTGGAATATTTTTTCTGTCGGGGAATATTCGTACGACGGCACATCCATTTGTGGGCCCCATAACAGAATAACTGTCGGATGAAGAAAATGAAAATTTTGAATTTTTACAAATAACGGCGTAGTTGTTACCGTGAACATTGTTGGAATACCTGGTGGTTAAAATACAGTAATACGCGTAGTTACACAGTAGCACACGGTATTGCACATTATTTTTTCAATTATTGATTCTTACGTAAGAAGGCACTACTCAATAGTTGTTACAGTAATTACTGTTCAATATTTTATTTTATTGAATCAATAATTGCTGCGTTAATATTTTATATTATTGTTGTTTCAATAATTGTCACTGCACAGTATCTCCATTATCAGATCAATAATTCATATTATTTGAATAATATTATTAGATAGAATTATTGGAAATGTCTAGAAAGTTCTGTCAAGGAGAGGTTTGGTCACCTAATTGTGCGCCAGTAAAGAGAAATCCTTATCGGAAAGCCATCTCTTTCTTGGGAACTGCCTGGTTGTCATTATTCTGATTCTGTAATATTATTTATAAATAATTAATTATTGATTTATATGATAAGGAAATATTTATTTGATGTGGATATAAATGATGGATTTATTTATGTGGTTATAAATGAAGGAATTAATGTTGAGGTATTTTATCAGTATTTTGTCGGATTGGAGGTATTAAAAGATCAAATCAGTATTCTTACAGCTTTATTGCGTGAGTTATAATTTTTAATCTGATCGTTGGATCGTTGTGATTTTTGGATATGTTATACATATAAGTTGAGTATACGTCCACAAATTTTGAACCGTTAAAAATGAACGAATAATTTGTTATGAATTTTAAGAGGTGGCTGATTCGGAAATTAGGTTTATAAATGATTTTGGTGAAAAATTCTAGAAATGGGTGGGCCCCACTTTTGGTTATTGGGGAAGATGGCTGATTTTCGGTGGGTGGAATAGTAGCAGGTAAAGCCACCAGATAGCAGGTCAAGTCTGCTTCGGCGTGCTAACATTTTCCTATAAATAGAGGGTTAAGTTAGAATTGAAAAATACACCAGAATCATAAGTTTTCTCTCTAGATTATCTAGTGTATTTTGTGAGTATTTAGATACTTGGTGAGTTGCTATTCATCAGTGCAAGTTTCCTTCAGCGTCATATCCGATATCCAGTCAGAAATGCTGCTCTTTTGAGGTAAGGGATTTTAAGGGTTGTTATGTTTTTCATGTTTCGTAACTTTTTAGACCTTCAAAAATTCTGGAAAAATTTGAAATGATATTTTGATGAGTTTTATTGAGTGTGTCCAAAAATGGTGATTTTTGGATGTATAGATTAAGAGTTATGAATTTTACGGGAAAAGACTGTTTTAAAACTAACCGCTTATAACTCATTGTGGTTAACTCCAAAATTGATGAAATGTTTATTGGTAGTACATGTATATGATAGAAGTATACTCTGTAAATTTCGGAAATTTTGGATAAAAGTACAGTTTATGATAAATGTCTAAATATTCGGCTGTTTTGGCCACATGAAAAATAGTAAATGAATTTTAAAACTTCTGAGAAAAATATATGTTCAATATGAGACTATATTCTGCTAAATCCCAGAAAAGAAATATTTTTGGAACTGATTTGGTATTTTTCATGAAAATGGACTAGTTATGAGTAAATGAATTAAATATGTTATGTGAAGTAACAAAATTAGAAAATAGGATTTTATAGCTTGAGAATCCTATATGAGGTATATGCAGATTTTTGATGAAGGTTTTGGTTATTGGTGATGAAATTTTATGAGTTTGACATTTTAGGATGATTAAATGCATTATTTAGTAAAGTGTAAATAATTAAAATAAATTGTTTATAATTTAAGAAATGTTATTTCAATATCATTATACCGAAATATTGGTATGAATTTTATTGTGGAATTTCTTCATTTTTGTGTTTGATTTACTATTCACGAGTTACTATTCATGAGTTACTATTAATGGGTTACTATTCACGAGTTACTATTCATGACAAAATTGGTTTCTTTTTCTAACCAAATTATAGTTGATTTATGAATATTACTCTTGAGATTAAATCTAGATATTTTGATTATATTGATTTTACTATTATATATAACATTTTTATAACCCTAATGATGATATTTATCTTTGACTTGAGTGTAAAGATGGGTAGATTTTTGGTACGATCATGACTATGGGTTCCCTTTGGCCATTAGTGCAAAGTTGAATTGTTGACTGATATGATCTTGACCATTGAATTTATAATTGAATATCTTTAGCTTAAGTGCAAAGGTGAAATGATCAACATGGTTATAATTATTATTTATATAAATTCTGAAATGATTATATATTTCTTTGAGATATTAATATATTTGGCCTGTAGTGCAAATATGATCTGTTGATGAATATATTTGGCATGTAGTGCAAATATGAACAGTTGATTAATATATTTGGCCTGTAGTACAAATATGAACTGTTGAAGAATATCTTTGGCCTGTAGTGCAAAGATGAATTATTGATGAATATCTTTGACCCGTAGTGCAAAGATGACCTGTTGTTACATATCTTTGGCCTATAGTGCAAAGATGATCTATTGTTGAATATATTTGGCCTGTAGTGCAAAGATGAACTATTATTGAATATTTTTGGCCTCTAGTGCAAAGATGAACTGTTGTTGAATATCTTTGGCCTGTAGTGCAAAGATGAACTATTGATGAATATCTTTGGCTGTAGTGCAAAGATGAACTTATTAGTATGATTATTTACAGGAACTGTGATTTGGTATAACCATGATCTTTGATATTTTAGGTAAAGGCATGTGATGTAAATTATCTTCGCCCTGGATGAGAAGAGGAATTTAGAACCACAATTATGATTATGAGTTATTCACATTATTGTGGACATGAAATGTTGATTGATATTACAGGGATAAAACATTGTTGGTGGAATTTTAACATAGAGAAGATAATAAACTTTATGGCTTATTTGACTCTTCTAATGGATTGCTCGTTCCGTTGCATGTGACGCCCCCAAAATAGGTATACATCACCCATTCTGAGTTGTCAATACATGGTACAGAAACAACTACAACTTTATTATTACAACAGTAAAACTGCGAGTTTAAATACAAATATTATTTTCTTGACAATATCTATACCCAAATAATCCTCATCACAATTATTTATACATTATTTTACAAAAATGGTGAGGACTATTAAACAAATCTCTCTATAACCATCATTCCATATCCCGACTCGTACTCGCTACATTCTCGCTTCCTGAGAAGAAAAATGGAACAAAATGGAAAAGGATGAGCTCAACTAGCCCAGTAAAGAACATTATGACTAGGATAATATACAACAAATTATTGTTAGTCTTCAACAGGGAAAAATCTGAGAGAATACACTAAACAACAAGTTTTAGATCAATATTCGCAGGGAAAAATAATAATACATAGAAGAGTTACGTAGAGGATGAAATCTACTAATATCTATGAATTTAACAGTCCATCATCATTATTTTATCCCTGTAACATCAATCAATACACATCTTGAGTCAAATGTTAATTTTTGCACTACAAGCCAAAGATATTCATCAGTTGGTCATGTTCATCTCAACACCTGTACATCTTTGCACCACGACCAAAGATATTCATAATAGAATCAACCATCTTTGCACTACAGGCCAAAGATATTCAAGTATATCATCATTTAGGACTGAGGATGATGAAAAATATTTTAAAGAAAACAAATCCAGTGAAACAAAAGAACAAATATTAAGTATTCGTACTTTAAACAATCCAAGTTCAAAAATACTTCATAAATAACCAGAGTGGAGTAAAATTCAAGAATGATCAAAATATGGATACAATCAAAGCTAGTATCCATAATAGATATCTTGGACGAAAAACAAAAATTTAATTTTTCTGTGAATAGTGTCGTATTCGTGAATATTGCCGTATACGTGAATAGTGCCGTATACGTGAATAGTAACTCCGACACCAAAAGATAGAAATTTCACAAAAAAACATCATCATGCTTCGTGAATAGTACTCGTGAATAGTAATTCGTGAATAGTAACTCATAAATAGTAACTCGTGAATAGTAACTCATGAATAGTAACTCATGAATAGTAACCCTGACATGAAAAAGTTCCAAATTTGATAAAAAGTTCGAACCAATATTTTGGCATAATGATATTGAAGAAATAATATCATTTGAGAAGAAAATAACATCCCTTACCTCGAAAGACAGTACTTCTAGTTGAAACACCGGATATAGGCTATGACTTGAACTTGCACCGTATAGCAACACTCAAAGTATCAAAATACTCACAATAATACGCTCAATATATAGAGAGAGAAATAGAGAGAAAACTTCAATTTTTGGTGTAATTTTCAATTCTAACCTAAGCACCCTATTTATAGGAAAATGCTTAGAACACCAAAGCAGAAAATTTAATATAATATTAATATATTTAATAATTTTTCTATGCCCACTTTGACAACTGATCTAAGCTCATTAAGCACATGCTAGGGCTGCCCACACAACAAAAAAAAACATTTTTCTCAATTAATTAATTTAAAACTCCAAAAATAATAATAATTAATTAATCTGGAACTTCAATAATTCACAATAAATAGCCTTTTTGTCAGAAAAATTCGAAACTCACGGCTTTCCATAGGAAATTCCATTATCTACAACTTTGCAGAAGGAAATTTTTCTAAATTACAAACAGACATTGATCGAAATTCACAAACGGGCGATTTTACAGGCTATTATCAAATTTCAGTCAAGAAATGGGCCCACAAACATGTTTAACATGTTTTAAACAACTTTTTCAACAAAAATACTGTTCCTTCTCATATACTCATATATCCCACATTCATTGTAAAAATATCATCATATTATATTATAATAATAAAATATTATTTTATTAGAAAAGATAAAATATCGATTTTCAACAATTGTCACTTTAAAAATTTTCTCCATCTATATCCACATAAAATCAATATTTTTCTCATCATATAAATCAATAATTAATTATTCACAAATAATATTACAGAATCACAGTACTGGCAACCAGACAGTTCTCAGGAAAGAGGGGGCTTTTCAATAAGAATTTTTCCTTACTAGCGCGCAATTAGGTGACCAAACCTCTCCTTAGACAGAACTTTCTAGACATTGCCAACAATGTTTTGTAATAATATTATTCAGATAATATGAATTATTGCTTCAATAATTGAAAATACTGTGTAGTGACAATTATTGAAACAATTGTAATATAAAATATCAACGCAGTAATTATTGAATCAATAAAATTAAATACTGAACAGTAACTACTGTAACAATTATTTAGTAGTGCCTTCTTATGTAAGAATCAATAATTGGTGCAATACTGTGTGCTACTGTGCAACAATGCGTATTACTGTGTTTTAACCACCGAGTATTCTAACAGTATTAACGGTAACAACTACGCCGTTATTTATAAACAACTTATACTTGTCGTTTTCTTCATCTAATCGCTTTCTGTTATGCGGCCCACAAAAGACTGCGCCGTCGTACGAATATTCCCCGACCGCAAAATATTTAACGACCAAACGAATATTCCCCGACAACAATGAATATTTTATAACCACCTGCTTATTTAAAATATTTGCGCATTTTACCCATAACTAACCACATTAATCAAATCATCCCTTACTATTTCAAAATAATATATAGAGGAAATTAAATTTTATTTATTAATAATTTGGGGTCTTACACTGTAACTATGGTTAAAAAGTTTTATCATCTACCATATGTTCTAAATCTCTGATTTATTACTGATGAAGGCTTTTGATAATTTATTTATCTTTAGTCATGATATTCTTTACTGAGCTAGTTGTGCTCACCCTTTTGCTTCACAATTCCTTCCAAGTAATAAGAGTGTAGTTGGGACGAGCGGGGGTAATAGGGGAATAGAACGGTGGTCATCATTTAATAGTTATATTTGGTGAATAAAATAGGGTGAGGCGAACCCAATGTTGGAAGTGTGTTTTGCCACTATCATACAAGATGTCTAAAGACATACAATCTCGTGTCATCATAAGACAAGGTTGTTCACATCCACTTACTGAGTATATCTGCGCGCACTACCTATATGATCTTGGTGTTTGTTTGAATTATAATTCACAATTAGAGACAGTGGAGATAATGATATGTCAAGAGAAGACTCACCATTGAAAAGAATATGATAATAATCTTCTCATTTTTCTTTGGGGTCTATTGGGTCAACCAAGGATAATTTTGTGGCCATATGATATCTATTATAACCTAGACGTATGGCCTCCCATGTACGAAGGTTTCTTTGAGCACTTCCCAAAGAATTTAATTTCTAAAACAGTTTTTGACTATACCTTTATGTAAGGTGCCATTGTGACGTATTATCCAAGGTTGGGATGTGAGTCACAATTGGTATATATTTGTATCAAAACTCACAGCATATGTATTGTTGTATTTTGCACGACAATGGTTGTAATAAAGTTGTAGTTGTTTTCTGTACCATGTATTTGACGACTCAGAATAGTTTGGGTGGATTGGAACTATTTTGGGGGCGTCACACCGCCGCTTTGTTTCTTAGTTTTCAAACGCCACTGCTTCGTTTGGTTATTGTTATATTTTGATTTGGTTACTAGGTACTTTTTAACAATATGGAGGTTGATTAAATTGGTTTTAGAAACCTGTTGATTGTGTGTTGGTTACTAGTGCTTATATATTTGGATACTGCTGATTGGTCTTCGATTCTATTACATATAGTTTGACATTGTTTGTTTGTTCATATTGGGTTTTTTGGAATCTTTCCTTTAGAGGTAACCAAATGCGTATTAGTAAGTGACAGAACTTCACCATGTTGGTTACTATTTACCTCTTGATTATTTTAACACATTGAACATATTGAGGAATTCCATTATTACTTATCCAATTTATAATGTTTTTTGAATTTTAATTTTAAAGTATCTAGTTATGGTATGTAAAAACTCCAATGTATAATATACCCCAATTAGACAGCGCAATAAACAGGTGTACAATTGTCTAATATGTAGTGACCAATAAATCTCATTGAGGTATCCTGAATGATCAATTTTATAGTTATGGTAATGTATGTATGATTTTTTTTAACAGAAGGTGCAGATGGTATCCGAAATGCCATGTAAGAGTTCCCATTTATGTAGCTGCTGGTAAGGGTGTAAACGAGTTGAACCGAAGCGAATTGAGAGATACTCGAATTCGACTCGAAATGATAAATTCGTACTCGAATTCGAATTGTATATAAAAAAATTTACTCAGATTAGACTCGACTTGAATATTTATTAATCGAATTCGATCAGACTTGACTCGAATATTTATTCAAACTACTCGCGAGCTTCAAATTCAAATTCAAATTTGAGTCTTCACATAATAACTAGTTTTATAATAAATATAATTTTAAATTTGAATTTGTTATTTTACTTAGAAATGAGAAAATATATTACTATTAGACTTTACAAATATAAAATCACAATTAAAATTAAAATTAAAATTAAAAAATAATTAATTATCCTAATTTGATTTAAACTTGTATATATTATAAGAGAATGTATCGAACATCTAATCGAATCTGTATCAACTGAGTATGTATCGAATCACAATTAAGAATTCGAGTAGTTTAAATATTAAGCGAGTTGAGTATAACCTTGCTCAGATTCTACTCATATTTTTATTCGAACTATTTTTAATGCTCAGATTTGGATCATATTATTAACGAATCCGAGTTTCGCTCGTATTTTTTCGAGTCGAGCTCGAATCAAGCCCAAACAGTTTGGCTCGTTTACAACCTTAGTTGCTGGTTACTTATAAATAACCTTTTAGAAATAAAATTATTTTGAATATGATATAGTTGATAGCCAAACCTTCATATAAAGATAACCATTTTAGTTTTTGTGGGTAACCAAATAACCTTAAAAAATTTCAGTCTCTGCAGCAGAATGTCAGTTTCCAAATCATTTGATCTTTTCGTGAATGTCGGTTTTGAATTTCCTATTTGCGGGATTCGGCTACTCCGACTTCTTTGTTTTTCGTATTTTGAATAGATTGATCGATTTCATGGCTGAATTTTCAGTCTCTCTTCGGATTGGATGATCGATTTGTTTGGGTTGCTCGATCATAGAACCTTTGCAAAGAATTGGTAACTACCGCATATGACTGTAACTTCTCCTTGATTTCAGTGTTTCCGTATTTCTATGAAACTGAATGATCTAACGTGGATATTGTAACGCCCCCAAATCCGGGTATCCATTACCTTGGACCTGGTGCGCAACGGTACTATCTTCATATGATTTCTTATAACTTTCATTCATAATTTAATGAATACAATTTAGCTTTGATACCAAATTAATATATTAATTCCTTTTCATTTTTAGGATCTATGACCCGATCCCAAAACCTTAATCATTAACCATTCTTGTCTTTACATCATATTCGATGTTATACTTAATAAGATGCGGCATAATTAAAACTTTTCTGAATTCTTTATTTATTTCCCTGAATCACAACCTTCATCCTTTACATATCTTGAAATCAAATTTATTCTATGATTCGATTCATCAGAGTTACATTATAAAATTTACATCTCAATTCGATATTCTTTATATATCGAATAGTACAACTTTACAACTGTACAAGAGTTAAACAACTATCAAGTACATTAACTAAAACCTAAAATATGGTTCAAAAGCATAACTTCAGATAAACAATACAATCTTCTTGTGATACTATTGAACTCTATCAATCAAGTAACATGTAACTTTACTGTGAGTCCTTAACACGCAAAAGTGGTTATTTACAAGGGTGAGCTCGACAACCTAGCAATTCTAACAATTTTCATGCACCACATAACATATAATATCATGCTCAGTTTATAAAAACATCATCATTTAAATTTTATTCACATACTATTTCTCACATAACAAGTATAAAAATTAACTACTTAAACACATATTCATAGATTGACTTTCAAATTTTATACATATCTCATATGCATTTCATATATAATTCAACGTTTCATAGCGCAATTCATTTCGTACATATCTTAAATGTCTTTCATTTATAATTTAACATTCTCATGGCAAAATATAATTCAACCAACAGTTATCAAATTCATATAACAAATAGGAACTGAAAGACTTGTCTGGCTCATAGATTATCAACTATAACTTAGCTGCTTATAGCTATCTGCACTTTGTGTATTCCTACACAATTGTATTATCATGGATTCATACCCATCATTCATATACATCCATACATTCTTAATGTAATAATAAATGTTACATTATTTTCTAACTTGGTTTTGAAAACTTTCGTTTCACTTCCTTACTATACTATTAGGATAACTATGTATGTATAGGTATACCTTAGTCACACATACTTGACATCAACATTCATACAAATTTATCACATACTCGTCTGGCTATGTGTTTGATACACATTTAAAACTCATAGATACATAATCCACATTGTTCTTGCGTTTTGTAAAACATGTCAAATATGGGTTCTATATAACCATTACATGCTCGTCTACTTAAAATATCACTTAAGTCAAGCATTATAGCTTAAGCAATTCATACATATATGATTTAAGGTTCGGATTACATTTTAAACAGTCAAGCAGCACTGCCCAGTAGCGCAGCTGCGCTGCATTTAGGCTAGAGAAGGGCGCAGTTGCGCAGCTCCCTGCCCATACCAATTTTGAGTTTTTATTTCCTAATTTACATCTCATTTCATAGCATGCATGAATGCTAACACGTAAAATATACAGACGTTAAGAGGTCTTCGTCCAATTTTGGTTCCTCTTGTGTTTACTTTAAGTTGTTTTCACACTTTATAGCCTTATTTTGAAAATTATCATTTATTTCAAGACTAAGAAAATTCATGCAAAAAGGGTTTAACTATGTAATCATTAATCACATAACGAGGTTAAACAACCATCAATACACATGCTCACTTATATTCGACTCATTTATGCATAGCTATATAGTTCAATACTTAGAAACTCATTAAAATTCATGCTTGAACGACTTATATGGTGTCTAACTAGTTGTGTGCACTTATAGGCCACATTTAGTGACATAAGGGGTACTAGCATGCAATCCCTACAAGTTCAGAATGTAAGCAACACAATGCTAATGAATATTAGTTTCCAAAACTTTAATTTCTCTTTGAAAACACATTATCCAAGCTATGCAAGCTATTATATGCAAGGCAACTTAAAATCACATTTCATGCTCGCATGACTCAACCATATACATATGCTACAAAGTCATACGTTAAATGACTCAAAGTTCGTCAAAGTTTATTTTTGAAACTCTAAGTTTTCTTTAGAAAATATACACTAAAGAGACTAAGAAATTCATGATATGCAAAAAGGCTTGAGACCACATATCATACCTATTTTCATGCATAATTAAGTCAACTAACATTCTTAGACTTATCGATTTACAACAGAAGTTAGTATGCCTCTCTAGTGCACGGCACAGCTGCGCTGTTCTGTACTGAGGAAGCAGCGCAGCTGCGCTGCCCTAAAACAACCTCATAATTAGTAGTCGGCGTAGTTGCGCTGAAATGAACTGCAGAGTGGGCGCAGTTGTGCCCTTCCTGGACAGTTCCAGGAATGACTCTACTTTTGCAGAATCCAAACCCATACACGAAATTCTTCAATTTAACATGCTTAAGTTATTCCATATTACTTTCATACATTAATATAAACTCAGCAAACATCATGACATCAATTTTCCAAACTAATTTACAAGGAATTCATGAAAAATCTAGAAATTTATCAAACTTACAAATTTATACGTTTGTGCATTATAACCACCTAATCATTATTCTTTTACTATTCTATGATGGATTCAAACTTACAGAACATATAGTTTGAGAATTAAGTTCCTTTGAAGAACTCTTTTACTTTACATGATTATTTCTTCTTCTTATTAAAATTGTCAAATTGCAAGAGTTTCTTTAATACTCCCTTATCTCTCAACCTCACTGACTCTCTCTATATTATCCGAACTCAACAAATTAGCAGCCTTGATTTGAGAAGGGGAGTCTCCATTTATAGAGAATTTATTGCCCAAAATTGGGTCATGCACATTGAATTAAACCAAGGGGAAGAAGAAGAAACCAGTGGATTGAGAAGAGTTGGTAACCTACCACATCTTCTCCATCCCTTAAGCCATCATCAACTTTCTCATTTTTTAGCAACTTAAGAAGAGTAGGCTGATGCCCTATACACGACTGATATAAATGAAGTGGGACAATGAATTTGGGACAAGCTATATCACTCCTTAACTTATCAATAAGATGGACTTAATCTACGAAGGTTAATTCCTTTAGGCTCATTACATCAATTATAATGACTTAATATTACTACATTAAGTTAAGTTATGGGCACATACACACACTTACATATATGTACCCCACATATAAATAAGTATACTCATATATAAATATACATCAACACACATAATCATGTAACTCATGTATACTAGGTTAGTCTAAATAATATTTTAATTGGACTAAATAAAGTTCAGTTGGGTACCCTCAACCCATTATTTTTTTACCCGCACTTATTATTTTTGTGACACCCCAAAAATAGGTAGACATCATCACCTATTCTGAGTCGTTGAATACATAGTACAAAATTTAAATACAACTTCCTTATACAATATGACAAAAACGTAGTTGGGACTTTTTACACGAATATTGTCTAATAAACAGTATCCAAACTCAAATGGAGTTCTCATTACAATTATTGTCACACTATTTTATAAAATAGTGAGGACTACTATAGCCACCATCTCGTACCATCACTCCGTTCCCCGACTAATCCCGACTACGTTCTTATTTCCTGAAGAGAATAATGAAATCAAAAGGGTGAGCTCAACTAGCCTAGTAAGAAATATTATGACTAAGATAATGTAGAATAAATTATCGTTAGCCTTCAACAGTGTTAAACTGATAATAAACAACAATCCATTAAAAGGGTCAAGTAGAGCATGATATCTACTATCTTCTATGATTTAAAAAGTCTATCATCAACTTTATTGCTGAGACCCAGCTTAATAAATAATCCACATCACTGAATTATCTATGCACTACGAGCCAAGGATATTCATTAGTATCACAACCACGAATTATCCATGCACTACGGGCCAAGGATATTCGTGTTTTCACCAATGGTCATGATCATACCGAATAATCCCTGGTCATAATCATACCAACAATTATCCATCAATGCACTATGGGCCAATGAAGACTTTTACCACATCATTTGTAACATTACACGTCATGATTATTCCAAATTATCCCTGGTCATAATCATACCAATCAACAGTCCATCTATACACTACGGGCCACAGATGACTTTCATCACAATATAAGTATGAGGATGATGACAATGATATAAGAATTCAATTAAATGAGAGCAAGGATACATTTTAAAGGTTTATAATTTAATTTATCCGGAATTCAATAATGTCCAAATTTTCAACATGATACTGCTTTGTGGAGCAAAATTTAAGAACTATATTGTATCAAAAATGATTTGGACAGAAAAGAATTAATTTTTCATCATGAATAGTACCCCGGGTGAATAGTACCCCATGAATAGTACTCTGTTAATAGTATTTCGAGAATAGTACTCTGTGAATAGTATCTCGTGAATAGTACTCTGACATTAAAAGCTTAAAATTTAACAAGAATGTTCAGAAAAATATCTTTGTGAAACGATACTAGATGAAGCGCAAATTTCAAGGATATTCTACTAATTTCACGGAGTATAAAAGCGATACTTTAACAAAATAAGTGGTACGAAACGAAATAATATTACTTATATACTACAGAGTATGGAAGAAAATATTATTTCATACGAATATTGAACAAAAATAATATCACTTACCTTAGTAAAAGACTGGATACTGTAATAGTGAAGTAGCAGAATACTCTTCTTCTCACTCTCTATAGTTTCTCTCTCTATAGTTGCTCTTCTGAGTCTTAGTGAATTGGTGAGAATGAAAGAAGAAATGAGCTTCTATTTATAGGAAAACATAATTTCGATAATTACTCGTTTAGGGGCTCGAATTATTATTATACAGTACCTTCATGTTTACCTCCATTTTTAATTTAGTCCTTCAAGTATTATCAATCTTGCACAACCTCCCCTAATAGTACATGCATGTGAACCAATAGTTCAATGCATGTGAACCAACAGTAATTTGCATATGAACCAATGACAATTAATTGCTCATTTATCCGATTAATTGCCCGTTTAGTCAATAATAACAAAACCATCAAATCACAGAATTACCTCCTTTGAGGGTAATTGGGTCACGGAAGAATTAAAGAAAATTAAATGAACAAACATCTTTAGTCAACACGAAATTATTCATCATTAATATTATAACTCACAATATTTAATAACCAGATCATTCCCGGGAAAGTGGGGGCTTTCCGATAAGGATTTCTCCCTATTGACGCGCAATTAGGTGACCAAACCCCTTTCATCGACAGAACTTTCATAAATCGTCAATAATACAAATAATAATATGAATAAATTTGTCGTCTCAATTATTAATTTAATAATATAAAATATTATGCAGATGATACTGTGAAATAATTGAATCAATAATATGAGAGATACTATGTAGCAATTACTGTGGCAATAATTGAATAAAACTGAGTTACTTCTTACATAAGCATCAATAATCAAAGATACTGTATAATACTGTGTGCTACTATGCAACCACACGTATTAATGTAATCTTACCACCGGGTATTTCAATAGTTTAATGGTAAAACTTTCGCCATTATTTTTATAAAAAGATATTTTTATCATTTTCTAACTCCGACAATACTTCTGTTGTGGGGTTCACCAATGATTGTGCCGTCGTACAAATATTCCCTGTTAAAAGGAATATTTCCCGACCAATCGAATAATTTATAACAACTTGCTACTTTGCAAAATTTATAAATATTACCCACAACTATAATATTATATAAAATCCACACCATAATATTCAAAAATATATTTTGAGAAAAATTAATCTTTATTCATAAAAGTTGGGGTCTTACAACCTCCCCTTCTTATGAAATTTTATCCTCGAAATTGGGGTACGTATCTGGTATGTCGAAGAGGTGAGGATACCTTGACTTCATTTCAGATTTTAACTCCCAGGTCATTTGTAAGAACTCGAATTTTCAGAAAATATTAAAATAAGAATTTAGTAAATAAAATTCTTAAGGCCTGTGAGACAAGAATATATATGTGTTACGAGATATGTGATATTGTGTTACATAGGGTAATATGAGCTATGTAATAAGTGATGTTGTGTTTAATATATATGTTATTAAAGGGAGACATAAATCATTATATCTTTAAATGGATATTTAATATTTGAAGAAATTGTTTTGGGAACAATTTATAAAGGGTGAGAGAAATAATAATTATATATTTCTAATAGAGGATATTAAAATAATTTCTAATAATGAGTTATTTTAATAAATGGAGGAAATGTTATTTTTGAATAATAACATTACCATATATATTTTTTTTGTATGAGGTATGATTAATAATATAGTAAATATATTAAAACGTATTTGCTATATGTAAATAAATGGAAACAATCTATTATAATAGAAAATAAACTTATTATCTATTTTCTATATATAATATACGTACATGTGTCGTACATATAGTTAATTGATATTATATTAGGAATAATATTTTGAGACAATAAGCAAATTAATTTCTAATTGTAAATGTCTTTATTCAGAGAAAACATAATATTTATGTTATGACAAAATAAATAATTTCTAATGTATTTTTCAAGGGAGTTAATTAATGAAAGAAAACTAAGTTATTTTAATATATTAAATAACTTAAGTTATAATTTATCGTGGATGTTATCATTTAGATAATTAATAGAGTATATATTAATTATTATAAGCGTAAAAGTTATACTTATAATTAATTAAGGTGGTTAGCATTTAAATACTTGAGTCACACAAATATTATATAGAAAGAATAATAAGTGTGGAGAATGAGAGAAGCTTAAGATCGAGCTTGTGAAATATGCCTAGTGTGGCAAAGTGAAGGAATGAGCATTCATTAAATAATTTAATGAATGAATAATTGAAGGAATTAATTTGTATGTGCAATGATTATATATTATATAGTAGCTACATTTATATAATATGAAATGAAGTGTGACACTTCAATGGTAACTATATAATATAGGAAGTATTTGAATATATATGTATAAAGGCTTGTATGTTAGCATTATGTACAAGTGAGATAATAAAATGTAACATGGTGCAATGAACCACTTCCATGACCATATTATAAGATGTAAAGTTAAGAATAATATTATTTTGTGAGAGTATATTATTATAAGCTTGGTGAGCTATTAATTACGAAGTTCACATAATAATGTCTTGTGTAGCATAACTATGGAAGTTAAATTAAATGGGGATTTAATGGGAAAATAAATGAGGAGTTAATAAATAATGGATATTAATGATCATTATGATAATTGGGTATATTTGAGATGATAAATTTATGGAAAATAATGAGTTGAGAATATCCAACTATTTTATAATTAGCCCAATTAAAATATTTATTAGAATAAACTAATGTACATGGATTATATAATTCTATGTGTGTGGGTATAACACATTTGGGGAAAATATATGAAATAAACCTTAGTATGCTAGTAGTAGTTTTGCAATGCTGAGTTATAAGCTTTTGTCCCAAATAGAGAGTCTCATTTCTCTTATGCACGTGAATAGGCAAATGGCCTACTCCTCTATTGCTTAAGCTCAGCCATGGCTAGATTAGGTGATGATGAAGGGAAGAATGGCTGGGGAAGGAGTTGGTAATCAACTCTTCATCATCCAATGGCTTCTTCTTCTTCTTCCTCTTCCTCTTAGTTTAAATTTTGGGCAAAGGTATTGTATGGATAATGAATTTTCTATAAATAGGGACTCCACCTTCTCTTTCCCGTTTGTTTTTTTGCTGAGAATTTGGTTATGGAAGTTAAGAAGTATTGAGAGCAAGCTGAGGTTTGGAGTGCTATAGATAGCAAATTGAAGCCATTAAGAGGTAATGTGACAACCAGAGAATTTTGGATATTTTTAAAATTTTTATTGATTGATTTAAGGTTCAAAATTAGAACCTAGACATAAAATAAGTGTATGCGTTTGATATTTTTAAGAAGGAATTTTGAGGATTTCAAAATTCTGTGAAGGATTTAAGTGAATTATTCAGGATTAAGGAAATACGTGTTTATGTTCTGTGTATATGGTCAATTAAGTATTTAGAATGTGGTTAAGGGTCAAGGGTTGACCAGATAAACGATATCCGTAACAAACCCTAATTATATATTAAGAACTTTAAGGTTCGTTAGAAAACCTTAATGATTAACAAGAAACCCTAGAAACCGATTTTGGAAACCCTAATTTCAGTTCCGGGAATCCGAAATCCTAATTCGGTGCATGAAACCTTAAATTGGGAATTTAATGGTGTAAGTGTAAATAATTATAGGATTAATTAGGGTTAATCTTAACAAATTGGTTGCAAAACCCTAATTCCAAATTTGAAACCCTAATTACGGATTTGAAACCCTAATTTATAAATAGGGAAAAACGTAAGTGTTAATTTAATAATTTTAATGTTAATTAGGATATATTAATTCTAATTTTCAAGATTAAGTAATTAGGAAACCCTATTCTAATTATGAAATTAAATTTCTAATTTAGGAAAATTATTTTTCTATTTAGAAACCCTAATTTGTGGGTTGAAAACTCTAATGACCATTTTAACCCTAATTACTTAATTAGCGATTTTAATTAGGAAATACTAATTCTAATTAGCAATATTTAAATTATGATTAATAAATTATAATATAATTAGAAAATTCTAATTATAATTAAGAAATATTAATTTTCAATTTTGAAAATCTAATTTGGAAATTTTAAAAAATAAATTGTAAACCCTAAACTCTAAATTTTTCCAAACCCTAAACCCTAACCAAACCCTAAATCCTAAGGGTTTTGTTTGGCGATTTACTAAAATGCCACTAAAATTAGAATAAAAAAGACTAAACTGCCCTTTGTTGCATTATTGGTGTGATTGCTTGCAAGACTTGCTAAATGTGAGTTGGCTACCAACTTCACCAACTCCATGTGCTGCAAATTAAAGCCAACCAGCCGAAATCTGCATATCCTAGCAACTTGGTAACATTTATAAGAGATTAAAGAGAGAGAAAGAGACACTTTAATTTTTATTTTCTACCAAGACCTTCTCTCTCTAGAAATTCGGGAGTTAGAGTGAGAGAGTGTGAGAAAATAAGCCTAGATCATGTAATCATACATCAAGATCAGATCATCAAAGTCAGAATCAAGATTTGGACATTCAAGAGGTATAAAACCTTAATACTAGAAATCTTTCAATTTGATGTTAAAAGTTGTAATTGATTTGTTAAGGTTGTGTAATAGGGTGTCTATAAGTGATCTGGGTTGATAGATCAGGGATCTATAACACTTAGATGCACGAATCAAGCATTTTTAGACGTCTGGAAAAATGGAGAAATAAGGCCTGACAGTCGAATGTCAGAGGCTTTAGATCTTTCTATGTTCATGATTTCTGTTGTTTTAAGTTTTCAACTTGTAGTATGTTATGTGGTCTTTGTTTTGAAACTTAAAATAGAGTCATATCTTGTCTTGATCGTAACTTATGACCAGTCAAAGGTCGTTGACCGTTCACGGAAAGTCGAATATGGGCAACCCAGAATGTTTTACAGTGGTCTGACAAGTTTGTTCAAGCCTCTGATCTTGCGTCTGACATGTGTTTTGGCCAAGTTGTGGTTTGATCTGTGTAGCCTGTCGTGTTCACTACATATTAAAGTCCTTAAAACAACTATATCCATAGCAGAATGAAAGATAATCCCGGTCAAAACCTCGTTGACCACCAGCTTTTGGCGAAATCTAGGAAAACCCAGATTTCTCAAGAACAGTTCCTGACATCATTTGACCGACTTTGATCGCTCTCCTGTTGCATTTTTAGACTGAACTAATGATATGTATGTGTTCTATTACGTATGTACTACAGGTTTGAAACAGTAGAACATTAAACACATGACCAGAACCATAAGATATGTGAGCCACAAAGTGGTCACTCGAAACTGACTGGGTTTCTGGAAAACCCAGAAATCCTTGAAAGTCTCTGACATCATATTTGCAAGCTTTAATCTTGCAACTGTGATGCTTAATAACTTAGATGATGATATATATTTGTAGTATTACATAAATACTACCATATTAATGTCTTAGCAAGCCCAGAAACGTTATAACCAAGAAATTAGAACCAGTCAAACCAAGCCCCTCGATCTTTGACATGGTTTTCTGGGCAGCTCAAGAACAGCCTCAAGAACACTTATAGCTACGGTTCTGACGCTATAGGGCCCTTTAGCAACAGTTTTATTCTTATTATTTTCCTGAAATTAATTAAAATAGATAAAAATGGTTTTTAATTATTAAAAATACTAAATAAATTCTGAAAAATTATTTTAAATTATGAAAAATAGTTTTTAATTATTTAAAGTATATTTCATTAATATTTAATATTTTTGGAATATAAATGGTATTTAATTTATTTAATTATAATATTAAATAAATTATTTTAAAATAATTTTAATTCATGAAAAATCATGAAAAATAATATTATGGTATAATAAAATATTTTAAGTTATTTTTAGTGACTTTTAATATTTTGTGATGAAATTCATTAATTAATCAATATTAATGATAATTAGTTTATTTAATAAGTATATTAAATAAATTAAGGAAAAATAGAATAAATAATTTATAAATCATATAAAAATGATTTAAGTGTTAGAAAAATATTTTAAGTTATAACATATAACTTTTGATATTTTTTCATAAAAATATTAATATTTTAATATTAAAAGAAATTATTGGATAATGAATTTAAGTATTTAAAAAATTATATAAAGGTGATTTTAAGGTATTAAAAATACTTTGTGATATTATAAATATATTATAATATTATGACATGTATTTCATTAATATTTGATAATAAATAAATATTAATGATAAAAGAATTATGTGGTATTTAATTCATTTAAATACCATATTAATGATTAAAAATTCATGATAAATAGTAATAATTATTTAAAAATTATTACGGGCTTATGAAAAATATTTCGTCTGTTAATAAAATTATCTGAGATAATTGTTAAGTGTTAGGCAGAATTTAATTGAACTTAGACTCGATAAAAGTCTGACTAGACCGTCGGGACGTTAGAATTTTGTCGGATTCAAGTCAGTCTGAAATAGTTTTACTTGATACCGTGTCTTATGTGTGTTATAGACTGATAGGATTATGTGTTATGTGTTTTGTGTTTAGGTTATTCTATATATATATATATATAATAATAATATTATATTATGATGATATTATTCTAATATTGGAGATCTATATTACTAATATTAGGTTTTCGGATAAGGCGATATAAATTGCGTAGCGGTAATCAACGGTTCAGGAAAGTTTGTTTTACTTAACTCTAATAAGAGTTGTTTCATTCGGATAAGTTTATGGTTAATCATTACTGGTTGCCATGAATTGTACTTTGTACATATTGCATGTATAAGTCATGTATGAAAGGTTGATCACATTCATTACCAGTTGGTTCAGATATATTTGTTCATGTATAATACTTGTTTAGTCATAAATTTGTTCCTGCTAGTTTACAATTATATTTTTGAATTATAGCCAGCTTATTATTCAGACTCTTTCAATCATGATATATTGTTATATTATTGAATTTAAACTTGCTGGGCAATCCTTATGCTCACCCTTGCTATATCATGATAAAACATTGCAGATTAAGACAAATACGTCGGATACAAGGAAAGATTAAAGTTAGTTCCAACTTTAGTATACGTGTGCAGTAGATTTGTAATTGTGTTGTATCTTATGTTTTTATAAGTCAAGTAAGTTATGAAATGTGTATTAAGTTAAGGTTACTCGACCTTGGGGAATAGTGTGTAAAATATATTGTATAAATAATTTATGTTTATATCTTCCGCAAATAGTAATAGTTGTATAGAATGATCGAACCAGATTCGAGGTGATTTAGGACCTAGATTTGGGACCCTCACAGGTAATGAATCTAATGTTTATGCTTTTGATTTCCTAAGTTTCAATTTCTCAAGAATGTCATGAAATAGTTGCTTTTGAGTCATAAAATTGATGGCTAAAGGTTGTTATAATCCATGAATTGATGCTAGAAATCGTTAATATGGTTGAATACGAAATCAACGGAAGTTAAACGAACCCATTTGGTTGAGAAACGAATTCGTAGTGAATGATTTTGCTAAATTGTCCAAAACATAAATATTTGCATGAACATAAGTTATAGATTCATATTTGGGTTAGTTAATGTTTATGTTAGTTGATGGGTATTATAGTATGTTGTAGTTCTATGAATTACGAATCCATAGAATCAAAAATGAACTAATTTGGACATGTATAACTCAAATTATGAAGGTTATAAAGTAGTTTGGCTTGTTATTTTGAAGCAGAGCATGAAACCGTGCACTTGTAGTAGCTATGCCTGCCCCGACGAGCTATTTATAAGGTAAGACCCCCGCCCCAGCTGGGGTGGTCTGATTACATATGTTAAGAAAAATCTAACTAAACATGTTTTGGTAAAATGCCCATACCGTTTTCATACGAACTCCGATTGAGGAGATTCAAGATGATCCGGAACGAGAACGAATAGACCTACAACTTTTGTGCTTTACGGTTTTCAATTGGAGGTCGTTAGGAAGGGTCAAAATAGTCATCTTTGTGACTGTTACGTAATAAAAGGCCATCGGAGGGTGTCAAGCGAGCACATACACAAGTATAGTGCTCCCGACGATGTAATATGTTATTCTAAGTGCTGTAACATGAAAATGCAGGATATTAGACATAACATATAATATTACCTCAGTTATAGTGGAATGCTTTATCATGACTTCGTATACGTTTTCAAAAGAAACTTAAAGATTTATGAAAACAAACTTTGACGAACTTATGTACCTCTAATTCTGACCTTGATAACATATATATGAGGTCTAAGTACGCATGATGTAAGATTCAAAGTTGTATCATAGATGTGTTAGATTACTTTGATTTAGTTAAAATGATTTCAAAGGCAAACTCATATATCCTTTGCAAACAAAGTTTTATAAATATGGAGTTGTTATATTTTGCCCTTGGAAGCGTACGTAGAAACATGTACAAACAAGTATGATGTGTGAGTTGAAGTTACCTTGCATGATTAGTTTTGTGACGCCCCCAAAATAGGTATACAACACCCATTCTGAGTCGTCAAAATACATGGTACAGAAACAACTACAACTTTATTAATACATCATAAAAAACTGTGAGTTTAAATACAAATATTGTCATCTAGACAATATCTACACTCAAATAAGTCCTCATTACAATTATTAATACACTATTTTACAGAATAGTGAGGACTACCAGAACTACTTCTAGAACCATTATTCCACACCCCAACTAGTACTCACTACATTCTCGCCTCCTGAGAAGAAAAATGGAACAACAAGAAAAAGGGTGAGCTCAACTAGCCCAGTAAAGAACATTATGACTAAGATAATATAGAACAAATTATCGTTAGTCCTCAACACAGAAAAAAAATCTAATAGAATACAATAGACAACAAGTTTTAAATCAATATTCGCAGCAATAATAATAATTCATTATATGAGTTAAGTAGAGAATAAAATCTACTATACGTGAATAGTAACTCCGACACTAAAAGATAAAAATTTCATAAAAAAAATTATCATGCTTCGTGAATAGTAACTCGTGAATAGTAACTCATGAATAGTGACTCATAAATAGTAACTCATGAATAGTAACTCATAAATACTAACTCATGAATAGTAACTCTGACATGAAAAATTCCAAATTTGATAAAAATTCCAACCAATATTTCGGCATAATGATAATGAAGAAATAATATCATTTATAAAGAAAATAACACCCCTTACCTCAAAAGGATAGTATTTCTGACTGGAATACTGGATATAGTGCTGAAAGAACTTGCACCGTATTGCAATACTCAAGTACTAAAATACTCATAAAAATACGCTCGATATTATAGAGAGAGAAATCTTTAGTTTCTGGTGTGATTTTCAATTCTAACCTAAGCACCCTATTTATAGGAAAATACTTAGAACACCAAAACAGAAAATATAATATAGTGTATATATATATATATATATATTAAATTCCTTCGCACCCTCTTCTTTGGTCAACAAATCAGCCACACATGTTCCAAAGACAACAAAAACGTTTTTGTTAATTAAAACAATTAAAACTTCCAAAAATCAATTATTCCGGAATTTCAGAACTTCAATAATTCATAATAAATAGCCTTTTTATCAGAAAAATTCGAACCACATGTCTTTTTCATAGGAAATTTCATTATCTACAACTTTGGAGAAGAAAGTTTTTCCAAATTCCAAACATAAATTGACCAAAATCCATAAACGGGGGATTCTACAGGCTATAATCAAATTTCAGTCAAGAAATGGGTCCACCAACATGTTTAACATGTTTTAAACAACTTTTGCAACAAAAATACTCTTCCTCCTCATATACTCATATATCCCACATTCATTATAAAAATATCACCATTATTATATTATAATAATATAATTAACTATTATTTTATTAGAAAAGATAAAATATCGATTTTCAACAATTGTCACTTTAAAATTTTCTCCATCTATATCCACATAAAATGAATATTTTGCTCATCATATAAATCAATAATTAATAACTCACAAATAATATTACAGAATCACAATACTGACAACCAGGCAGTTCCTAGGAAAGAGGGGGCTTTCCAATAAGGATTTCTCCTTACTGGCGCGAAATTAGGTGACCAAACCTCTCTTTAGACAGAAATTTCTAGACATTGCCAATAATGTTATCTAATAATATTATTTAGATAATATGTATTATTACTCCGATAATGGAAAATATTATGTAGTGACAATTATTGAAATAACAGTAATATAAAATATCAACGCATCAATTATTGAATCAATAAAATAAAATACTGAACAGTAACTACTGTAACAATTATTGAGTAGTGCCTTCTTACGTAAGAATCAATAATTGGTGCAATACTGTGTGCTACTGTGCAACAACGCGTATTACTGTGTTTTAACCACAGGGTATTCCAACAGTATTAACGGTAACAACTACGCCGTTATTTATAAACAACTTATACTTGTTGTTTTCTTCATCCAATCGCTTTCTGTTATGGGGCCCACAAAAGACTGCGTCGTCGTATGAATATTCCCCGATAGTAAGAATATTCTACGACGAAACGAATATTCACCGACAATAATGAATATTTTATAACTACCTGCTTATTTTAAAATATTTTGACATTTTACCCATAACTAATCACATTAATCCAATTAACCCTTACTATTTCAAAATAATAAATAAAAGAAATTTAATTTTATTTATAATAAGGTGGGGTCTTACAACCTCCCCTCCTTATGAAATTTCGTCTTCGAAATTGACGTACGTACCTGGTGTTTCAAAAAGATGAGGTTACCTCGCTTTCATTTCCGTTTCCAACTCCTAGGTCATTTCTTCAATATCATGGTTCCTCCACAAAACCTTAACTTGTGGTATAACCTTTGTGCGTAGGACATGCTCTTTCCTATCCAACATCTTGACAGGTATCTCCTCGTACGTTAAATCTTCGGCTATCTCGTCTGGTTCTAACTCAATAATGTGGTTCAGATCTTTCACATATTTATGAAGCACGGATACGTGAAAAACATTATGTACATGAGACATACTTGGAGGTAACGCGAGTCTATAGGCCACTTTTCCAACTCGGTCAAGAATCTGAAATGGACCAATAAATCGTGGATTGATCTTTCCTCTCTTCCTGAATCTTGTAACTCCCTTCCATGGAGCCACACGCAACAATACATGATCCCCAATACTAAACTCCACGTCCTTTCGATGAAGATCCGCATAACTCTTTTGTCGATCCTGTGCCGTTTGTATACGTTATCGAATCATTTGGATATTTTCTGTAGTAATACGTACCAACTCTTGTCCCAACAATGTTGCTTCACCTACCTCATCCCAACACACTAGAGAGCGACACTTCCGTCCATATAATGCTTTCAATGGAGCCACACATATACTTGCCTGATAACTGTTGTTGTAGGAAAATTCCACCAATGGTAAGTACTTATCCCAACTCCCTTTGAAGTCTAGGACACAGAGTCTTAATAGATCTTCAAGAGTTTGAATAGTCCTCTCCGATTGTCCATCCGTTTCAGGATGGTATGCCAAACGAAATCATAAATCCGTGCCTATAGCTTTTTGTAAGCTAACCCAAAATCATGAAGTGAATCTTGGGTCACGATCCAAAACTATTGATACTGGCATGCCATGCAATCTCACAATCTCATCTACGTACATACGAGCAAGACATTCAAGGGAATAAGTCTCCCGTATCGGCAAGAAATGGGCAGACTTGATTAATCTATCAACAATAACCCAAATTGCATTTATGCCTTGAGAAACCTTGGGAAGACCCGTAATGAAATCCAAGGTAATGTGTTCCCACTTCCATTTCGAAATCTCAAGTGGTTGCAATGGACCTTTTGGCACTTTATGCTCCGCCTTTAAACTTTGACAAGTTAAACACCTCGATATAAACTTCGCGATCTCTCTCTTCATATTGTTCCACCAAAATGTATGCCGAAGATCATGATACATTTTGGTACTCCCAGGATGGATTGCAAACGGTGTGTTGTGTGCCTCCATCATGATTCTATGCTTTAAGTCAGAATCGTTAGGAACACAAAGTCTGGAGTGGACTCGAATTATTCCTTCTGCATAGATTCTTACTTCAGGAATAGTACCTTCTTGTACTTTCTTCTTCATATGCATCGGCTCCGGATTTGTGGCTTGAGCAACTTTAACTTTTTTGATTAAAGTCGGTACTATGCGTATATTTGATATCATCGCATGGGTCCACGGAGTCTTGAATTCTATCTTCAAATTTTGTAAATCACACAAAATGGGTCTTTGTGTTGACAACATCGCATTCGTTCCTGCATAAGATCTTCTACTTAATGCGTCAGCTACCACGTTCGCTTTTCCAAGATAGTATTGAATGGTATGGTCGTAGTCTTTTAACAGCTCGAGCCAACATCGTTGCCGCATGTTGAGTTCTTTTTGGGTGAAGAAATATTTGAGGTTTTTATGGTCTGAATATTTCTCCACTTTATCCCCATATAGATAGTGCCTCCAGATCTTTAGCACGAAAACGACTGCTGCTAACTCTAGATCATGAGTAGGATAATTCATCTCATATTCTTTAAGTTATCGCGAGGCATAAGCTCTGACTTTCCCACGTTGCATGAGAAAACACCCTAACCCTTTGCCTGAAGCATCGCTGTAGATAGCAAATCCATCCGAACCAGATGGTATTGTCAAAATAGGTGCCGATGTAGATAACAAATCCATCCAAACTAGATGGTATTGTCAAAACAGGTGCCGAAATGAGTCTCCTCTTGAGATCTTGGAAACTCTTCTCGCATTTCTCGCTGCATACGAATTTTGTATCTTTACGAGTCAACTGAGTTAACGGGGTAGCGATTCGAGAGAACCCTTCCACGAATCTCTGATAATAACCTGCTAAACCCAGAAAGCTATGTACTTCGGTCACCGTCTTCGGTTGTTCCCTACTTTGTATTGCTTCAATCTTCGCCGGGTCAACAGACAATCCATGTTTTGACACCATATGCCCAAGGAATGCTACTTCCTCAAGCTAGAACTCCCATTTCTTCAGCTTGGCATATATCTTGTTATCATGAAGCCTTTGTAGTACCAGCTTCAAATGGTGCTCATGATCTTCACGGCTTTTGGAATAGATGAGGATTTCATCCATAAAGACAACAACAAACTGATCCAAATATTCCTTGAATACTCAGTTAATCATATCCATGAAAGTAGCAGGAGCATTAGTCAATCCAAAAGATATGACTAAAAATTCATAATGCCCGTACCGAGTTCTGGAAGCAGTCTTTGGAATATTCTCAGTTCTAACCTTCAGCTGATGATATCCAGAACGAAGATCGACCTTTGAAAAGAATTGCGCTCCTTGTAACTGGTCAAATAGGTCATCAATACGAGGTAGTGGATACCTATTCTTGAGGGTGACATGGTTCAATTCTCGATAGTAAATACAAAGTCGTATACTCCCGTCTTTCTTCTTTATAAATAAAATAGGAGCACCCCAAGGAGATGTACTAGGACAAATGAAACCGATATCCAACAAATCCTATAGTTGGACCTTTAACTCCTGAAGTTCAATAGGAGCCATTCGATATGGGGTTTTAGAAATGAGCTTTGTACCAGGTTCAAGATCAATAAAAAATTCAACTTCACGTTCTGGGGGTAGACCGGGAAGTTCTTCAGGAAATACGTCAGGAAAGTCAATAACAACAGGAATATTATTCAAATATGACGCGTCTTTATTCAAATCCATAACATGGGCTAAGAAAGCTTGACATCCGTTTTTCAATAAACGAATAACTTTATGACTTGATATAACAGTGATTGATTTTAATGGCTTAGTTGCTTGAATTCGCACAACAGGTTGGTTAGGAATATGAAAACTAACAACCTTATGAAAACAATCAATTTTGGCATGATGAGTAGTTAACCAATCAATCCCTAAAATCACGTTAAATGCAAGTATCTTTAAAGATATAAGGTTAACAGGTAAGGTGATGGTTCCAACTTGAATCAAGCAAGATTTATAAACAGTGGATGTGATGAAAGTTTATCCTAACAGAGTCTCCAAAGATAAATCAAAGTCTAATTTCTCCGGAGTCAAATTTAAACGTTGAGCACAAGCAGGAGAAATAAATGAATGGGTAGCATCGGTATCTAGTATGGTATAAACTTCGCATGAATTTATGATTAGCTTAATCGTGATCACCTTGTTTGGGTTCCTCGCACTTTGACCAGTCACGACAAATGCTCTCTCAAGAACCGTTGACTTTGCCTTTTCTGGGACAGCCTTTTGAGTCACCATCCCCACTGGACTTGGTTTCGCTACCGTATAATCTAGAGTGATATTTCCTTCCTTTCTACAATTATAGCATACCTTGAACTGTTGTGGACAGTTTGGGCTGATATGTCCCTCTTTTCCACATTTATAGCATACGACCAGTGGTCGTTCTCCTCCCGTAAAACCAGTTGTTGCTGGTGTTGACGTCTTCGTATTGTCATTGTTGAATCTCCTCTTTTTAAAATCTCCCCTGACTCGCTTCTTCTATTTTCATGGCCACGATTACCACCAGAGTGGTTACCGCTTTTATCTGAATGTTTTCCTCCCCGTTGGTTTTCATTGCTCCGATGACTGCTGCCACTGGTATGACCCTGGTTGCGGTCCCTTGGTTGAACGTACTCGCTATCTCGCTCTAATAATTGAGCCCTGTTGACAACATCTGAATATAAAGAAAATTTACGAGAGATAAGATATTGTCGAATCTCGGGTTTTAAACCTCTCAGAAACATCCTCATCATTCGTTCCTCATTCTCTACCAAATGAGGTGCAAACCTGGATAACTCTGCAAACTTCGCCTCATATTGGGACACCGTCATGTTGTTTTGTTCTAGTCTAATAAACTCTACCTTCTTCATATGACGAATACTTTCAGGAAAGTATTTTTTGTTGAAAAGTTTTTGAAATGTTTCCCAAGACATGCTGAGTACGGCAGGCTGGGTCCGTTTCACAGACTCCCACTAGTAGTCTGCCTCACCACGGAACATAAAGGTGGCGAATGGAACCTTTTGTTCCTCTGTGCATCCCAAAACATTGAATATCTTGGTAATTTTATTGACCCACGTTTCCGCCATGATCGAATCTGGATTTCCCTTAAATTCTGGTGGTCCCAACTCTTTAAACTGCTTGGTTGTGACAAGCCGAGCATTGCTAGCATTTCCACCCGTATTCTGTGCACGAGTCTCCCTTATCTGGTTTTGCATGAACTGTAAAAAGCTCCTAAACATCCCGTTGTTCATTGTCTGCTCAATGGTGTTGTTTACAGGAGGAATATTGCCTTCCTGTTGCACGTTCCCCTGGGTGGTGATTAAAGGTGTTTCCACGGTCTCAGTAACTCCACCGTTAATATTCTCAGCTGCCATCTTAAATACTTCCACAAAACAAGGGTTAATTAAATAAATTAACATATCACATATTAATCATATGCTTCGACTGACCAACAAATAAGCTTAGGTATGACACACTAGCGAAGGATTACTCATCTCTCCCTTCCTAGTACTATTCCTCGATCTCCGCCAGAGACCATATCCCTAAGCTCTGATACCAACTGTGACGCCCCCAAAATAGGTATACAACACCCATTCTGAGTTGTAAAAATACATGGTACAGAAACAACTACAACTTTATTAATACAACATAAAAAACTGTGAGTTTAAATACAAATACTGTCATCTAGACAATATCCACACTCAAATAAGTCCTCATTATAATTATTAATACACTATTTTACAGAATAGTGAGGACTACTAGAACCACTTCTAGAACCATCATTCCACATCCCGACTAGTACTCGCTACATTCTCGCCTCCTGAGAAGAAAAATGGAACAACAAGGAAAAGGGTGAACTCAACTAGCCCAGTAAAGAACATTATGACTAAGATAATATAGAACAAATTATTTTTAGTCCTCAACAGGGAAAAAAATCTAATAGAATATAATAGACAACAAGTTTTAAATCAATATTCGCAGCGAAAATAATAATTCATTAGAAGAGTTAAGTAGAGAATGAAATCTACTATCTTCTATATATGAATATAAAAGTTCATCGTCTATCTTTTATCCCTGTAACATCAATCAATATATATCTGGAATCAATATTCATCTTTGCACTGCAGGCAAAAGATATTCATCAGTTGGTGATGTTCATCTAAACACCTGTTTATCTTTGCACTGCTGGCCAAAGATATTCATCAGAAATCATTCATCTTTGCACTACAGACCAAAGATATTCAATAATATCATCATTTAGGACTGAGGATGATGAAAAATATTTTAAAGGAAACGAATCCAGTGAAACAAAATAACAAATATTAAGGATTCGTATTTCGGTTTATCCATGTCCAAAAATACCTCATAAATAATCATAGTGGAGTAAAATTCAAGAATGATCAAACATGGATACAATCAAAGCTAGTATCCATAATAGATATTTTGGAGGAAAAACAAAAATTTAATTTTTCTGTGAATAGTGTCGTATTCGTGAATAGTGCCATATACGTGAATAGTAACGCCGACACTAAAAGATAGAAATTTCACAAAAAAATTATCATGCTTCGTGAATAGTACTCATAAATAGTAACTCGTGAATAGTAACTCATGAATAGTAACTCATAAATAGTAACTCGTGAATAGTAACTCATGAATAGTAACTCCGACATGAAAAGTTCCGAATTTGATAAAAATTCTAACCAATATTTTGGCAAAATGATATTAAAGAAATAATATCATTTATGAAGAAAACACCCCTTACCTCAAAAGGATAGTATTTCTGACTGGAATACTGGATATAGTGCTAAAAGAACTTGCACCGTATAGTAATACTCAAGTAATAAAATACTCGCAAAAATACGCTCGATATTATAGAGAGAGAAAGAGAGAGAAATCTTTAGTTTCTGGTGTGATTTTCAATTCTTACCTAAGCACCTTATTTATAGGAAAATGCTTAGAACACCAAAGCAGAAAATTTAATATAATATTTATATATATATATATATATATTAAATTCATACGCACCCTCTTCTTTGGTCAACAAATCAGCCACACTTGTTCCAAAGGCAACAAAAACGTTTTTGTTAAATAAAACAATTAAAACTTCCAAAAATCAATTATTCAGGAATTTCAGAACTTCAATAATTCATAATAAATAGCCTTTTTGTCAGAAAAATTCGAACCACATGTCTTTTTCATAGGAAATTTAATTATCTACAACTTTGCAGAAGAAATTACTCTTCCACCTCATATACTCATATATCTCACATTGACCGAAATTCACAAACGGACGATTCTACAGGCTATAATCAAATTTCAGTCAAGAAATGGATCCACCAACATGTTTAACATGTTTTAAACAACTTTTGCAACAAAAATACTCTTCCTCCTCATATACTCATATATCCCACATTCATTATAAAAATATCACCATTATTATATTATAATAATATAATTAACTATTATTTTATTAGAAAAGATAAAATATCGATTTTCAACAATTGTCACTTTAAAATTTTCTCCATCTATATCCACATAAAATGAATATTTTGCTCATCATATAAATCAATAATTAATAACTCACAAATAATATTACAGAATCACAATACTGACAACCAGGCAGTTCCTAGGAAAGAGGGGGCTTTCCAATAAGGATTTCTCCTTACTGGCGCGTAATTAGGTGACCAAACCTCTCCTTAGACAGAACTTTCTAGACATTGCCAATAATATTATCTAATAATATTATTCAGATAATATGAATTATTGCTCCGATAATAGAAAATATTGTGTAGTGACAATTATTGAAACAACAGTAATATAAAATATCAACGCAGCAATTATTGAATCAATAAAATAAAATACTGAACAGTAACTATTGT
This sequence comes from Panax japonicus, assembly GCA_020205505.1. Classification (NCBI taxonomy): domain Eukaryota; kingdom Viridiplantae; phylum Streptophyta; class Magnoliopsida; order Apiales; family Araliaceae; genus Panax; species Panax japonicus. The sequence continues at coordinate 50,727,430 of CM035113.1, forward strand.
AACAATTATTGAGTAATGCCTTCTTACATAAGAATCAATAATTGGTGCAATACTGTGTGCTACTGTGCAACAACGTGTATTACAGTTTTTTAACCATGGGTATTCCAACAGTATTAACGGTAACAACTACGCTGTTATTTATAAACAACTTATACTTGTCATTTTCTTCATCCAATCGCTTTTCGTTATGGGGCCCACAAAAGACTGCGCCTTCGTACGAATATTCCCCGACAGCAAGAATATTCCACGACCAAATGAATATTCCCAAAAAATAATGACTATTTTATAACCACATGCTTATTTTAAAATATTTGCGCATTTTACCCATAACTAACCACATTAATCTAATTAACCCTTACTATTTCAAAATAATAAATAAAATAAATTCAATTTTATTTATAATAAGTTGGGTTCTTACAAGTTTAGTATGACATTGACTTTGAGAATAATGTTTTGAAGTTTTGAAACTAAGAGGGACGAACTTAAAGTAACTTGTGGATATAAAGTACTAAATGTAATACCATGCATACATGGCTTAGTTAGCTATGAAATGAGATTTAAAGTTACACCTAGTTGCTTGACCTTGGCCTAGAATGACCTTTAAAAGTGAACTTGAACGCCTTATGCCCCTAGACATGACGAATATATTCATCATTTATGTAAAACCCCAACTTTTTGAATAAAGATGAATTTTCTATAAATATTATTTTTGAATATTATGGAGTGAAATTGATATAATGTTATTGTTGTGGGTAATATTTATAAATTTTGCAAAGTACGCAAGTTGTTATATAATATTCGATTGGTCAGGGAATATTCATTTTAACAGGGAATACTTGTACAACAACACAATTATTGGTGGACCCCACAACGAAATCATTGTCGGATTGAGAAAATGACAAAAATACTTTATGAAAATAACGGTGGAAGTTTTACCGTTAATTGTTGAAACACCCGGTGTTAAAAGTACAGTAATACGCGTGGTTGCATAGTAGCACGCGATATTAATTATTGATGCTTACGTGATAAGTCACTCAGTTTTATTGGTATTATTAATGTAATAATATAGAAAATCTTTTTATATAAAACAGAATACTTTTATAAAGTTATTCTATAAATAGAATATATTATATTCTATTATGCATAGTGTTGTATAGTGTTTTGCATAGTAAAATCTTTTTATATAAAAAAGAATACTTTTATAAAATTATCTGTTTTATTAAACAACTAGCGATAACCCGTGCCTGAAGGCACGGTGTAACGAAAAATTAAATTAAAATTTAAAAAATATTACATTATTTAAACACATACATACTCAATCAACAATACATATCCAACCACCAAAACATCGAGCTAGTCGGTACTAATTTCACTAAATTTCGGCAGAATTTCCTTTAAAAATAGATATCCGGAAAATTCTAAACTTATCTACAAAACTTACAATCATCAATACTTATCTGTGTGTGTGGGTTCGAAATTTGAATAAGGAGGACAAGAGAGAGCTGCTGACGTGTATTTTGATGTGACATTTATATATTTTCTCTCTCCGCTCTGTTTTATATTATAGATAATTAGAATATATTATATTTTATTAAGCATAGTGCCTGCATAGTGCCTGCATAGTGTTTACATATTAAATTCTTTTTTAAAGTTATTTGTTTTATTAGATTATAAATCGAATATATTATATTTAATTTAAAAGATTTTTCTTTTAATATAGACCATCAGATTAAAGTAAATCAATCTGGACTGTTCATGAGTTAGTTACTATGCAGTCCATTTTTCTTTAAATAGAAGCTCATTCCTTCATTATTTTCTTACGAATTCACTGAAACTCTAAAGAGATAAACTATAGAGAAAAAGAAGAAATTATTCTGCTACTTCACTACTTATATATCCAGTACTCTTCTTCTTAAGGTAGGGAATATTATTTGTTGTACTCGTAAGGGGTGTTATTCTTTTGTATTCATGAAGAGAACTTATGTTATTCCATTCTTTATTATTCTATTGGAATAACCTGTATACGCGGGCTACCCTATACTTGGTGACATTCTTCTATTATTCCGTCTTTACTATTCTGTTGGAATATCTTGTCAGTACGTTTTACGCCAAACCTGATTCCGTCTTTATTATTCTGTTGGAATATCCTATCTGTGCATTTTACGTCAAACCTGGTTCCGTCTTTATTAATATTCTGTTGGAATATCCTATCTGTGCGTTTTATGCTGGACCTGATTCCATCCTTATTAGTATTCTATTGGAATAACCTGTCTATGCGAAGTACCGCATGCATGGTGATTTCTGTTGTTGTTCCATTCTATATTATTCTGTTGGAACATCCTGTCGGTGCAAATTTCGTCTGACCTGGTTCCGTTATTTAGTATTCTGTTGGAATAACCTGTCTATGCGAAGTACCGCATGCATGGTGATTTCTGTTATTGTTCCATTCTATATTATTCTGTTGGAACACCCTGTCAGTGCAAATTTCATCTGACCTGGTTCCGTTATTTAGTATTCTGTTGGAATAACCTGTCTATGCGAAGTACCGCATTCATGGTGATTTCTTTTGTTATTCCATTCTTTATTATACTTAGTTGGTTAAAGTTTTGACTTCTATACTCCAAGAAATTAGTGGAATATCCTTGATAATTGCGCTTCATCTAGTCTCTTTTCATGAAAATATTCTTCTGAGCATTCTTGAATTTCACTCTACAAAGAAGTATCATGTTGACAATTTGGACGTTATTGGTTCTTGGACAAATTAATTCTTGAACTTGTTTTATTGAATTCTTATATCATTGTCATCATCCTCTTGTTTATATGTTTTTGAAAGTCATTTGTGGCCTGTAGTGCTTAGATGGACTTGGTATAATTATGACCAGGGATTATTCGGTGTAATCATGACCGTAATATTACAAATGTTGTGGTAAAAGTCCTCATTCGTCCGTAGTGCATTGCTGGACAGTTGTTGGCATGATCATGACCATTAATGAATACACAAATATTCTTGGCCCGTAGTGCATGGATAATTGTGGTTGTGATACTAAAGAATATCATTGGTCGTAGTGCAGGGGTGATTCGATGATGTGGATTATTTATTAAGCTGATTCCCAGCGATAAAAGTGATGAAAAACCTTTTAAAATATAAAAGATAGTAGATTTTATTCTCTACTTGACTCTTTTAATGGATTGCTTGTTTCGCTGCAGTTAAACTTGATGTTTGTTATATTGTATCAGTTTAACACTGTTTAAGGCTAATGATAATTTATTTTGCATTATCTTAGTCATAATATTTCTTACTGGGCTTGTTGAGCTCACCCTTTCTTTCATTGTTCTCTTCAGGAAATGAGAATATAGCTGGAACGAGTCGGGGAACGGAGTGATGGTCCTAGATGGTGCATTAGTAGTCCTCACTATTCTATGAAATAGTGTGATAATAATTATAATGAGGACTCCTTTTGAGTTTGTATACTCTCTAGTAGACAATATTTGTATTCAAACTCATAGTTTATGTTTTGTCGTATTGTACACAACAGTTGTATTTGAATTATGTACAATGTATCTGGCGACTCAAGATGGGAGATGTATACCTAATTTTGGGGGCGTCACATTTGGTATCTGATGAGTGAGTTTTATACACATGAATTGGATACATTCGAGCTTAATTTATTGTTGTTCTCAAGTCTTTTAGGTTATTTTTATGTGTTTCTGTCTATTCATGCATGTTTTATATTGTTTTGTAGGAATTGGGACAAAAGTTACATGGATCGATGTTTGGGGTGGCTAGATTCGCGTTTTCGGCTTGCTATTTACACAGCAGTCACTTCAGAGCCAATTTAACTATAGCTCCGGATATTATTTCACAAAACTTCAAGAATGAAAGTTGTAGATCTACTTTTCCTCTTTCCAGAACATCTTGAATCATCTAAATCGGAGTTCGGACGAAGAAGTTATGGCCATTTTCCCAAAGGACGTCGGAGCAGAAAATGTTGGAAAAAGGAGCAAGCGCCTAGGCGCTCCATACAAGCCTAGACCAAGCGCCTAGGCGCTCCAAGTCAGAAACATAATGCAGCCCAAGCGCCTAGGCGCTTGAAATTGCCCTATGATGAGCGCCTAGGCGCTCTAGTGCGTAAAAAGGTGCGTTTTTCTGCTGCTAAGTGGGTTTTTGAAGCCAAATAGGAGTCTGAATGAGGGCTGAGACCAATACAAATAGGAGAGGACTATAGAAAAGGGATGAGAACGAATTTTGCAAGCAATCAATTAATTGTTCAAGAGATTTGCAGAGAGAACACGAAGGAGAATTGTAAAGGCTAAAGATCTAAGAGAGAGTATTGGAGCAAATTCTGAGTTTCTTCTTCTCTTCTCTAGTTTTATCTTTTGTAACTATCTGGGATGTTTGGATTATTTATCTGGATTATGTTTTTCTTTATTATTATCATGAACTAAATTTTAATTAAGATTGCAACGGAACTTGGTATGTAGTTTAAATTGCAAGCTTCCCATTGAATGAAAGTTGGTTTTTATTGAATTGTTTATTATATCTTATGTTTATTGATTAATTGTTTGGCCAACAATTACTGTGATAATCTATATAAAATTGTAAGATGGAGTATAGATTGAGATCTGGATATGATAACATCTGTTCATATAATCTGAATAGGGTTAATATGATTAGCGTGTAGGATAGGAATATACCTATGTGTCTTTTGTATCCATTGAAAGAATTTGTGCGTAAACCTTAATTAACTTGATTCACATAGGAATATAGTGAGTTGATTAACTGGGGTGTTCCTTGTAATTCCGCATCTTGAAGATTGGATTTAGGAGGATTTGTTCACGTGTCTTTGGAAGAAGTGCGTGAATATTTATAAAGCATTCTTGGATAACAATTCATATTAATTGATTTATTTTAAATGGGAAGTAAGTTAGTTTAAATGAAATACCAAGGGAAGTTGTAATCTTAACCTGTTAAATCTGCAGTTATTCTTGTGAAATTTTGGTTTTAATTATTAGTTTGTTAAGTTTAAATTTTAAAGCATAAACGAAATTTTTGTAGTTTAAAATAAGATTAATTGTAGTAGAGTTAGTAATTGATAAATATTAGTCTATTTCCTCGTGGGAACGATATCCTTGCTTGCTGAATATTACAATTGAACGCGTATACTTGCGTGGTAAAGTGCTATTAAAAATTAGGCAACAATATCAAAGCTTAGGGATATGATCCCTGGCTAAGATGTGAGACTAGAACTAGGAGGGAAGAGACGGGGAATTCCTTCGCTAGTATGACATACCTAAGTTTATTTGGTATTTAATTAGTCGGTCAAAGTATAGGGATAATATGTTATATGTTTATTAACCTTTGTTTTGTGGCAGTATCTGAAAATGACATCCGAGAATATTAAAAATAACAATGGAGCACAAGAGACCGTTGAGTCTCTACATATCAATAATCAGGAGAATGTGCATCAGGAAGGCGACAATCCTCATGCAAACAACAACACTGACCAAATGATGAATGATGGATTTTTCAGAGGCTTTATGCAATTCATGCAACATCAGGCGAAAACGGCTCCTATCCAAAATGTAGGTGGAAACACTGGAAACTCTCGGACGGTCACTACTAAACAGTTCAAGGAGCTGGGACCCCTGGAGTTTATTGGAGAGCCAAAACCACTTAAGGCGGAAGCATGGATAAAGCAGATCACCAAGATATTTGATGTCTTGGGATGTTCCGAGGAGCAAAAGGTCCCCTTCACCACCTTCATGTTGCGTGAAGAGGCAGATTACTGGTGGGAATCTGTAAAACGTACCCAGCCTGACGCACTCAAGATGTCTTGGGAGAAGTTCCAAGAGCTATTCAACGACAAGTACTTTCTCGAGAGTATTCATCACATGAAAGAAGTGGAGTTTATCAAATTGGAACAAAATAATATGACCGTGTCGCAATATGAGGCTAAATTTGCGGAGTTATCCCGGTTTGCATCCCATTTGGTCGATAATGAGGAGCGAATGACGCGAATATTTTTAAGAGGTTTAAAACCAGAGATACGTCAATATCTTATTTCTCATAAACTGTGTTTGTACTCAGATGTTGTAAATAGAGCTCAATTATTAGAGCGCGGTAACGAGTCAACGCAACCAAGAGAAAGTAGCCAGCAGCATGAAAATACCAGTGGTATCAGTCATCGAAACGGTGACAACAAACGTGGAGGGAATAAACATGCCAGAAATGGTAACCACTTCGGTGGTAATCATGGCCAAGACAGTAAAAATGGACATTTCAAGAAAAGGAGATTCAACAATGATGGAAGGACGTCAACACCAACACCCGTTGTTAAGGAAAGAGAACGACCACCTATCATATACTTCAAATGCGGAGGGGAGGGACACATCAGTCCAAACTGCGCGATGCCGTCCAAAGCATGTTATAATTATGGAAGAGAAGGTCACTTAGCCCGATTTTATCATTCACCGAAGACAAGTTCAGCCAGGATGGAGGCACCAAAGGCCATCCCAGAAAAGTCAAAGCAGGTAGTGCAAGGGAGAGTGTTTGTAGTGACCTCCTAGAAAGCAATGAACCCGAATGTGGTCATCACGGGTAAGTTTATCATAAACTCTAGCAAAGTCTATACCTTATTTGATACCGGTTCTATCCATTCTTTTATTTCTCCTACTTGCACTCAACGTTTAAATTTGACTCTGGAGAAATTAGACTATGACTTATCTGTTGAAACTCCGTTAGGAGAAACCTTCATTACATCCACGGTTTATAAGTCTTGTTTGGTTCAAGTTGGTACCCACACATTACCTGTCGATCTTATTTCATTGAAAATACTTGTATTTGATGTAATTCTAGGGATTGATTGGTTAACTACTCATCATGCAAAAATTGATTATTTTCGTAATGTTGTTAGCTTTTATATTCCTAATCAACCTATTGTGCGAATTCAAGCAACCAAACCATTAAAATCAATCACTGTCATCTCAAGCCATAAAGCTATTTGTTTATTGAAAAACGGATGTCAAGCTTTCTTAGCTCATGTCACGGATCTAAACAACAAAACGTCAGTTTTGAATGATATTTCTTTTGTTAATGGATTTCCTGACGTATTCCCTGAAGAACTTCCTGGCCTACCCCCAGAGCATGAAATTGAATTTTGTATCGACCTTGAACCCGGTACAAAACCTATTTCCAAAGCCCCATATTGAATGGCTCCTATTGAACTTCAGGAGTTAAAGACCCAACTACAGGAATTGTTAGACATCGGTTTCATTCATCCTAGTACTTCTCCTTGGGGTGCTCTTGTTCTATTTATGAAAAAGAAAGATAGGAGTATGCGACTTTGTATTGATTATCGAGAGTTGAACCATATCACCATCAAAAATAAGTACCCATTGCCACGTATTGATGACATGTTTGACTAGTTGCAAGGAGCCAAATTCTTTTCAAAGATTGATCTTCGTTCTGGATATCACCAATTGAAGATTAGAACCGATGACATTCCAAAAACGGCTTTCAAAACTCGGTACATGCATTATGAATTGGCGACTCTTTGAATTCTGTAACATGTATCTGGCGACTCAAGATGCGTGATGTATACCTAATTTTGGGGGCGTCACAATTTAGCTAAGCATGAATTGGACCTTTCAAGTGTGGTTTAAAATACTTTTTCAAATAATGAACTATGTTATGTCTATATGAAACATACTAGTAGAGGCTTATTAGTACCATTTTATGGTTTAAAATCTTATAACATTGAATCTTGTTAAAGAAAGTTGTTAAGCTTTATTGATTGAAATAAATCATTATGGAACTAAGTAGTTTGAATATGAACGACGTATATCATGTATCTATAAACTTTAAATATGTGTCGAACACATAATGAGTCAAGTGTGTGATAAATGTATATGAATGTTGATGTCAAGTACGGATGGTTAGGTATACCTATACATACCTAGCTATTCTAAGAGTATGATGATAAAGTGAAATGTAGGTGTTACGAACCTAGTTAGAGAACAATGTAACATTATTATTACATTAAGAATGTATGTAATATGTGACTAATTGATATGAATCCATGATTATATAACTGTGTAGGAATACACGAAGTGCAGTTAAGCGTTAAGTAGTTAAATCGTAGTTCATAAACTATGAATCAGACAAGTCTTTCAGTTCCTATTTGATATATGAATTTGATAACTGTTAGTTGAGCTATATTATGTTATAAGAATGTTGATGTATATATATGAAATGCATATGAGATATGCATGAAATTTGAAAGTTGATCTCTGATGATATGCTTGTGAAGTAAATTTCTATGCATGTTATGTGTGAAGTAACATGCGTAGTTCATATTAATTGATTATGAATGCATGAACTAAATATGCTATTATATGCTATGTGCTACATGAAAACTATTAGAATTGCTGGGCTGTCGAGCTCACCCTTGAAAATAACCACTTTTGCAGGTTAAGGACTCACGGTAAAGATTTCGTACTTCTTGGTTGACATAGTAGATAGTTTTACAACGAAGGATACTATTTAGATCATTACTCGAACCATGTTTAGGTTCTAGGAGTGTACTTGATATATACTTACGATGTTTAATACTTGTTGTATTGTAAGGATCTATTAGTTAATATATAGAGGATATCGAATCAAGATGTAAAATCTTATACAGTAATTCCAATAGACTAAACCATATTATATAGTTGATTCAAGAATTTTAATTGGTTCAAAGTTATGAAATCAATAAAAGATTTTATTCAAGAGATTGAAAAAGTTTAAATTATTCCGCGTTTTTATAATATCGAATGTGATGTAATACATGAATGGTAAATGACTTGGATTAGAAACTTATAAAAGTTTGGGGTCATTACATAGATCCTGGAAATGGAAGAAATTATATTCTAAACTATGTAATAAGTAAAGTTTTATTCATTAAGTTATGCATGAAAAATATAAATAGTTTGACGATAGTGGTATTGTGGCGGACCGGATCCGAGGTTCGAAGGGACCCGGATTTGGGGGCGTCACATCATTTCCCCAACATCGTGGTTTCTCCACAAAATTTTAACTTGAGGTATAACCTTGGAGCATAGAATATGTTCCTTCTTATCCAAGATTTTAATTCAATACATTAAATCTTCCGCTATCTCATCCAGTTTTAGTTCAATAATGTGGTTCGGGTCTTCCACATATTTACGTAACATAGATATATGAAAAACGTTATGAACACGTGACATACTTGGCGGTAAGGCGAGTCTATAGGCCACAGATCCTACTCGATCGAGGATTTCGAATGGCCCAATGAATCGAGGATTGAGCTTTCCTCTTTTTCAGAAATCTTGTAACTCCTTTCCATGGAGCAACACATAACAACACATGATCTCCAACATTGAATTTCACGTCCTTTCGATGAAGATCATCATAACTCTTTTGTCGATCTTGTGAGGTTTTTATACGTTGCTGGATCATTTAAATCTTTTCTATTGTCATGCGTACCAATTCTGGGCCCAACAACTTTGCTTCACCCACCTCATCCCAGCATAATGGAGAACGACACTTGCATCCATACAATGCCTCGAATGGAGCCATGCCAATACTTGATTGATAACTATTGTTGTAGGAGAATTCAACCAATGGAAAGAACTTATCCCAACTTCCTTTGATCAAGTCAAGGACATAGAGTCTTAATATATCTTCAAGAGTTTGAATAGTCCTCTTGACTGCTCATCTGTTTAAGGATGGTATGCCAAACTAAATCGTAAATCCGTGCGCATAGCTTTTTGTAAACTAATCCAAAATCATAAAGTGAATCTTCGGTCTCGATCAGAAACTATGGATACTAGCATACCATGCAGTCTTACAATCTCATTTATGTATATTCGAGAAAGACGTTCAAGTGTAAGAAATGAGCAGATTTGGTCAATCTATCGACAATGACCCAAATTTCATCTATACCTTGAGAAACCTCGGGAAGACCAGTAACGAAATTCATGGTAATGTGCTCTCACTTCCATTCTGAAATTTCAAGTGATTGCAATGGATCTTTTGGCACTTGATGCTCCGCCTTGACACGTTGACAAGTTTAACACCTTGAGATAAACTCTGCTATCTCTCTCTTTATATTGTGCCTCCATTATGCTTTTATACTTTAAGTCAGAGTCGTTAGGAACACAAAGTCTAGAGTTGACTCAAAGAATTCCTTCTTCATCGATTCTTGCTTCCGAAATAGTACCTTCTTGTACTTTCTTCCCCATACTCATCAGCTCCAGGTCTGTAGCTTTAGCAACTTTAACTTTATCGATTAAAGTCGGATCTACTCATATATATTTACCATCATCACATGGATCCCTGAAGTCTTTAACTCTATCTCCATCTTTTGTAAGTCATAGAAAATGGGCCTTTGCGTTGACAATATCGCACTTGTACCCGTTTATGATCTTTTACTCAATGCGTCAGCTAATACGTTCATTTTTCCAGGATGGTATTGAATGGTATGATCATAATCTTTCAACAACTTGTCAACGTCGGGATTTTTGGATGTCCCTTTCCGTTACTTGTTCTTTGGTGTTCTCATTTTAGGTGAGATTTGTTTGAAAAAACAAGTGAAAAAGGTCTGACATGTATAATGTCGACGATGGGACTGTTAAGAGTCGCCAGTTGGTTTTTTAAATGGTTGTACCAACACAACCGAGAAAAGGTTTGCACATTAACCTAGTGATGTGACACTGATATACAGGTCGGTGAAACCGAGATTCATTTAGGGTCCGGGGACTTGGTTATGCGGGGGGAAGGTGTTAGGCACCCCTTGACATCCGTGTTACCACGGTGACCGCCTCTTTTCAAGAAACTATTATCTTAGTGTCTGTGTGTGTGTGTGGGGGTCAATGTGCTGTTATATGAAAGTTGTCTGAGGCCTCTTTCGAACCTATATACACAGGATTTGAATTTATGTAAAAATTCAGTTTTTAGCAAGATATAGCAATGATGTTTTATAAAAAAGTTTTTTCAAACCCTAATGCTCAATAGGAATTGAGACCTTTTACACTCCCATTTTTATTAAGTGATCGACTTGATTGATTTTATTTGACGAATGCAAAGCATCCGTACGAAAATAATATTTATAAAAAAATAATGCTGACTTCCTCGTGGGTATGGAAACCATCTGAGGAAATACAGACATCGCAGAATAATTTACAAGCTGCATACAGCTGAAAATGTCCATCACGGGAACCAAATCTAGATCCAATGTGATGAATCTGTGATCACATTATTCCTAGGTGCACAGAATATTGCAATTTGTATAAAAGCAATAAGAAGGTATATATATAAAAGCGGTAAATATATATATACAGACAGGATCACCAACTACGAAGCACCTCCATGGGGGATCAAAAATATAAATAAAGCTGTAGAAACGGTCAACCGCCAAGAAGGAAACTCCAGGCGGGACAAAATGTAAATAAAGCTGTAAATGCGGTCAACTACCACGAAGTAAATTCCTGGCATGACGAAATGTAAAGAAATCTATAAAAACTATCAACTGCCACGAAGGGAACTCCAGGCAGGACAAAACAAATATATATGTATATATACATATATAAGAAAGCAATAAATGCACCAGATGTAAAATCCAGGATCATTGAACATAGTTCGACCACAGTTCATATATATAAGTATACATATATAAAAGCGAGTAAACGCACCAGACCGAAGTCTAGGCTTATCGAACAAAGTCCGACACACAGTTGAATAAACGCACCAGACCGAAGTCTAGGCTCATCGAACAAAGTCCGACAGACAATTAATATATAAGTATATATATATATATATATTAAAGTAGTAAACGCTCCAGACCGATGTCTAGGCTCAATCGAGGCATAACTCGATAATGTTAGTCAATATATATATATATATATATATATATATATATATATATATATATATATATATATATATATATATATACAGACTGGAAGGAAACCACGGACCGAAGTCCGGGAAAAAGCAAGCAACACGACTCTCAATGTGTAGAAGGGTGTGTGCAAAGATGAAGAGAAAGACTCTAAAGTGTGTGAGAAGGCTTACAGATGACTGATAAAAAGGGCTTCTATATCTTTAGAGATGGTAAACACTGGGCTTTTGTGGGTACAAAAGAGGCTATATATGAGCTCACAGGTGTTTGAAAGTGGGAAAATACACTGTATGGTGAGTGCAGAGCAAATTGTGCAGGGTTACTCCGTCTTTTTTCTCTTAAAAATCAGAACCCCAAGCCTCTTATTTATAGGCAAAAGGTGTGGTTCAGCCACAGGTGTACCAGAGGTGGGTCGAGTCGGCCCGGTTCTGTCGGGTCAGGTCATCTCGAAGTACGTGAACTCAGGCACTATAATATCCACTCGGATTTTGAGAAGTGCAATTCAGGCATCCGTTTTGAGGTATTCAGGACCTATTTCGGACCGCCGTTGTCGAGAGTTGTATGATGGCATGGGATTAGAGTTTGTACGAAGTCTTTGAAGATGGGACGATGCCCTCCGGTCTTCAAGCTTCAACTTTCATCCGTTACCCCGCACAATAATCACTCAGGATTGGTTAGCCTTGTGGGACATTGTTGCGTAGAGACGAGACGTGGCATCGTGTTGGACAAGATGTCGATGTTGCCCCTCACCGGTGTTACTGCCGGATTGGGCCGATAAGCAGACGTTGCTCAGACTTCGCTGATATTGGACTGCTGCATTTGTTGAAGATCCTCATTGTCATCTTTGAGGTGTGCTTGTCTTCCTGATGTGATTGCCGTGTTGGTACAATGTATTTCATTGTGAGTGTCGAGATTGAAGCTGATGGCATTTGAAACAAGCATTTCCGGGGTTATCTCCAAAACTGCATTCCTTGGGGTTATCACCAAGGTTGGTTGCTATTCCCATAGTTGGGACTGAGACTGCATACCTCGGGGTTATCTCCGAGATTAATTGGTCTTCTCCGGTGTGTGTTCCGGTATTGTATCTGCAGGTCTCGGGGTTAAATTTGAGGTTGAAACCGTTACTCCCAGATTACGATCCGGGGTTAATTCTAAACTTCCAGTAGTATCCGGTGTGGATTTGGATTGTCTTTCAAGGTTCTCTCTTAAAAGATGAATCTGTCCTACTGTAATGTTAGTAACAGTAGTACAAAAAATTTTGAGTGTCTATAGATGCCCCTCTTTATCATACTCATGCACAACGATGCATGGGTAGGATAAAGAATCCTAGACACTTGAAATGCAACAAGATAAACATGGTGCTAAGGGTAACAACATGTTGCAAATGTATGATGCATGTGTACGGGGTTGTGGCCCAACATGTTGGGGATGATTGCTGGTTCCCTGTTGCTTCAACTGGGGATTGGAAATACTGACCATCTCTGATGTGCAAGCCAAATTTGTTAGGATATTGGTGTTGGAGTTATCACCAAATTCCTGTGTTCTTGATAACGACTTGATGCTGAAGGGGTATCTCTCATGTGTAAGAGATCAGTGGGGATAAAGCTTGATCTATTTGAGGATGTGTATAACATATTCCATCTGAAGGGATGCCTTACCTTCGTTAACTTGTAAATCAACGGCTGAAACATCCTGTGGGATATGCTGTCAAGGTTGCTTGGCCTTTGCTGATGTATGAATCAACGACTGAAAATTTGTGAGGAGATCGTCAAGGTTGCTTGACATTTGCTGATGTATAGATCAATGGATCATTGCATTGTGACCCCCGCCAGCGATCCGAACAACTTTATAGCTCTGACAGGTTTAAACGCCATCGGCTGAAATGATGTCAAGGTTGCTTGACCTTTATTGATACGTGTGTTAACGGATGAGCATGCATTGCTACTCCCACAGGAGATATACGATGTAACCCCCATCGGGGACCTATTGGGGACACATAAGTACGTATGCAACTACCGAACGGTTCTCAATGTTTTGATGGGTTTACCTACCATCGGCTGAAATAATGTCCAGGCTGCTTGACCTTCGTTGATAGAATTATCAACAGATGAACGTGCTGTAACCCCCACCGGGGATCTTAGTTGTAACCCCCATCGGGGACTCAAGTTGTAACCACCGTCGGGGATCCATGTAGGGAAACGACCCGGAGTCGGTGGCATCAGACCTATATAAGGTATTGCCGAATGTGATTTGCGACAACTGAGGTCATTGGCAGAGTATACCTTGTGTTTAGGCGACTACGAATGAGTGATGTGAAGATTCAAAGTCTCATCTGAGAAGACCAGGATTGTATGCTGTTTTGCTCAATCGCATGGCATTTTTATTCCCGATTTGACCTTTCTAGCCCGTAAGAACTCCGTTTCGACTAGAACTGGACCGAGCCGGAGGGGTGGGACCCACATTAAGGAGTTGTAGGTACACCTGCTGCAGTCGTAGGTGGGCCTGCGGCTAGGCGTGGATCATAAATTCCAGCAGGCTTTACTTCACAAGTCACTTTTAACTTGTTTCACTTTAGAAAAACCGTGAGCCATCTTCAGATCTGCTGAGTTCGGGCTGCTTTCTGCAAATTCTGTCACCGTACAAGTGTTCTACACTATCCTGGTAACGTATGTATGTATTTTTTTCCAGTTTCTGTCCGTTAGATTGTGAGATATTGCACGAAATGTATCTAAACACATAGTAGTGATTATGTACGCACAAATGACTTGATAAAAAATATTCAACACAGTAAATGTTAGTATTAAACCATGCTGAACATAATGATGTGAAAAAATTTAACTTCTAAGACAGTCAAATTGGCACCTTTTTCTGCTATTTTTTGTCCTATTTGAGGTCCAATGAGCAAAAGCTAGAAAGGAAAAATACTCCTAGCATTGAGGTTGGCCTTATGCATGATGATTTTAATTTTTAATGCATATATTAGGTATATAACTTTGAGACATTTGTGCTACTGAATGGCCACCTAGACATGCCTGTGTGCATGTGGATAGTCCTATTTTCAAAGGGGACTATGGTGAAATTTTTTCAAATGTAGTCATTGGGTAGTCATGCATTTTAACTTTATTATATGTTAAAGTAAATGCATGCATGCATATAGTCATAAATGCATTTAAAAAAGCTCCAGATAAGGAAATACCACACCCTTTCTGAGGTGATTTGGAGACTTCTTGTCCAGATATTGATGGATCTGGATCAACCGAGCAGTTCTTAAAAGACCGCTTCTGGCGTACGGCAGAGGGCTTCTGAAGTGCCTCATCCCCATTCTGTCAGACAGCCTCGTCGGTTGGTGGAGGCCGTGATTCGTCCTGTCCAGGTAGATGTGTCCGACGCTGAGGACGAGGAGGCGGATATTCTGATGGAGGATCCTGCTCGTGCTGCACATGTTCCTCGTAGGGAGCTTTCGAGCATTCAGGTGGCAAACCCAGAGTTATTGGGTGATTTGAGCAGACATCCGTCGATGTACTTGCATGCTAACGAGGTATGGCGTTAGACTTGGATCTTCCCTCTTTTCTAGTGATGAGGATTAAAGAGTTCTGATGTTGATCTACATTTCATGCAGGTTCCTGGTTTTACACAGCCTCGAGGGAACTGGTTTAGCATTCACTCCATGTACCAGGCGCTTTATCCTGACTATATAGCGGTAGTGCATGAGTGGGGATTCGAGGAATTCTTTTCCATCCTTCCCCATCGTTGTCCCTGGGGTTACCTCAGGGCATTGTCTAAGCGATGGTTTCATCCGACTCAATCACTCCATCTACTTGATTGTGAGGTGATGATGACGCCTATGGACTGGCGATTTATCATAGGTATGGAGTTTGGAGGGGAGCCAGTGCCTTGCATGGCGAATATCACCCCTACTACCATTCGATCCTTATTAGGAGTTTCGGCGGAGGCGCTCAAAGGTAGGACTATCCGTTCAGGTCCTTTTAGCATAGATGTTATGAGTGGGCTTTTGAGTGAGCCCATGCCTGATGATGTCAGGATCAGGGATCACGTTTTGTGGCGACTGTTCCTGATGATCATTCGAGGTTTCTTCATAGAAGATAACTCTTCAACGGTATCCTTTGCTTTGATCAGCGACACACGTGATGTGGACCGTATATGAGAGTATGATTGGGGCTCTTACACCTTCGCCTATTTCCTCCGCGGCATGCGTATGCGCTCACAGGTTTTAACTGTGGCTTGGCTAGGATTTTACCCATTTCTGCTGGTGAGTATTTCTCTTGTCTTTTCCCATTCATAGGTTTGATAGTGTTTACTGATAGCAGATGTTTTGCCATTGTGTTGGCAGTTTTGGGCCTATGAGAGGCTCCCGTGTGTACGTCCTGTGAGTGTTCTAGGTTTAGATACCTATCCACGAGGAGGACGATGGCACCATTCTATTTTGCCGGAGGTCCCTGTAGCTGACGGATTCACTCACTTCCATATGCAGCTAGAGTTGCTGATGGCGGGTACCATTACATGGATTCCCTATTCAGGGGAGCATTTGACCATCGGCTTTGAGGATGGACATCCGACCAGAGTCGAGTATTTGATTTCCACAACGAGAGTTCCTCTCTTCACTGATAGAGGCTGGGAGCTCTATTTAGGAGAGCGTGCTATTAAAAGTACTACAGGGGATATTCGTGTACCGATCTTGCCTTCTGCCAGGCATCATTGGCCTGTATCACAGTCACCCGCCATTGATAATCCATTATTGGGAGTTGACGGTTTTGATTTATCTGAGGGTCCATGTACTCAAGAGATATTCCAGTGGTGGTGGCTCCCTCGCACTATTGGTGCCCAGTCCCATGCCACACAGTTTATGGGGGACATGGTTCCGGAATCATTGATGATGACGGATTGGGTAGCTTGTGTTTGAGATCTGACCCATATGACCCAGATTGATTGCTTGACCCAGCAGTTGGATCGGGCACATATATTTATTTGGCATTTGGACAGAGATCCAGCAGAGGCGGAGACATTTGTTCTTTCCAGCTCAGGTGCTGGCCCCTCAGACGATCCATTTGGTTTTGCCGGCACAGATCCTCTCCTTTATAGGCCTGACATCCCTGTTGATAGAGATCCAATGACTCAGGAGGAATTACATCAGGTGGACAGGATTGAGGATGTGGACATTGAGACCATTGTCTTCTTCTGATGTGTATTCTCGCTATATCTTTTCATAGGCCTTTGTTAGATATTGGGTGGCTGTTCCCCATTCTCGCTATATCTTTAGATAGGCCTTTGTTAGTAGTAGGGCATTTGTGCCCCATTTTTATGTACTGGTAGCTGTATAGAGCTGATGTATTATCTGATAATATATTTAGGAATGTATGCACCGTTTTTTTTCATTCCCTATATCATATTGCCATCCATTATCTGTTATGCATGTATCATGTTATGCATATGTATGTATGTCCAGAGATACTCAGTATTAACCCCTGGATGGTCTTATGACACGACCTGCACAGATGTCTTCTTCGACAGTTAGCCGTATAAATCATTTCCGTCAATGATGGTATTGGGTATGCGCTCGTGGTACGATAGCATGTCACCACCAGACAGGGTGACTGTAGATCTGTTGCTACAACATACCATGACCCTTTTGGCATTTCAGGTTCCTGCAGGATTTGTTGACGGGATGCTAGAGCATTGGCTACCTGATAGGTAGGTATTCCGTTTTGGCACCCATGAGTTGACTCCTACTCTGGAGGAGTATGCACGTTTGACAATGTTACCCTTAGACAGACCTTGCATGCACATGGCTTTGGGAGATATGAGTAGACGATTCATGAATCTAACAGGATTGAGGTGCAGAGTAGTGCAGGATGAGCTGACATCTGGCCACGTGATCTCTCAGCGTTTTCTGTATGACAGATTTGCCGCGGAGGATAGCTACTCAGGACATTCCGGGGATTTCACTGTGTCAGAGAATCATTGGCGTTTGGCCAGAGTTGACGTACTAATGCTATTTGTACTGTCATACGTGTATATGACGCGGTATATGGATGAGATAGACATAGGAGTTATCATAGCCATGAGAGCTCTCAGGGAGGGTCATACCATTGTACCTATGATCGTGGCAGAGACCCTGCGATCAGCATCCTACTGCAGTACTTACCCGTCAGGCGTGTTTACTGGGAGTTCGGTCATGCTGTATGTGTGGTTTATGTCAAACTTGCTACCGGTTGGTACCCTTAGACGGCATGGGTATTGTTTCTCCCATGATGTGGCTATGTCATACTCCTTTCATTCATCGGAGTATACAGATGTTCAGTCCTGGTCCGTATTTTTGGCAGATATCAGAGATCCATTTAGCATATTGCTGTGCTCAGAGCTTTGCTCACCATACAACTTCATTACTCATGCTCCGGGCATGGATTTCCTCCCTTTGGCTGGCTTGAGGGGTGTGACTACTTATCACCCATTGACTGTGATGTCTCAGTTTGACTAGTTCCAAAATTTTCATCCTTTTGAGGGGGCGGCAGGTCAACGTTCAGCTACTCGATACCTCTCAGCCGAGGACCGATCTCGTGTATACACTTGCTGGGATTAGCGTGAGCTAGCTGCTTTTTCTGTCAGTCGTCCCGGTTATTCCGCAGAGTACTCCACATGGATGGAGATGGAGGTTTTATCGGCTGCAGCAGTATTTGCAGTACCGGAGAGCGAGTTATACGATGTAGAGCCAATGGAGGACATTGATGCCTACATCGAGGAGGAGCCCGCTGCTGGGTTGCCAGTATTTCTTTCAGGTTCTCCTAGTACCAGTACTTTTGTGATTCAGCACTCGGCACAATATTTAGAGCAGAGTCTTCATCTGATGATCTTTGAGAGAGATCAGATTCGATCTATGATGTCGACTGCTCTTGATGTGAGGGACGCCACCCTATTAGAGAGAGACGAGGCATTAGCTCGTAGAGATGCCTCCGTCGATGAGCGTGATGAGGCTAGGTCAGCCATAGATGCCGTGGTAGTTGAGCAGGATATAACCATATCTGCCCGGGATGTTGCTATCACAGATAGTACTGCAGCGAGGTCCCTTACCACTAGTATGATTGTGATAGCCCCGAATCCGGGCCCCGAATCGTCGCGGACTCGGTACGCTATTTCTATAACTAATTGCGGAAGATATAAACATAAATTATTTATACATTACATTACACACTATTCCCCAAAATCGAGTAACCTTAACTGATTACACAATTCATAAGTTATTTAACATAGAACATTATTATCAACTATTCTATTACAAAATAGTTGCATATATTGCCCCAAACTGAACTTGGCATTATCATTTTCCTGCATCCGAACGCATTCGCTTTATCTGCAATGTTTTATCATGATATAGCAAGGGTGAGCATGAAAGTTGCCCATCTAGTTTATATACAACAATATAACGATATATAATGATTGAAGAGTATGAATAATGAGCTTGCTATAATTCATCAATATAATTGAGAACTAGCACGAACAAACTTTTGACTGAACAAATTTTAAACATGAACAAACATTTCTGAACCAACTGGTAATGAAAGTGATCAGCCTTTCATACATGACTTATACATGCAAGATGTACAGAGTACAAATTTCATGGCAATCAGCAATGATTAACCATAAGCTTGAAGAAACTACTCTTATTAGAGTTAAGTTAAAGAAAACATGCCTGAACCGTTGATTACCGCAACGCAAATTAATTCAATCTCTCACGAAAGACCTATCAGTTATAAGATTGATCTTTTAATCAGTATAACATACTTTATTCCATAATACTATCTAATATTTAATCAAATATTAGATAACAACTTAACACATCAATATTATTATCATCCTTTTATAATTATTCAATCACTATATCATATCCCTTATGATTTAACACTCGCTTTTCATATCATAAATTATTCATTAACATGTAATAAGGCAAACACTAATCCAGCACCCTGGATTCTATATCTAACAACCAAATTTATAATTCAGCAACTTGAATTCCAAATCCATCAATTTAAACCTCAATCCAGCAAACCGGATTCAACACATTTTCAATTCAGCAAACTGTATTCTATATCCGTATCACCAAAATACCAAATTAGTTTATTATTCTCCTATCCTTTGGTCAAACACATATACATGTATTTTATGCACATAAATTATTTTTCCATAATTTTCTAACTTCCTTTGGTATTTTTCAAAAATTAATTTCTAGTGCGTAGCTTAAGAAATTAGCTACCTCGTGCTTAACTCCAAACACTCCCATCTCTTGGGATAACCTTAAATATGTTAATTTGATACTCCATTTTAAATTTCGTGGGAATCGGAGTTGTAGAACTCCGTTTATAGCGATTTCCGTCGGAAAATCACAAAAATTGTAATGGTCATAACTTGGTCATTTTAATTCAGAATCAGCTAATTTTTGGACACGAGCTACATAATACCACATATTTTCATTTCCCAAAAGCCTAGAATTTTTCTCATTAAATAAATGTCCAAAACAGACCCCGGAAAAGTTTGGACAGAAACTTTTTGACGAAAAACAGTTTTAGAGTCCTTCACCAAAACTTAAATAAAATGAAATCTTTAACTCCGATTAATGATCCGTCACTTTTTTTGGGTTTGTATATTTCTGAAATACAGTTTTCATCTATCACAATCCATATTTGGACATGTTAAGCTCCCGGAATTTAGCCCGGAAGTGGCTGTTACAAAACTGTCCTTTTAACAGTTTTCTTATCTTTGTGTAGTTTGGGAGAAATCCCATAACTTGTTCAATATTCAACCTATTTGAGTAATTCCAAAGGGATTTTACCCTTAACACATATATCTAGCATCACAAGAATATAAATCATAAATATCCATCATAGATTTCAAGAAAAATCAAAACCTAGCTCACACTTTAAAAGTTTAACTTTTCCAGAAAATTTTCATTCTTCAATTCCTTTAGATTTCCACCAAATCAACCCCCATTATGGGTAGATCCAAACAATAAACACTTATTAACATGTATATACATGGCTTTTGATTTTAGAAACAAAGTTTCTTAGTTCATCAAACAAGCATCAACCACAAGACTAAATAATATCAAGACTAAGAAAATTAGGATTTTCTACACTTTGAAAACCTAGCTTCCATTCCACTCTTTAGATCTAACTTTTGATCTACAAAAGAGTTGGATCTACATATTAAACACTTATATACACATAGATCTAAGGTTTTAAACCTCAAAATCACAACTTCAAGTTGTCAAAAAAATCAATCAAAACATAAAGGAAATAGACTACATAAATAGACATTTTTGTTATACCTTTAGCTATAATCCTCTTGCTTTTGATGGCCCTCTTTCTTTGCTTTCCAAAGTAGGAGATTAGGTTATTGGACATCAAAGGATCCTCTCTTCTCCCTCCATGGAAATGGCCGAACACCACCCCTTCCTCTCTCTCGCTCTCTTTGGTTCTAAACCACTTGGAAGTAAGATGAAAAAGAAATGAGATAGATTTTTTTTTATGAAGTGTAGTTTTTATCAACTATCCACCCCACTCTCCTTCCCTCTTGTTCATCCGGCCACGAGGCCTTTGATTCTCCACTCATTCTCCACATTCTCTCTTTCTTGCTTATTAATTGCCAAGGAATTGCTTGCAAACTAGAACAAAGTGTTGGCAAATTAAATTGATGACACATGGGGAGTTGGTAAGAGTTGGTCACCAACTAAAGTTAACAATCCACATTCATTCCCCCTCTTATTTCCTTCTCTAGCAACCGGACATGTGGCCTTAGAATGCTCCAAGTCTTGCTTTATTTACTAAATGCTTATTTGATTTAACAAACGTCCAAAAATTCCTCTCCCACTTGGGCTAAAAATTGAGCCATTCCTTTAATGTATTGCTTGGCCTCTAACCAATATCATTCGCCAACACTTGTGCTATAAAATATACATAATCCACTACATTTAATTCTTATCCAACCCAATTCATTTAATTAGGGTTTTCACTTCTCCATTAAAACACCAATCCTTGCTCATAAACATTTATTTCCTTAACCCAATTAGACTTGCTATAATTAGGTTATAAAATTAATCAACCGAGATGTATAAAATAAATCTCTTAGAATTAGTAAGTATTCTAAATACCACAATTCTCTTTTCCCATAACCCTTAAGTTATTAAATCCTTCATTCCTAATATATAATTAGGATTATACTAATTTCTTTTGTTTGTTTATATAATAAACAAATATAAACCATCACATAATGTTCATATTCCTTACACACAACTTTTTAACCCTTAGGGTTTAATACTTCGTATTAGGATTCCCAAATTAGGGTTTAAATTCTCGAAACTGAAATTAGGCTTTCTGAACATATCGTTAGAGTTTTCTAACTTAATCACCATATTCATATCATGAATTTAGGGTTTCGGATTCCCGGAACTGATAGTAAAGTTTCTGAGCGTACCGTTAGGGTTTCTAACAATTCGTTAGATTTTTCTAACTTAATAAATATATGATTAACATAACTTTAGGGTTTGCTAAAGTTATAACTTATCTGATCAATCATTGATCTTAAATCATTACGATTCACATATGTAATCAAATATACCGACTAGTATTCATTTCGATACTTATCCTTGATAATTCTTCAAAAGAATTTTAAATCTACCATAATCTTATACCTCATTACTAGACTATCACTTATAGTCTATCACATAATTCAAGTCTTGTCCAAAACTTTTGAAATTCTTGGAATTTCATTACATAACTGCCAATTCCATACACTTATTTCCTGTCTAGGTCCCAATATTTAACCTTAAATCAATCAATTATGATTTTCATAAATTGTCTAATTTCTCGTGTTGTCACAATGATCGTAGAGATGAGCGCTTATATCAATGAGCATATGGTCATCATGTAGATGGCTACAGATCTGTTGGGTCGTGTGGATATTCTTATCCAGGAGACTACAGCTTTACCTCCTTCATATGAGAGGGATGCCATGTTGGTCTTGCTAGCTCGCATGTACCCTGATTCGTAGATGATCTTGTATTTACCTGTACAGACTAGCTTAGCCATTTTTTCATGTACAGTTCACATTGTATATATATCAAACAACATTATATATGATAGGGAAATATATTTTTGGATCACTTCCCTTTTAGATATGCCTTCCTATTTGCTTGATATTTTGCCTGCTGCTTCAGGGCTTGTGATCTTGATGAATTCTGAATTCTTCATTGGTGGATGGACATTGAGCTGTCTTTAGATAGTTCAGAATGGATCATCGATCTATGTATATCCCTACCATCTTTGTTGTCTTGGGATTTGTTTCTAAATAGAAATGTGGAGAGGAATATGGCTTTCCTCTCTGAGATTGACCGCACCACAGATGGTCACCAATACTTATATTTAGGAGAAGCCTAGTTAATTCCACCTCTTATGGTTTAGTATTGCTCTTCGAGGTATGACCACAACTTAGATGGTCGTCGGATCTCCTATTTGGGAGGAGTTCAGGTAATTCCATCCCTTTGGTCTGAAGCCGAATGAAATGTAGTGGATTGAAAGAGAATCCCAATACCCATTGACAATGGTTTGTATTTTGGTAGGGGGTGAGACCACACCATGAATGGCTGTATACGTACTCCTATTGAAGAGGAGATCAGGTATGCGTAGTTCGAACCTGGTGTAAGAGGTTCAACGCTGTATATGGATGATATGGTGTAGGAATGTTTTTGGTTGTTTTTGCTTTTGTAAGGAGAAGAGGGTAGAAATGTTTTTGTTGTTTTTGTTTTATTGCGACCGGGCCATGTAACATGGTTACCTACGTACTCCTA
This sequence comes from Panax japonicus, assembly GCA_020205505.1. NCBI lineage: Eukaryota > Viridiplantae > Streptophyta > Magnoliopsida > Apiales > Araliaceae > Panax > Panax japonicus. Next base: position 50,751,205 of record CM035113.1, read on the forward strand.
TTAAAGAGGAGATCAGGTTGACGTTGTTCGCCCCTCAGGGCGAGAAGAAAAGCATAATCCCATGTGCAGGTCAGAGTGCGGGGAGGAGAAAGTTTAATCCTAGGTTGAGGATAAACTGCAGGCAGGAGAAGTTTGATCCCATGTATGGGTAGCCAAACTACGAATACAAGAGGTTCAATCCGCGGTGGGATGACCTAAGTTGTATAAGCGCAAAGGAGAAAGCCAGGCTGCTGGCTTGAAGAGTATGTTTCCCTAAGGGGAAAAGTGTAGCAAGTTGTATGTGGTAAAGGGTTAAAGAACCGGAATGACTGGTGACCTGATGATGATGCACCAGGGTGTTTGCTGGTTACTTCAGACATAGTATCGTTTCACGGTGTCTGAGTTGATGAGTTGTGAAAATTCATCGCCGTCCATTTCTTGTAATATGAGAGCGCCTCTTGTCAATACTTATTTGACAATAAACGGGCCTTCCCATTTAGGAGCAAATTTTCCTTTGGCCTGATCTTGATTGTCAAGATTCTTCTTCAGAACCAAGTCATGTTGTTTAAATTGCCGTAGCCGAACTTTTTTGTTGTGGGATTTGGAGATCCTTTGGTGGTATAGCTAACCATAGAAGATAGCCGCGGTTCGTCTTTCGTCTATCAGAGACAATTGGTGATACCTGTCTTATACCCATTGGTTTTCATCCAGCTGAGTGTCGATCAACGCTCTGAGAGATTCCATCTCAACTTCTATGGGGAGCACTGCTTCCATCCCATAGGTTAAAGCGTAGGGGGTTGCCCCAGTTAAAGTACGCACTGTGGTTCTATAGGCTAACAGAGTAAGAGGCAACATGTTAGGACAATCTTTGTGGTTGGCTGACATCTTTTGCATAATCTTCATGATATTTTTGTTAGCCGCTTCAATAGCACCGTTCATCTTCGGACGATAGATGACAGAGTTAAGATGTTTGATGTGGAATTTACTGCATAACTCCTCCATCATTTTGTTGTTGAGGTTTTTGGAATTGTCTGACACAATCACCTCTGGTTGTCCATATCGACAAACGACATTGTTTCTGATGAAAGCAATGATGACTTCTTTAGTGACCCTGGGGAAGGAGGCTGCTTCTATCCACTTGGTGAAGTAGTCGATCATGGTGAAGATAAATCAGTGACCATTACTGGCTTTAGGCTCAATGGGCCCAACAACGTCCATTTCCCATATTGAGAAGGGCCAAGGCGAACTCATATTGTGGAGCTCCCGTGGAGGAGCGTTTATATCATTCCCATGAAATTGGCACTGATAGCATCTTTTGACGTGGTCATGGCAATCAACCTTGAGAGATAGCCAATAATGTCCCGTCTTGAAGACTTTCTTGACAAGGAGGGGGGCACTCATGTGGGGGCCACAGACTCTGCCATGGATTTCATCCATAAGCCTTTGGGCTTGATCTTTGTCTAAACACCTGAGGAGAACTAGTCCTGCATCTCTTTTATAGAGCGCATCTCCACTCAAGTAGAACTTCATAGCAAGTCGATGGATCCGCCTTTTCTCAGTCAGGCTCGCCTCAGCGGGTGTATATCCATCTCGTAGATATTCCTTAATATGCTGATACCAAGGAGGTTGGATGGGAGGTAGCTCATCCGATACTTCTCCAACGTAATTCCAATAGGCTGGGGCCTTGTGCAGGGAAATTGTGACGCTTGGCAAGTGTTCCTTGTCTGATATACGAATCAAGGAGGCCAAAGTTGCTAATGCATCCGCGAAATCATTCCTATTATGAGGAATGTGTAGAAAGGAAATTTCTTCGAACTCCAAAGCCATCTTCAAAACCTGCCGATGGTAAGGCAGTAAATGTAGTTCCTTGGTTTGATAGACTCCGGTGGATTGTCTGATTACCAACTACGAATCTCCAAGGACAGTTAACCGCTTGATGCCCATTGAACGGGCAAGTTTTAGCCCCGTGAGACAACATTCATACTTAGCCGTATTGTTGGTACCAACAAACTGGAATTTGACGGCAACGAGATACTGCTCCCCCGTATCAAATACTAGAATTGCTCCAGCTCCAGAACCTTCCATGTTAACAGCTCCATAAAAATACATCTTCCATGATTGGCGTGTATTGTACAGATGGTGTTGCTGCACTGTCATTACTCCTTCATTGGGGAAATATGTTTCCAAGGGTTTGAAATCCCCTGAAGGTGCGGCGGCCAGTTGATCTACGATTCCTTGACCTTTAATGGACTTTTGAATCACATATACACTGACAAATTGTTGTAGGATCAACTGCCATTTAGACAGCCGACAATTCAACATGGGTTTGTTAAACACGTACTTGAGAAGATCCACGCTGGATATGAGATAGGTTGTGTGACCATGGAGGTAATGATATAACCTCATGGAAGCCCATGCTAAAGCACAACACGTCTTCTCGATCAGAGTGTACTTATGTTCACTACTGCTGAACCTTTTGCTGAGGTAATAGATAACTCGTTCTTGGCCTCTATCGTCTTTCTGTCCCAGCATATAGCCCATGGCATTGTCACTTATGGACAGGTACATGAACAGGGGAACATCATCCCTGAGTGGTAGCAAGATAGGAGCTTTGACTAGCAATTTTTTGATTGTAAGGAAGGCATTCTGGCACTCATCATTCCATTTCATGGAGGAGTTCTTCCTTAATAACTTGAAGATTGGCTCACAGGTTGCCGTGAGTTGGGAGATAAACCTGGTAATGAAGTTGATCCTTCCCAAAAATCCACGTATTTCTTTCTCTGTCTGAGGAATGGGCATTTCTGTGATGGCTTGGATTTTGGTAGGATCCAGCTCAATCCCTTTGTCGCTGACTAAAAATCCTAGCAACTTGCCTGACTTGACGCCAAAGGCGCACTTAGCTGGATTCAACTTCAAATTGTACTTACGCAACCTGTTGAACAACTTTCTAAAATGGTCTAGATGGTCATCCTCCTTCCGGGACATGACAATGATGTCATCCAAGTAGATCTCAATCTCTTTATGCATTAAGTCATGGAAAATAGCAATCATAGCTCGTTGATAGGTAGCTCCAGAATTGATGAGGCCGAATGACAACCGTCTATAGCAAAAAGTTCCCCAAGGAGTGATGAAAGCAGTCTTCTCACGATCTTCCTCGGCAACCATGATCTAATGGTACCCAGCAAAGCAATCAGCAAAGGAGTACATGTCGTATTGAGCAGTATTGTCAATGAGGATGTGGATAAATGGCACGGGAAAGCTATATTTTAAGCAAGCTTTGTTCAAGTCCTGATAATCCACGCAAACTCGCACATTCCCTCCAGGTTTAGGCACGGGTACAATGTTGGATATCCACTCAGGATACGTAGACACCATGATGATGCCGGCTTGAAATTGTTTCACAATCTCTTCCTTCACCTTTAAACTCCACTCAGGTTTCAATCGCCTGAGCTTTTGCTTGATCGACTTAAATCCATTTTTAATGGGAAGGCGATGAAGGACAATGTTAGTGGATAAACCCACCTTTTCTTCATGTGACCATGCAAAAACATCATGGAATTGTGTTAATAGCGTAACCATGTCATTCCGTTGGTTTGGGGTAAAGTCTGAACCAATCTGGACTAACTTAGGGCTTTCTAATGTTCTGAGATTGAAAGAAGTGGTTTGATCAAGGTTGGGTTTGGGTTTGGGTTTGTCTTTGACCCATTATTGAATTTCTGGAGGCACCTCAATGTCATCCTGGAGATCCATCAAGGCTGAATTTATCTCTTAATCAAAGGTATAATCCTTGTGTAGGAGAGGCATCGTATCCGCAAATACAGAAACATCTAAATTCAGAGTCCTGAAACAAAATATGCTTTCACTTAGTATATATGAAATGCGTTGATCATACACAATGTTAGCATATACAGGAAAAATAAACTGCTAATACTGTACAGAAAAGTAAGCAGTTATTGTATCTACAGGGCAGAAAAGAATTTCTGCCCGCTTTACCCTTGTCGACCAAAGCAAGGAATGCTGTTCCAATTGGTAAGGGTAAAGTCTAGGTGAACCGCAGTGATGGAGGGATTGTCATCATCCTCCTTGTCCCGAATGATGGCCATTACGTCAGGGCAATCATCATCCGGGGTGTATCTGTTGGTATGTTTATCATGGACGATGATGCGCATGCCCGACATTATTCGGACAACGTTTTCCTTGATTCTCCGCTCCTTTTCTTTGATTGCGGGATCTGGAATAACGATTTTCTTTTCTTCCACTGGTTTCAGCTTAGGAAATAACATGGCCATGACATTTTTCGACACCTTTACTGGAGGTTGTGCGGACTCGGAGTTTGAAGGCGAAGCCAAACGCCACATGGTTGAAGCCAAAGGAATTTGCTGATGCTTATGAGGACTCCTATAACTAGAGCTGGCAGAATAGCCTAGTCCAACTGTTCCAACTTGCTTGGTTAATCAAATGGGGTACTGGATACCCTGGCCATCTTTACCCAACCCTTGTCCTGGATTATAACCCAACGACATCATTTCTTGAGTGGCTGACATCACCTCATCAGAAATGTGGGGTTCGAGTAATGGTGCTTCAATAGCATGGTATTGGGCATTGCTTATTTCCAAATTATGAAAACTAATTGGCTCAACATCCTTATTGGCATTGATGAACGACATGTCTCCATGCTGAGGAATCTCTGGTTCAGCATTGAACGTGACCAGGCTATTATTGATAATGTACTTCAGTTGTTGGTGAAGGGTGGAGGGGACTTCCCCTGCCATATGGATCCATGGTCGTCCCAAGAGTAGGTTGTATCCCGAATCTATCTTGAGCACATGAAAGGATACGCAGAATGTATGAGGGCCAATTTCGGTTGGCAGCTCAATTACTCCAACCGAGTTACGGCGGGCTCCATCAAAAGCTTTGATGATAGTATGGCTACTCCGAATTCGGTTGAGATTGATATTCATTTTCACTAAGGTGGCATATGGCAGATATTCAAAGATGAACCTCCATCTATTAAGTCTCCAGCCACCATATATCCAGAGTACAAGACCGCAATGTGCAACTGTTTACAATGACCAGTCCCTTCGGGCAGTATGTCATCATCAGTAAAGGATATCACATTAGTGTTGAAAATGTGATCAACCATGTGTTGAAATTTTTCTATATCCACTGATGTCGGAAGATAGGCTTCTTCCAAAACCTTTAACAAGACCTTCTGGTGATTCTCGAAAGTTAGGACCAAGTCCAAAATTGATATTTGTGGTGGAGCTTCCTTCAAGCTTAAAACCACCGAGACTTCGTTATGACCCATAGTGCGGAGGAATTTTTCAATCTTCTCCATGGGTATTTTCCCCTTTGATTTGGTGGTGGGGTTCATCACCCGATGGGGAAGATATAGTGGATTTTCCTTCGACACTGCAGTAGTGTTATGTGAGGTGGATCCTTCACCTTCTCCATAATTCAACGGAACCTTGCGCAAGCTAACAATAGGATATTGTGTTCTGCATGGCAAGTTGATTGGCTCGGGAGCGGCCACTTTCAAAGGATCGCTTCCTCCTTTGAGCTGAATTATCGGTGTTGTGAGAATAATATTAATCCCTTCATCTTCAGTAGATATAACTGCTACCACACTTTTCCACTTAGTAGGGCCTGCATTCTCACTTGCTCATAACACAGTGTCGTTATCTGCCAAGCACAATACACCACTGTCGATTAGATTTTGAATAAGGTGGCGGAGTTCGCAGCATTCTTCTGTGTTGTGACCGCGAGACTGGGAGTGGTATTGACATACTCCATCAGAGTTGTACTGTCCCGAACGGGGGTTGATTGGAGGTAGAAAGGAACTGATCCTTCATTCATTGATTAACATGTGAAGGATTTCCTCCATGGGTTGGCCCAAATAGGTGAATTCCCGTTTGTCGGCGAAATCCCGACGGGCTTTGGAATTTGTTCTCTTCGTCACTTTGTCTTCCAGCATTTCATTTTCTTAAAGGGAAGAGGGAATATTCATGACGATTGGTAGGAGACTGGCATGCTCCTGGCTGATTAATTGCCGAGTCACTTGATGCTGATAAGTCACCAGTTCCGCCAATTGCTCAATTTGTTTGCAGAGAGCTTTCATCTTTTGTTCCATTGTGAACTGGAACTTAGCATAATCCCATCTGTCATCACCATCTTTGATGGTCTGGGGGGAGTCACAACTGAAGCTGGAACTCTGTCCATTGCTCCAATTAATCATGTTGACCTCTTCTTCTTTGTGTTGAGGAAGAGGGTTGTCTTATATGTGAGGCTGATCGGGTTTGGTGACTACGATCTCTCCATTTTCTATTAGGTCCTGGATCTTGTGTTTGAAGGCCCAACAATCCTGAGTATCATGTCCAGGTGCCCCGGCATGATAAGCACATTTCCTAGCAGCATTGAAACCTCGTCCATTAGGGCTGGCTGGTGGAAGAAGATGCGTAATTTTCTTCTGCGTTGTAAGAAGATTAAGAATGTTCTCGATGGTATCCCCTAAGGGTGTAAACACTCGATGGCGTTTGACTTCTCCACCTTTTGGTACTGGAGGGTTTGCAGACTGTGCTAGAAAGGGAGTGTAGTTTCTCCTTTGAATGGGCATACTTTGATTTCCTTTTTGTCCCTGTAGTATCAGGGAAACATCTTCCTCTTTCTTTTTATGGACCTTCTGGGGGTTGTTACCATAATTTCCAGATTGGATGTGATCATCAACAACTTTGAGTGCTGCTAGGTCTTGAATATTTCTTGACTTCAACCCCATTTCAGCCATCTCCTCTTGTTTAACCATTTTAGAAAATGGTTTGCCGATGTCGGCTAAAACTCTCTCATAGAAGGGAGCTTCTTGTATGTCTATGAATGTCATGACCATTTTTGCTTCTGTCATGGCAGGACTAACTTGGGCAGCCATGCGTCTCCACCTTTGGGCATACTATCTGAAAGACTCATTAGACTATTTTTTGATCTTGGTAATTTGATACCGATCGGGAGCCATCTCAGTTTGAAAACTGTATTGAGTGAGGAAGGCATGTTCTAGCTTTTCCCAAATGTGAATTTTGGAGTTGTCTAATCTTATGTACCACGAACGGGCTTCTCCAGTTAGACTCTTTTGGAACAATTGCATTCTGAGTTTTTCATCCTCTGCATAGGATCCCAGTTCTCCAATAAAGACTTTTAAATGTTTATAAGGATCCCCTAACCCGTTATATTTTTCAAAGTAAGGAGTTTTAAATTTTTCTGGATAGTGAACACCAGGAAAAATACATAGATCAGCATATGAAACACTCCAGTGTGTTCCAATTCCTTTGATAGCGCGAAGGGTCTCTTCCATTTGGAGGACTTTCTTTTTGATGTCACCATTGTCTGGATCTCCAGTGGGATGGGCAGCATCCTGCGTTTTGTTGGTCGTATCCAATTGTGGCTCTGGTATGGTAATGACCAGAATTCCTCCTTGCGTGGAGGGCTTAGTATGTATGGGTATTTTCTGACCCTGTGTAGACTGGTGTAATTCTTTTAATAGAACATCCAAATCTGTAATCTGTTTACTTAATCTGTCGAACTCTTTGCGAGAAACTGGATTAAGTTCAGTCTGGTCAGATGACGACATGATTGACTGTAGGCCTGTTACCTTTTTGGACTTTGACCGGGTAGTAGGTCCGATTGATTCCCTGCGAAAGACTGACATAGTTTAGTCCTTAGGGAAGGTGTATAATGGCATGCTATATGATGTGTCCATTTCAGGAATTTTATCCTGCAAAATGGGTGTCAGCTGTTCGTAGCATGTATGTGGACATATTGCTTCATATTTCTCATTATATGGAGATAGATATGGAATGAAATTACAAGTAATTGTGTTTACAAGTAATTGAAATGAGGGCGTGAAGAGACTTTCCTTCATTTTAGGTTTATCAGAGGTTGACCTTTCTTAGGTTACTCTTGCGGCTTTTTGGCATGAAGGTTCCCAAATCATCGCAATGTACTAGACGGGAAGTTAATCCGGTCTTTCAATTGGAGCGAATTTGGGTGGTGCCTTTCCTGAGCCTCAGAGAATTAGTCTTCTCACGAGTCCTGTGATAACCCAGGATTTCGAATAATCTAAAATTTGCGAATAATTTTTTTTAATTAATATTAATATTAATTATCAATTTTGTGACAAGTTTCTGTGATACGTGTATCGAGAAGGTCAATTTATGTATTAACTAATAAAATTAGAGTAGAGTTGTGCTTAACGGAGAATAGAAACCCTAACCCTAATTTCTGGAACGGGATTCGATAGCAAATATAATTAAAATAATTATATTAATATGTGTGTGTTTGAACGGTATAGAATTTTTGATCAATGATTGATCGGATAAGGTTTAAAATTAATAACACCTAATAAGAGATTAGAAACCCTAATCTCAGGATTAGAAACCCTAACGTACCGTTAGAAACCCTAATCAAAAGCCGAGAAACCCTAAATTCATGTTCGGGAATCCTAAAACCCTAATTAGGAAACCCTAATCCTAATTGGTAATTATAAGATGTGTATTAAACTTTGATATGATTAGAAAACCCTAATTATATTCTTAGTTATCTTAATTGCCATTTTACAAACCCTAATTATAATTTAGAAAATTTATTTTTCTAATTAAAACCCTAATTCGTGGGTTATAAACTCTAATGACCATTTTGATCCTAATTGCTAAATTAAGCAATTTTAATTAGAAATATTAATCCTAGTTAGCAAGATTTAATGATTAGGAAATATTATTATAATTATTGAATCCTAATTATAATTTTGGAATATTAATTTTCTATTTTGAAAACTAAAATTCGAAAATATTGGAAATTAAATTGTAAACCCTAAAGGGTTCAAATCCTAAACCCTAGTCCAAACCCTAAACCCTAAGAGTTTGGAAATTTGACCATATTGCCATTAAAATTATTTTCCAAATGACAAAATTGCCATTTTATGAATTTTTTTAAAGGTAACTTGTAAGAATTTCCAAAGCTTTAGTTGTTCAACAACTTTGTTGACATTGTGGCTCATAAAATCTAAGAAAATCAGCCCTACGTGACAGCCAACATCAGCCATTCATTGAATCAAAGCATTATATAATAGATTAAGAGAGAGAAAGTCACTAATATTACTCATTTTGCTATCAAGCTCTCATCTACTCTCTCTCTCACCAAGATCTCCGAATTCTTCAAGTAGATCAGTCATAAAACACCTCTCTAAATCACCAATATCAGATTGGAGATCTAAGATCAAGGATTGGAGCAAGAAAGGTATAACCCTAAAACCTATTTTGATCTTGTATACTAAGAAAGTTTTTGTGTTTAAGTGTTTAAATCAGTGCTAGAGGATGTTATATGATGATCTATCATAGATCCATAGCATCAAAGTTGGTAAAAATCGAAGTTTTCAAAAACTGTTCTTTAGCAATTTTTGTGGCCTGACAAGAAATGTCAGTCGCCACAGATCCTTACTCGTTTAAGATTTTTGTTGTTTTAAGTTTTTATTTTGTAGCTTGGTACGAGGTCTTTAGTCTGAAAAAGTAATCAGAGCCATTTGATATAGGGATCAGGAGGTATTAACGGTCAAACACCGTTGACCGGGCTTGAACGAGTAAAAATCTGGGTAACTTAAAAAATTTGAAATCAGCGCCTGACAAGATTTTCTAAGCAACAGATCTGACAGTTGTTTTGCGTTTTGATAATGTTATGATAAACATGTTGTAGCTGGTATAATGAACTATAGATCTGGGTTTTTTTGGCCTCTTAAAACATCAACACATGGAACCAAGTAGATGGTCAAACTAGTTCATACGGCCACGACTTAGCGTTTCTGGAATTTCCAGAAACGGGAAGAATAGCCTTCTGACAAGCTTTGACCGAGCTGGATCTTCCGATGTTAATGTTATTTGATTAATATGTGGTTATAGTTATGTTCTATGACATGAGGACTAAAGATTTAAACGTTTATAACACCAATAAAAAGACCAGAACATCAAATTATTGGGGCTTGAAAGTGGTACCTATAAACTGCCTGGATTTCTGGTTACCCAGAAAACCCAGGAACGATATGACAGTTAGTTTGGAGAGCTAGATCTTGCTAGATTGTTATGTTATGGCTCTGGTAATGATTGGAAAATGTAGTACTACAAGTATACTACACGATCAATGCACAAACGATCACAGAAACACGGGATTAAAATATATTAACAGTCAAACGTGGACCCTTAAGCTCGAAGCTGTCAGTGTTCTTGAGCTCAAGAACACCAACAGCGACGCTTTCTATCGCTAAAGACCAATAGCGACGGTTTTAATTATTTTATTTTCTTAATATTCTGAAAATTATTTAAAAATAGAAATAAATTCTAAAAATTACCAAAAATGATTTTAAAAATTATTTTAAATTATGAAAAATAATTTCTGACTAATTGGAATATTTTTCTTTAATATTTATAATTATTTAAATATTAAAGGTATTTAATTAGTGTATTAAATAAATTAGAGAAAAATGATTTAATATTATAAAAAATCAATTTAAATAAGAGTAATGTATTTAAAAATATTTTGAGTTATAAAATATAATTTTCAATATTTTTGGAGAATTTTCATTAATAATTTAATATTAATGATATTAGATTTATTTAATTATTAAATTAAATAAATAAGATAAAAATGATTTTAATAATTTAAAAATCATTTTAATTAAGAATAAAGTGTTAGAAAATATTTTAAATTATAAAATATAATTTTCAATATTTTTGGAAAATTTTCATTAAGAAATTAGTATTAATGATATTGGATTTATTTAATTGTTATATTAAATAAATGAATTAAAAATAGTTTTATTGATTTAAAAATCATTTAAAAATGAGAAAAATGATTTAAAAATATTTTATGTTATATTTAATGACTTTTAATATTTAGATAATAATATTTATATATTAATGGTGATGATTTAAAAATTATTTTAATTATTTTAAAAATTATTTAAGTAGAATATTGATGATTTAAAAATATTTTAGGTTATTAATAATAACTTTAATATTTTGACAAGTATGTTATTAATATTTTTATATTATTAAATATTAATAATGATAAGATTATTTGATAATTAAATCATTTAAAAATGATTTAAGTGTTTGAAAAATTATTATGAATTATAATAAGTGTTTATAAATTATTAAAAGCTTCCGAAAAATATTATAAACGATATTTGACTTATCTAATATAATATTGAAGCTTAAAGACCAAGTTTAATTGACAATCAATGTGTTAATTGTCGGATAGGGTGACCAGAACTCCGAGAATGGACCAAAATCCAACCAGACTGAAATAGTTAGACTTGATAAGTGTTTATATAGGTTATAAACACTAATGTGGCTATGTGGTAATGTGCCTAGGAGAAGTTTGACTGTAAAATATAGTGTTAGGTGTTATAAATGTTTGTACTAATTGTGAGACGGACATTATTGGTTATAGGTCTTTCGAAAACAGATAAGTGTATTGTGTAGCTGTAGTCAACGAAAGAGGCAAGTTCCCTAACTCAACCTTGAGTTATATTCATTCAATTGTTATGGTGGTTAATTATTGTTGATTAAGCCACGTCCAGAGATTTATTGTTGTTTATTCGCAGTTAGTGCATGTTTAATAATTCAAATTGAATTACTGATTCGTAAAATATACGTTTGTAGAATTACTGCTGTTGGATATTCATATTCGTAAAAGATAGAATTGACAGTATAGATAATTCCTATTTATTATCAAATTATGTTGAGAAATATCTTAGCTAATTATTCTAGCTAAACAAACATTTGTTAGAACTTGATAAATTCAAGAAAAGAATTCAATTGTTAGTAATAGATTGATGCCAATTATTTCGGCTAGATCGATAAGTAAATAGAATATGAAATCACAGTATTTTGTTGTTAAATCAAAATCTTAATTCTAAGACTGAGAAGAACAACCTTTTATATAAAGGGAACATTTTGGGTCGTGAATTCGACCTTTGCGCGCATTTTGAGTATTATGCATAATATAGGGTACAAGGAGTTGGCCGGCTCTAAGTACTTGCAGAGGAGTATGATTTAATCTTTATGGTTATCTGATACTCCTGGTATGTATCAAAGTAAATCTTTGATAGATACCCAAGAAAATAAGTTCAAAGATCTAGTGTGATCGCTCAGCATAAATCTGGAAAACATTCCACATTGTTATTGCGTAGAATTGATTCTTGATTATTCAATTGAATATCGTAGAAACTTTGAAAGCGTTGTACTCTTTCATTATCAAATTATTGTGTTATATAGAAAGGGAGAAGACTTGTTATTTATTAACCCGTTGTTCAGCTAATTAAAAGTTCCCCGAACTTTGGTTTCATTCTATCAAAATATATAGTCTATTATTTATGATTCATATACAATTATTCTATGTCTTAACTTGCGGGGTAAACTAGTTGCTCACCCTTGCTATAAATAAAACATTTCAGCTAGGAACGAAGAGGCCAGCGGGTCAAAGAAGAATAAAGGCAAAGGCAAGATGCTGGAGTAGTTATAAAGAACATTATTATTATTATGTTGTATTATAAACCCTTTTTGTTTATCTAAGGGGTATGTTTGTAATTTAAGGTTAGAAAACCTGGTACTTATGTATTAACAACTTATGTTAATGATTTATATATTCCTATTTTTATATGAATGGGTAGTTAAATGATATTATAGTGTGAATCGTGAACACCAAATTCAGGAGTCAGGTAACCCAGATTTGGGGGTGTCACAGGTTGGTATCAAAGCCGTAGGTTATAAACCTTAAGTGGGGTGGGGAAAGACCTAGGATTATAACCATAAGCGACGAGATAGAGAATACTCATTTAGAGTACTAAGTGAGAGATTGCCGAAGTGCAATGATAGTGAGAAATGGGGACACATAGTGTGAGGAGTTTGTACTAATGAAGTACTAATCAAGTTATTTAAATTGATTGTAGGATGTCTGGAGAAGATCAAATGAGTACGGAGATGGTAGCGGCTGTTGCACCAATTCCAGAAGCCGAGGTGCCAGCGCAAAGTGAATCGGTTGATAAGGTGGAGGAAGATCAACCTATGGTTAATCTGGGGAGCGATCATGACGATTATCCCGAGATGTATCTGAGTGGAGATGAGGAGGTAGAGTCTGAGCCAGCTATGGTAGAGATAAAGAATAAGACTACAGTTGAAAAACAAGATCAACTAGTTGCAGAAGTTCAAGAACTCCGGAGTAAGGCGTTTCTCTTGGAGCAGCTATGGAAGACAGAATGAGCGTTATGCGAAATGACTGAAGAAAGAACGATCTCAAGGCGCAGGTAGACAGAATGAAGGCGGAAGGTGGTGAATCGTCTGAAGGGACGATCAAGCAGCAGAAAGACAAGAAGAAAAGGAAGATGGACAACGATAGCCCTAATTCAAAAAAGTCAAGCTCGAAGAAGAAGCAAGCCTGTGGCAAGTATGGAAAGAGTCATTTGGGGGAATGTATGTTATAATTATGGTCGGGAAGGACATCTATCACTAAATTGTCCTAAACCAAAGAAAGGAGGATGTTTTGCATGTGGTGAAATGAGTCACATGGTTAAGAATTATCCTAAAAGGAAGAAAGATGGAGGGAGTGGACGTTAGATAACTTAGATATAAGTTATAATATCTTTTGGTAGAAGTTTCTGATATTAAGATATGTAATATCAATAACGATGTTTGAACATATGTAAATGTATGTTTGTATGGATGAAATCTTTATTTTCTATATGAATATAAGATTAAAATAAATTTGTGTGTTTTTAGAACTCATACTTATGGTATGTTCATGACTCATAATTATATGAAATGTTTTGAACCTCTCAGCGAATGGACGCCAAAGGTCTGACTAGGATAAGTTCATACACTCGTATAATTGTGGTAAGTTCCTGAACTCATAAATGTGGTAAGTTTGATGAACTGGTAATAACCGTGTGTGAATGGAGAATAACAACTTTTTGTATAAAGTTGTGTTGTTAATCCTGATATGATTTTAAAAGGGATAGTAATATGTGAAGTACTAAATGTACTATGTGTTATTTGAATAAATATGCGATTATGCGAGAATTAATATAAGATTTTTATTTAAATCAGATCATGCCGCCTAGACGACAGGATCGAAACCAACGAGAAGAACATTCAGTGAATAACGAAGGAGGTCAAGCTGACCCAATGCAAAACTTTGCAGATATGATAGCCCAAGCTATGGAGAATAGAGCTACCGCAAGAAGAGGAAGAGCGAGAGAACAATCAACTGATAGATTGACTAATTTCAAGGACTTTAAAGCAGTGGGACCGCCAGAATTCAAGGGAACCACCGATCCGATTGAAGCCCAAACATGGGTAAAGGAGATGGAGAAAGCATTCATCATTGCACGTGTGGCAGAAGAGCAAAAGACGGCTTTTGAAACTTATCTGATGAAGGGAGAAGCCAATTACTGGTGGGAGACGAACCAAGCAAGAGCTGGTACAGAGGTGGTGTTGTGGACAAGATTCAAGGAGTTTTTCTTTGAGAATTACTTCTCACCAAGTATGCAATCCAGAATGGAAGTCAAATTCTTAGAACTAAAGCAGGAGAACATGTCGGTATCTGAATATGCTGCCAAATTCAACGAGCTGGCAAGATTTACACCTCATCAGGTGGACACAAAAGCAAGAAAGGCGCGAAGATTCGAGAATGGACTGAAACCAGGGATATTCAACAAAGTAACAGTATTGCAGATCAACACGTTCACGGATCTGATGGAGAAAGCATTAATTGTTGAAGGAGGGAGCGAAGCAGCGTCTCGATTTCATCAGGAAAAGAAGAAGAAGACAAATGACGGAGGAAGCAGTGGAGGAAGTAATCCAAATAAGGGAAAATGGAATGAGAATACCCAGTCGGGTAATAAGATAGAAGATAATAGGAAGGGAAGGGAGCCATGTTCGAATTGTGGGAAGAACCATGCTGGAGTTTGCCTGAAGAAGAAAGGAGTCTGTTATAACTGTGGGCAAGAGGGGCATATGTCACCCAATTGTCCTAGTCCGAAGAAAATTCAAGGTTGCTTTGGATGCGGATCGACTGATCATTTGGTTCGAAACTGTCCGAAGAAGAATGCGAAAAAGGAAAGTGGCAACAAGGGACTCAGTGGCGGAACCTTGGCGATTCGAGGATCTACACAGCCAGGAAGACCAACGGCCCGCACATTAAACATGACGGCACAAGATGTAGTGGCAACTTATGACGTGGCAGCAGGTAATGATTTCATTACGTGAATAATAGGAGTTAGATAATTTTGTGAACTATTTTCTTTTATAGACTCAGGTCACAGGTTAGAATTTAAAACCAAAATTAATATTATGTTGATTAAAATAAATTGATGATACAACTTTAAAAGATTGTAGAATATAAGAAAGCGGTGATTCCGAGGACGGAATCCTTTTAAGGAGGGGTGAATGTGATAACCCAGGATTTTGAATAATCCAAAATTTGCGAATAATTTTTTTTTAATTAATATTAATATTAACTATTAATTTTTTGACAAGTTTCTGTGATACGTGTATCGAGAAGGTCAATTTATGTATTGACTAATAAAATTAGAGTAGAGTTGTGCTTAACGGAGAATAAAAACCCTAACCCTAATTTCTGGAACGGGATTCGATAGAAAATATAATTAAAATAATTATATTAATATGTATGTGTTTGAACGTTATAGAATTTTTTATCAATGATTGATCGGATAAGGTTTAAAATTAATAACACCTAATAAAAGATTAGAAACCCTAATTTCAGGATTAGAAACCCTAACGTACCGTTAAAAACCCTAATCAAAAGTCGAAAAACTCTAAATTCATATTCGGGAATCCTAAAACCCTAATTAGGAAACCCTAATCCTAATTGGTAATTATAAAATGTGTATTAAACTTTGATATGATTAGAAAACCCTAATTATATTCTTAGTTATCTTAATTGCCATTTTACAAACCCTAATTATAATTTAGAAAATTTATTTTTCTAATTAAAACCCTAATTCGTGGGTTATAAACTCTAATGACCATTTTGATCCTAATTGCTAAATTAAGCAATTTTAATTAGGAATATTAATCCTAGTTAGCAAGATTTAATGATTAGGAAATATTATTATAATTATTGAATCCTAATTATAATTTTGGAATATTAATTTTCTATTTTGAAAACTAAAATTCGAAAATATTGGAAATTAAATTGTAAACCCTAAAGGGTTCAAACCCTAAACCCTAGTCCAAATCCTAAACCCTAAGAGTTTGGACATTTGACCATATTACCATTAAAATTATTTTCCAAATGACAAAATTGCCCTTTTATAAATTTCTTTAAAGGTAACTTGTAAGAATTTCCAAAGCTTTAGTTGTTCAACAACTTTGTTGACATTGTGGCTCATAAAATCTAAGAAAATCAGCCCTACGTGACAGCCAACATCAGCCATTCATTGAATCAAAGCATTATATAATAGATTAAGAGAGAGAAAGTCACTAATATTACTCATTTTGCTATCAAGCTCTCACCTACTCTCTCTCTCACCAAGATCTCCAAATTTTTCAAGTAGATCAGTCATAAAACACCTCTCTAAATCACCAATATCAGATTGGAGAGCTAAGATCAAGGATTGGAGCAAGAAAGGTATAACCCTAAAACCTAATTTGATCTTGTATACTAAGAAAGTTTTTGTGTTTAAGTGTTTAAATCAGTGCTAGAGGATGTTATATGATGATCTATGATGATCTATCATAGATCCATAGCAACAAAGTTAATAAAAATAGAAGTTTTCAAAAACTGTCCTTGAGCAATTTTTGTGGTCTGACAAGAAATGTCAATCACCACAGATCCTTGCTCGTTTAAGATTTTTGTTGTTTTAAGTTTTTGTTTTGTAGCTTGGTACGAGGTCTTTAGTCTGAAAAAGTAATCAGAGCCATTTGATGTAGGGATCCGGAGGTATTAACGGTCAAACCCCGTTGACCGGGCTTGACCGAGTAAAAATCTGGGTAACTTAAAAATTTGAAATCAGCGTCTGACAAGATTTTCTAAGCAACAGATCTGACAATTGTTTTGCGTTTTGATAATGTTATGATAAACATGTTGTAGCTGGTATAATGAACTATAGATCTGGGTTTTTTTGGCCTCTTAAAACATCAACACATGGAACCAGGTAGATGGTCAAACTAGGTCATACGACCACGACTTAACGTTTCTGGAATTTCCAGAAACGGGAAGAACAGCCTTCTGACAAGCTTTGACCGAGCTGGATCTTCCGATGTTAATGTTATTTGATTAATATGTGGTTATAGTTATGCTCTATGACATGAGGACTAAAGATTTAAACCTTTATAACACCAATAAAAAGACCAGAACATCAAATTATTGGGGCTTGAAAGTGGTACCTATAAACTGCCTGGGTTTCTGGGTTACCCAGAAAACCCAGGAACGATCTGACAATTAGTTTGGAGAGCTAGATCTTGCTAGATTGTGTTAGTTCTTAGTAGGCACAAGTTATCTAGAAGGGGGGGTTGAATAGATAATTTATAATCTTTTTCTTTGTAGCTTGATCTAAGATAATTATTAAGACTTTGCGGAATTAGTGTTTGTTTTAATCTCTTTTATCAAGCAATGTAGTTATGAGCAGTTAAGGCAGTTATGGCAGATATAGCAGTTATAGTATGAATGTAAATGACACAGTTGTTTTTAAGTGGTTCGGAGCAGTCAAAGCTCCTAGTCCACTCTTCTACTCAACGAGTAGGATATCCACTAAGGATGTCTTAAACAATCTTCTGAATCACACAGATTCCTTCTAGACCAACAGTCTAGGAACTTTTCCAGTTCACTTTTGAACTCTTCAAGTCCAACAGACTTGGCTTTCTTACAGTTCACTGCGAACTCTTCAAGTCCAGCAGACTTGATATACTTCTTCAGTTGATTGATGATTGTTGTTGTTGCGTTCTGAAGGTTGCTACTCAGTTTGCTGTGTAAGCTCTGGTTCGTAGTAGCTGAGTAGCTGAGCAAGCTTTGTAATATCTCAGATCGTAGAGTTGAGCCTTAGAGAGTTCTTCACGTTGAATGTTTTATGCTTGGTACTTCTTTCATCTATCTGATCTGTATATATGTGATGTTGAAAACTATCCGTTGGATCCATCCGTTGTGGCATTAAATGCATCTGAATTTTCTGTACTGTGATGGAGACATTTCTGTACATCTTCTGAATTCTGCATTCTGGACCACTGACACTGCAGGCTGTTTTTTCACCTACCACCTGAAAAGGTGTTTTGTCCCTTTTCATTCATAGTACTATCCTTAGCTTCTTCAATACGCTTCTTTGTTGCATCCTAAGGATATTTCATTTATTCTGGGACTGATGGGCACTGTAGCATTTAGGATCCATTCCTCGTAATGTTGAATTAACAACTCATGAGGCTTTAACGTTTTCTGACATGACAGATGTTGTTCTACGATTTGGATTGTTGTGCTCTATGATTCAGATCGTGTTGTTGACTCTACGATCCCAAGAGCGTACTACGATCGCTGACTCTGCATACTACGATCGTAGAGTTAGCTTGGTGAACGTTGAGTCCACTCTACGATCGCTGACTCTGCATACTACGATCGTAGAGTTAGCTTGGTGAACGTTGAGTCCACTCTACGATCGCTGACTCTGATCTTGTCCGACTGCGATCTCTGCATTTGTTCAGTGAACTCTACGATCGCAGAGTGTGGTCTACGATCCTTGTCTTTGACTTTGGTATCGCTAGACTCTGCGACTCTGAGCGTACAGTGCATTTCACACTTAGCTTTGGCAGATTGTCGTTCGGCTTATAGGCAGGCTGTCTCTACGATTCAGAACATAACTTCCTCAGTACACTACGATCCTGAGGAGGCTCTTCTCGATACACTACGATCCTTCTTCGTTTCCCCTGGAAGTCTACGAACTCTGAGATCTCACCATCTTGCATACTCCTGTTCTGCCTTGATAGCTCCCGAGTTGACTCTGACTCTCCTGGCAGACTACGACTTTTGGTGCAGTGCTTCGACGATCAGACAAGCCTATCTATTACATCATAAGGTCAACCTAACAGTTTTGATCTTTTTATCTATTGCATTCTAGAACAGAATGATACACGTTGAAAACTTAGATCAGCCTAACAATCTTGATCTTTCCATTACTAAGTCCTTGTACATAAATTAAATTTTAAGGACCTTACAATAATCACAAGTATATTAAAACATCAAATCATGCTATGCATTTTCCCAACAATCTCCCCCTATTTGATGTTGACATAACTAAGGAGATTTGCTGTTATGATTATTGATTATATGCAGTGCAGAAGAATAAACATGACTTAGTATTTCAGTGAGCAGCTGAAATTTCTAGAGAATAAGCATGAATTTATTGATGTATGAAGATAGATGTTACATTTGAAATAGATACATCAATAAGAAGTGAAAATTTAACTTATCTCTATTTTCTTGGCTTCTTACTCCTTGGAGGATTTGCCTTTTCTTCTGCTCTCCTTTTTCTGCTGGCTTCATCTCTTTTAGCCAAATCTTCGAGCTCACTGGGACTTAGTCTTGGATTGTGGTCGTGCCTGTTCATAAATGCCGGATCTCCAATTGGCATTCTTAGGCCTGTTGCGGTTACTCCTTGTGAGCTAGAAGCTGGCCATTGACTTCTTAAAGGTTGAGCCACTAAGACTTCCTGCTGATCTTATCGTTGAGTCTGAGAGATATGTCTTACAAGCGGATTTCTAGTTGTTTGGAATCCGCGTCCCTTGTGCCCTTGGTCTGCACGATCTACTTCCCGATCTCCCTTGCTTCTTTTCTCCCCCTTTATGTCAGTATCAAGAGTGCGAATGTCATCTGACAGACGAGCAATTCCTTGGACAAGTTCATTCAGCTGACTTTTGGTCTGAGCAATGTCTTCTCTATTTTCTTCAATGAGAATTTCAGACCTAGCTTCTCTTTGTTGAAGAATGGATAGAATGTTGTCTGTTTGTTGGCCGCTGCTGACATAGAATTGTTGAAACTCTTTAACAGCAGTTTGGAGATTCTGAATGCTTTGCAACATCTGTTTGTTCTGAGATTCTTGAGTTTGCTGTAAGATGAAGACTGCATCCCTATGTCGTTTGGCTGCTTGGAAGTGAATGTCATCCCTGTCCTTTATGCTTTGAAGTATTTCTCTGATGATCTCTTTTAGTGTTTTGGACAATTCAGAGCTCAGAGATTGTGGAAGGGTGTTTGCAGCATTGATCATGGATGCCAGTCTTAGCTGAATCAGTTCAGAGTGATCGTCAAGACTTTCTTCTAGTTCCTTGATCACTTTCTTAGACATAGCAGATAGATCGGCCTTGGTAGACAATTCTGAGAGAATCTCATCCATCTGGGGAATTCTTGAGGAAGAGGGTGGTGTATTGTTGAATTGTTCTTTTAGGGAACACAGAGCAAGTTCAAGATTAAAGGAGTCATTACTGGACGAGGAAGGGATGTCTGATGGAGGGGCTTGTGTTTGGATGTTTGGGATAGGTGACTCTACGATTCTGATATTTGATTCATCCATCTGTTTGTGTTTGGATGTTTGGAGCTGAGCAAAGTTGGCTTGTTCTGGTTCTTTAGTCACAGAATTTTGGAATTCTGTAACTGGAAACTGATTTACTGGGTTGAGGACTACTTCCATCCATTTAGGAAATTCATAGAAATAGCTAAATGAAGATGATGGTTGATGATTAATCCTAAAGCTTGTGGGGATAGTCAGTACCTCAGATGTGACATTTGATGAGGAATAGTTTGTAATCAACTTTTTAGCAAAGATGACTTCCCTTGGAAATCCATGAGCCAGAACTATGATCGCTGGATATTCCTTGAAGCTCCAGAACATGTGGTCCCATGATTTCAGAATCTGAGCTTGATGGTATGCCATCATGGGTAGGTAAGAAAACATTTGATTGTACAGGTAGCTTCTGTATCCATCTCTACCTACACCAGTTATTTCAAGCTCATCATCATCATCCTCTTTTTCTTCTTTGTTGTCTTCTGAAGAGTCCATTAACTCAATGACCTTTGACATTGGTTCATCTTTATCTTGAGCAAGGACTTTTTCTTTATTCATTAAGATATTGTGAGGCTCCCCCTCAATATGATCATCTTCCTTTAGAAACTCCCCCTCAGCTGGAACTTCTTCTTGAGCAGTAGGCTTCTCCCCCTTAGCTGATGCATTCTTTTCTTCTGTTGCTTGGGGAAGTTCTACTTTTACAGCCATGCTCTTGGCTTCCTTCTTCAAAACTTTTTCATTTTCAAGAATATACTTCTTGACCAACCTTCTCTTTGCTTTGCCAGTGTTTTCTTTGGTTTTCCTACCACATTGACCTGCCACTGTTCTTAAAGCAACTTCCTCCATTTCTGCCACACTTGGCCTGGTTTCAGAAAACAGCAGGGTCTCTACGATTGAAGACACTGTTGGTCTTTTGGACTCATGACCAGCTTTATTCTTCTTTAAGAGTTGTGAAATGGTGGTTTGATCCTCTTCAGCCTCTTCTTGCTGTTGTATGTTCCTCAGCCTCCTTAGAGTTTCTATGTCAGAGGACTCTACAGGCATGTTAGTTGCAGATCCCTGAGGCTCTTCGACTTGAGTTCCCCTCAGCTTTCTCTTGCCCTTGCTTTTCCTGACAAGGCTAGAGGGTTCTCCTTTATCTGCTTCTTCTTCTTCTCCAGCCTCATTGACAATAGAAATTCCTGCTTCCCCTTGCTCCCCAGTTCTCCCACTTGACTCTGTCATCGTTCTTGTATATTCAGCCGGGTTTCTTTCCCAATTTTTAAACAACTGCTGTGTCATTCTCCGGTTTGGGTTGATGGCTTCTCCTTCATCATCCCCAATTTTATCACCCACAACAGTTTGCAGAATGATGCTAATAAATCTTCCATACAGCATCTTCTGAGGACTTTTCGACTTCTTCGATCCTACAATCCACTTGCCAATTCATTCCAGTAGTATGGCTCCATAATTTAGTTGAATTCCAAGAGTTATTGCAGTCATGAGTTTGAGTTGAACTTCATTAACAGAGTCATGACCTGAACTCTTACAGCAGATACATTTCCCAACAATGTCAGCTAAAAATTCATACCTTTGAGGGAATTCCTTCTTTTTATAGCCTTTTACAGAGGAGTTCTTTTTGTGATGCATTTTCTTCAATCCCTCTTCAAATCTTATGCTGTCGAGAGGTGAGTGCCCTGTATCCTTGAAACCAAGGGCCAGATTGAAGTCTTCTTCCCTTAGCATCATTTCAACTCCTCTTACCCGTGTAGCGATGGTGTTGAGTTCGTACACTCCATTTTTGTAGAACTCTTTCACTAACTCGGGATAGATGAGGGTGTCGGTACTCAGCGCTTCTTCGAGACCTGCCTTCTTTAGTAGTGCTAATGTTTTGTGAAACTTTGGAGGAACATCCTTAAACTCATCGAAACAGAGTCTGTAGCCTGAGATTACATTTGAAACAGCCATGATTCTGTGGTTGAGAAATGGAATGCGATTGAGCTTTTTCTTGAGTTAGGGTTTTGCTCAGAGAGAGAGAGATTATCTTTTGAACTTCAGATTTCAAAAATACGGTTCCAATTAGTTCTTGTAGCTTCCCTCTCTCTTTTTGACTTAGTGGGACAGGTGTCGCTTTTTGCTTGGCTCTACGTCTTGGATTTGCTTGAATGTACTGATTTGCCCTTTGAGTCTTTAGTGCTGAAATGTCCTTAGAATGACTATGATCGTTGAGGTAGTCTTCTGGTCGTTGAGTCTGTCTACCATCCGTACTGTCCTTTTTACTCTACGGTCTACGATCGTCGAGTCCGTTTGACAGTTGTTGAGTCTGATCATCATTCGTAGAGTCTGTCCTTTCTACTCTAAGGTCGTGGACTTCCCTTGATTATGTCTATGATGTTGAGTTTAGCCTTTGTACCTGTTATGGTTAGTACAGTCTAGAGCATATATTTCATGGTTGAAGATTAAGCATCCCTAGTTCACTTAATAACTTATTGAATCTGGATTCATCTAGTGGTTTAGTAAAAACATCTGCAAGTTGATTTTCAGTAGGAATATATTGTAGTGATATAGTTCCATTTTGCACATGATCCCTAATGAAGTGATACCTTATTTCAATATGCTTGGTCCTAGAATGCATAACAGGATTATGAGTTATTGCTATTGCACTTGTGTTATCACAGTGTATGGGTATCGATTTGAAATCAAACCCATAGTCAGCTAGCTGGTTTCTCATCCATAGAATTTGAGCACAGCAGCTGCCAGCAGCAATATATTCAGCTTCTGCAGTCGAAGTGGACACTGAGTTTTGCTTTTTGCTGAACCAGGACACAAGCCTATTTCCTAGTAACTGACAGGTGCCACTGGTACTTTTTCTATCTATCTTACATCCTGCAAAATCAGCATCTGTGTATCCTGTTAGTTCAAATGAGGATTCCTTGGGATACCAAAGCCCCAAGTAAGGTGTGCCTTTGAGATACCTGAAGATTCTTTTTACAGCAGATAAATGAGACTCTTTAGGGTTAGCCTGAAATCTAGCACATATGCATGTTACGAACATTATGTCTGGTCTACTAGCAGTTAGGTACAAAAGAGAACCTATCATACCTCTGTATTGAGTTATATCAATACCTTTACCATTCTCATCTTTGTCAAACTTAGTTGCAGGAGCAATTGGAGTTTTCATGGGGGAAGCTGATTCCATGCCATATTTCTTTAACAAATCTTTGATGTATTTGGCTTGATTTATGAATATCCCTTCATCAGTTTGCTTCACTTGTAATCCAAGGAAGAAATTCAGTTCACCCATCATGCTCATTTCAAACTTGCTCTGCATTAGCTTAGAGAATCTCTTGCATAATTTTTCGTCAGTAGAACCAAAAATGATGTCATCAACATATATTTGAACTAGTAAGACTTTGTCTTTGTGCTTTCTAAGGAATAATGTGGTATCTACCCTGCCTCTAGTGAACCCATTTTCTATTAAGAAGTTAGTTAGAGTTTCATACCATGCTCTAGGTGCTTGTTTAAGACCATATAAGGCTTTATCTAATCTATAGACATAATTGGAAAGGGATGGATTGATAAAACCTGGAGGTTGTTCGACATAGACTTCTTCTTGAAGCTCTCCGTTTAGAAATGCACTCTTGACATCCATCTGGAAGACTTTGAACTTCATGTGGGTAGCAAAGGCAAGAAAGATTCTGATGGCTTCTAGTCTTGCAACGGGTGCAAAAGTCTCATCATAGTTGATACCTTCTTCTTGAGAATAGCCCTTTGCTACTAATCTTGCCTTGTTCCTGATAATGACTCCATCTTCATCCATTTTGTTTCTGAAGACCCACTTAGTTCCTATCACTGGATGATCATTTGGTCTTGGCACTAATCTCCACACTTTGCTTCGTTCAAACTGGTTGAGTTCTTCTTGCATTGCTTCTATCCAACTGGAGTCTTCCATTGCATCCTCTATTTTCTTTGGCTCAATTTGTGACAGGAAGCTTAGATACAAACATTCATTCTGAGTAGCAGATCTTGTTTTGATTCTAGCATTCGGATCTCCAATGATTAGATCCTGAGTGTGATCTCTTGCCCATCTGCTGCCAGTTGGAACATCTGTCCTGATGCCTTCCTGTCTTAAGTCTTCAAGGTCTATTTCTTCTTCTTGTAGTGGAGATTCATTATCTTAGATGGTCCTCTCTATGATTTCATTATCATGCTCTACGACTTCTCTGTCTGGTACTTCACTCGTAGTGTTGGCCTCGACAACTTCAGTCGTAGTGTTTGCATCATTGGTCGTAGTGTCTTGAGGTACTGCTTTGTCTAAGTCAGTTTCATCAAAAATGACGTGTATTGAGACTTCGACATTCAGCGTCTTTTTGTTGAACACTCTGTATGCCTTGCTGTCCGTGGCATATCCAAGGAAAATTCCTTCATCTGATTTTGGTTGAAATTTTGTCTGGTATTGTTTTCCATTGTTGAGAATATACCATGCACATCCAAAGACATGGAAGTAGCTGACATTTGGCTTTCTTCCTTTCCATAGTTCGTAGGGCGTCTTCTTGATCGTAGAGTGGATTAGTGATCTGTTCTGAGTGTAGCATGCAGTGTTGACTGCTTCTGCCCAAAAGTATTCAGGCAGACGGGCTGCTGCTAGCAAAGTTCTCCCAGCCTCTATCAGGGTTCTGTTCTTTCTTTCAGCGACTCCATTTTGTTGAGGAGTTCGTGGAGCTTAGAAGTTATGATTGATGCCATTGTCTGTGCAGAACTGATCCATTTCTGAAAAATCGAATTCTCTACCATGATCACTTCTTATAGCCTTGATTTTCTCTCCTTTCTCGTTCATCACCATTCTGAACATCTTGATTAATATGGAGCTTGTCTCATCCTTTGAAGTCAAGAAGAATACCCATGTGAATCGAGTGTAGTCGTCGACTATGACTAGAGAGTATCTTTTTCCTCCGAGACTGGTTGTTGGTATAGGTCCAAAAATATCCATGTGAAGCAACTGCAGGGGCTTGTCAATGGAGTTATCAGTCTTGCCTTTGAATGAGCTTCTGGTTTGTTTTCCAAATTGACAAGCATTACATAGCCTTTCCTTCACAAAGTTGAACTTAGGAAGGCCAGCCACGAGACCTTTTGATGCCAGTTTGGACATGCTTTTAAAGTTGAGATGGGATAATCTTCGATGCCATAGCCAGCTCACCTCTTCAGAGGCTTTAGCTAGAAAACATATTATTTCGTCTGAGCTTAGTTGTCCAAGATTTACTGTGTAGACATTTCCTTCTCTTGTTCCGGTTAGCTTTACTGCAGATGTCTTCAAATCTCTGACTTGACATTGATTATTGATGAATGTTACTTGATGTCCCTTGTCGCAGAGTTGACTAATGCTTAGAAGGTTGTGCTGCAGACCTTCCACATAGGCCACTTTACTGAATGATATCACACCATTTCCGGCTGAGCCATAGCCTCTTGTCTTGCCAGTACCATTATCTCCAAAGATGACTGAGGGACCCTCCTTTTCTACATAGTTGGATAGTAGAGCTTTGTTCCCTGTTATATGTCTTGAGCAACCACTGTCCAGATACCATGTTGAGGACGTGGAGCTCTTTTCCTGTCAAAACATTTGAACCTTCATTTTGGTACCCATATTTGCATGGGTCCTTCTTTGTTAGTGCCTTTGGGGACCCAAATTTGTCTAATCTTGGGTCTCACATGCATGGAATTATAATAACACTTTGTGGCCTTATGACCATATTTATTGCATATGAAGCATCTATTATAATGCATGCCTGTGTGTGTGTGGTGATTCATCTTCCACTTGGACTTGTATGGTTCCTTAGTCAACCTTCTGTTAAACTGACTCTCTTTCTTCCACGTGTCCTTAGGTTTCATATATAGTAATGAGTGTGCCTTACCTCTATTGTACCTTCCCAGTTGATTCGTAGAGTTGATTTTGTTTGACTCTACAATTCTTCGAGGTTGGTAAGTAGAGGTTGGGTTACTCTTTTCCTTGATGAAACCCAGGCCAGCGTGTGATCCTTTACTTCTCTGAGTATAACTAGAGACAGTGGAACAAGGTTCTTCCAACTGTGAGGATTTTACACAAGCAATACCTCTACCAAAACTTGAGACATTACTGGTGCTAGTTTCCATTATCTTTTCCATACTTGGCTCTGAGATGGATCCCCCAAAGCCTAAGCCCGTTCTGTCGAATGCGCTTTTCTGACTAGAGAGCAGGCAATCCATGGAAGATGTGGATTTGTTCCATGCAGAGATAGTCTTCTCTAGATCCTCAATTTTAGAGGTTAGCATAGACTCTCTTTGAGCATGATGTGTGTGTGTCTGTTTCAAAGTTTCATTCTCAACTTCAAGCTTGGAGAGAAGATTAGTACTTAAAAGGGTTGTTTCAAGCTCTTCTTGAACTTTCTTCTTCTCTTCTTGAAGAAGAGAATGATCTTTAGACAAGACTCTGAACCACTTCATGTATTGATATAGATCAGTGGTTATGCCATGCAAACAAGTTTTTAAGTCACTTATATCTACATCAAGAGAATTAAAATCAAATACCTCATCGATACTTACATCATGTATATTTAGGCTTTGTTTGTCCTTTGCATGTTTGGCCATTAAGCACAGATTGGCCATATGTGGTTCTTCCTCATCTCCAAATTCTGCATTTGAGTCGTTATCTGAATCACTCCATGATCCTCCGGCAACCAGGCCTTTGTCTCTCTTCTGAGGCCCCTTGGTTCCTTTGTATTCTTTCTTTGCCTTGGATTTCTTATTTAGCTCTTCTTTGATAGGCTTGTTGCAGTTGGCAATGAAATGACCAGGTTTCTTGCAGTTGTAGCATAGATCATTTATTTGTTCCTGGCTGACGTAGTTGGTGACTTTCCTTGGCTTACCGAATCTGCCTTGTCGCATGAATCTTCTTAGTCTTTTTACCAGCATAGCAAAGTCATCATCATCGTCTTCATCATCATCATAGTCAGTCTCAGTGATGGCTTTTGATGCACCTTCATTTGCTTTGAGAGCAACACCTTTGTCTTTTCTTCTTCCTTCTGACAGGGTTTCAGCACGTTGAGTTAGCTCCAGCTCGTATGTCAGGAGATTGCCATACAGTTGTTGAACTGTCATCTCATTAAGATTCTTTGACTCTCTTATTGCAGTAGTCTTTGCATCCCACTTGCTCGGTAGAGCTCTCATGAACTTTATGGTCAGATCTTTGTTGGGATAGATCTTTCCATATGCTCGTAGAGAGTTGAGCAGAATGTTGAATCTTTCATAAGTGGCAGTTACATTTTCGCCTTGCACATGAGCAAACATTTCGTACTGCTGTGTTAGAAGAGACTGTTTGTTCTCTCTAACTTCTTCAGTTCCTTCGTGCATGATCAGCAGTGCTTCCCAAACCTCCTTAGCTGTTTTGCTGTTTACAACGTTTTCAAACAGATCGTCCTCTAAAGATTGGAACAGGATGTTCTTCGCCTTTTTGTCAAGTTGGACAGCTCTCTTCTCTGTGTCTGTCCATTCTTCTTTTACTTTTATTTGTACTCTGTTTGGATCGTCAATGGTTGGTGCAAGCTTTGTTGGTATATAGGGCCCATTAAGAACAGTCTCAAATAGATTTTCATCTATTAAGTCCATGTAAGCTTGCATCCTGACTTTCCAGTTCGCAAATTTATCCTTGTTGCACATTGGTGGCTTGCTGCCTCCCCCGGTCCTGGATTCTCTTGGTACGAGTGCCATTGGATCTACTAAAGCGTGTAAGCTGTAAAAATAGAACCTGCTCTGATACCAATTGTTAGTTCTTAGTAGGCACAAGTTATCTAGAAGGGGGGGGGGTTGAATAGATAATTTATAATCTTTTTCTTTGTAGCTTGATCTAAGATAATTATTAAGACTTTGCGGAATTAGTGTTTGTTTTAATCTCTTTTATCAAGCAATGTAGTTATGAGCAGTTAAGGCAGTTATGGCAGATATAGCAGTTATAGTATGAATGTAAATGACACAGTTGTTTTTAAGTGGTTCGGAGCACTCAAAGCTCCTAGTCCACTCTTCTACTCAACGAGTAGGATATCCACTAAGGATGTCTTAAACAATCTTCTGAATCACACAGATTCCTTCTAGACCAACAGTCTAGGAACTTTTCCAGTTCACTTTTGAACTCTTCAAGTCCAACAGACTTGGCTTTCTTATAGTTCACTGCGAACTCTTCAAGTCCAGCAGACTTGATATACTTCTTCAGTTGATTGATGATTGTTGTTGTTGCGTTCTGAAGGTTGCTACTCAGTTTGCTGTGTAAGCTCTGGTTCGTAGTAGCTGAGTAGCTGAGAAAGCTTTGTAATATCTCAGATCGTAGAGTTGAGCCTTAGAGAGTTCTTCACGTTGAATGTTTTATGCTTGGTACTTCTTTCATCTGTCTGATCTGTATATATGTGATGTTGAAAACTATCCGTTGGATCCATCCGTTGTGGCATTAAATGCATCTGAATTTTCTGTACTGTGATGGAGACATTTCTGTACATCTTCTGAATTCTGCATTCTGGACCACTGACACTGCAGGCTGCTTTTTCACCTACCACCTGAAAAGGTGTTTTGTCCCTTTTCATTCATAGTACTATCCTTAGCTTCTTCAATACGCTTCTTTGTTGCATCCTAAGGATATTTCATTTATTCTGGGACTGATGGGCACTGTAGCATTTAGGATCCATTCCTCGTAATGTTGAATTAACAACTCATGAGGCTTTAACGTTTTCTGACATGACAGATGTTGCTCTACAATTTGGATTGTTGTGCTCTATGATTCAGATCGTGTTGTTGACTCTACGATCCCAAGAGCGTACTACGATCGCTGACTCTGCATACTACGATCGTAGAGTTAGCTTGGTGAACGTTGAGTCCACTCTACGATCGCTGACTCTGCATACTACGATCGTAGAGTTAGCTTGGTGAACGTTGAGTCCACTCTACGATCGCTAACTCTGATCTTGTCCGACTGCGATCTCTGCATTTGTTCAGTGAACTCTACGATCGCAGAGTGTGGTCTACGATCCTTGTCTTTGACTTTGGTATCGCTAGACTCTGCGACTCTGAGCGTACAGTGCATTTCACACTTAGCTTTGGCAGATTGTCGTTCGGCTTATAGGCAGGTTGTCTCTACGATTCAGAACATAACTTCCTCAGTACACTACGATCCTGAGGAGGCTCTTCTCGATACACTACGATCCTTCTTCGTTTCCCCTGGAAGTCTACGAACTCTGAGATCTCACCATCTTGCATACTCCTGTTCTGCCTTGATAGCTCCTGAGTTGACTCTCACTCTCCTGGCAGACTACGACTTTTGGTGCAGTGCTTCGACGATCAGACAAGCCTATCTATTACATCATAAGGTCAACCTAACAGTTTTGATCTTTTTATCTATTGCATTCTAGAACAGAATGATACACGTTGAAAACTTAGATCAGCCTAACAATCTTGATCTTTCCATTACTAAGTCCTTGTACATAAATTCAATTTTAAGGACCTTACAATAATCACAAGTATATTAAAACATCAAATCATGCTATGCATTTTCCCAACAGATTGTTATGTTATGGCTCTGGTAATGATTGGAAAATGTAGTACTACAAGCATACTACACGATCAATGCACAAACGATCACAGAAACACACGGGATTAAAATCTATTAATAGTCAAACGTGGACCCTTAAGCTCGAAGCTGTCAGTGTTCAAGAGCTCAAGAACACCAACAGCGACGCTTTCTGTCGCTAAAGACCAATAGCGACGGTTTTAATTATTTTATTTTCTGAATATTCCGAAAATTATTTAAAAATAGAAATAAATTCTAAAAATTACCAAAAATGGTTTTAAAAATTATTTTAAATTATGAAAAATTATTTTTGACCAATTGGAATATTTTTCTTTAATATTTATAATTATTTAAATATTAAAGGTTTATAATTTATTTAATTAGTGTATTAAATAAATTAGAAAAAAATGATTTAATATTATAAAAAAATCAATTTAAATAAGAGTAATGTATTTAAAAATATTTTGAGTTATAAAATATAATTTTCAATATTTTTGTAGAATTTTCATTAATAATTTAATATTAATGATATTAGATTTATTTGATTATTAAATTAAATAAATAAGATGAAAATGATTTTAATGATTTAAAAATCATTTTAATTAAGAATAAAGTGTTAGAAAATATTTTAAATTATAAAATATAATTTTAAATATTTTTGGAGAATTCTCATTAATAAATTAGTATTAATGATATTGGACTTATTTAATTGTTATATAAAATAAATGAATTTAAAATGGTTTTATTGATTTAAAAATCATTTAAAAATGAGAAAAATGATTTAAAAATATTTTAAGTTATATTTAATGACTTTTAATATTTAGATAATAATATTTATATATTAATGGTGATGATTTAAAAATAATTTTAATTATTTTAAAAATCATTTAAGTAGAATATTGATGATTTAAAAATATTTTAAGTTATTAATAATAACTTTAATATTTTGACAAGTTTGTTATTAATATTTTTATATTATTAAATATTAATAATGATAAGATTATTTGATAATTAAATCATTTAAAAATGATTTAAGTGTTTGAAAAATTATTATGAATTATAATAAGTGTTTATAAATTATTAAAAGCTTCCGGAAAATATTATAAACTATATTTAACTTATCTAAAATAATATTGAAGCTTAAAGACCAAGTTTAATTGACAATCAATGTGTTAATTGTCGGATAGGGTGACCAGAACACCGAGAATGGACCGAAATCCAACTAGACTGAAATAGTTAGACTTGATAAATGTTTATATAGGTTATAAACACTAATGTGGCTATGTGGTAATGTGTCTAGGAGAAGTTTGATTGTAAAATACAGTGTTATGTGTTATAAATGTTTTTACTAATTGTGAGATCGACATTATTGGTTATAGGTCTTTCGAAAATAGATAAGTGTATTGTGTAGCTGTAGTCAGCGAAAGAGGCAAGTTCCCTAACTCAACCTTGAGTTATATTCATTCAATTGTTATGGTGGTTAATTATTGTTGATTAAGCCACGCCCAGGGATTTATTGTTGTTTATTCGCAGTTAGTGCATGTTTAATAATTCAAATTGAATTACTGATTCGTAAAATATACGTTTGTAGAATTACTGTTGTTGGATATTCATATTCGTAAATGATAGAATTGACAGTACAAATAATTTCTGTTTATTGTCAAATTATGTTAAGAAATATCTTAGCTAATTATTCTGGCTAAACAAACATTTGTTAGAACTTGATAAATTCAAGAAAAGAATTCAATTTTTTGTAATAGATTGATGCCAATTATTTCGGCTAGATCGATAAGTAAATAGAATTTGAAATCACAGTATTTCGTTGTTAAATCAAAATCTTGATTCTAAGACTGAGAAGAACAACCTTTTATATAAAGGGAACATTTTGGGTCGTGAATTCGACCTTTGCGCGCGTTTTGAGTATTATGCATAATATAGGGTACAAGGAGTTGGCCGGCTCTAAGTACTTGCAGAGGGGTATGATTTAATCTTTATGGTTATCTGATACTCTTGGTATGTATCAAAGTAAATCTTTGATAGATACCCGAGAAAATAAGTTCAATGATCTAGTGTGATCGCTCAGCATAAATCTGGAAACCATTCCACATTGTTATTGCGTAGAATTGATTCTTGATTATTCAATAGAATATCGTAGAAATTTTGAAAGCGTTGTACTCTTTCATTATCAAATTATTATGTTATATAGAAAGGGAGAAGACTTGTTATTTATTAATGTGTTGTTCAGCTAATTAAAAGTTCCCCGAACTTTTGTTTCATTCTATCAAAATAGATAGTCTATTATTGTTGATTCATATACAATTATTGTATGTCTTAACTTGCGGGGCAAACTATTTGCTTACCCTTGCTATAAATAAAACATTTCAGCTAGGAACGAAGAGGCCAGCGGGTCAAAGAAGAATAAAGGCAAAGGCAAGATGCTGGAGTAGTTATAAAGAACATTATTATTATTATGTTGTATTGTAAACCCTTTTTGTTTATCTAAGGGGTATGTTTATAATTTAAGGTTAGAAAACCTGGGAATTATGTATTAACAACTTTTGTTAATGATTTATAGATTCCTATTTATATATGAATGGGTAGTTAAATGATATTATAGTGTGAATGGTGAACACCAAATTCGGGAGTCAGGTAACCCGGATTTGGGGGTGTCACAAGTCCAGTAATCAAACACCGATGGGATAACCTCCTGGTGGAGGGACCACACAATATACATTCACATACATCGCGTATCACCGTATGAAATGATGACATGTGAAAAGCACTAATATCATAAGCAGTTTATAGTGCGAAGCACTAACATCACACACAGATATGATGCGAAACATTAAGCTCAAACAAGACATGCATTCGTACACATTCATCCAATGTAATTGCAACATCCACACACAAGCAGATAACAGTTTTGAAAAGATTGTAATAGCGGCTTAAGTCCTCTTACTGGAGGTCCCCAGCAGAGTCGCCACCTGTCGACGTCGGGATTTTTGGATGTCCCTTTCCGTTACTTGTTCTTTGGTGTTCTCATTTTAGGTGAGATTTGTTTGAAAAAATAAGTGAAAAAGGTCCGACATGTATAATGTCGACAATGGGACTGTTAAGAATCGCCAGTTGGTTTTTTAAATGGTTATACCAACACAACCAAGAAAAGGTTTGCACATTGACCCAGTGATGTGACACTGATATACGGGTCGGTGAAACCGAGATTTATTTAGGGTCCGGGTACTTGGTTATGCGGGGGGAAGGTGTTAGGCACCCCCCGACATCCGTGTTACCACGGTGACCGCCTCTTTTTAAGAAACTATTATCTGAGTGTGTGTGTGTGTGGGTCAATGTGCTGTTATATGAAATTTATGCGAGGCCTCTTTCGAACCTATATACACAGGATTTGAGTTTATGTAAAAATTTAGTTTTTAGCAAGATATAGCAATGATGTTTTATAAAAAAGGTTTTTTCAAACCCTGATGCTCAATAGGAATTGAGACCTTTTACACTCCCATTTTTATTAAGTGATCGACTTAATTGATTTTATTTGACAAATGCGAAGCATCCGTTTGAAAATAATATATAAAAAAATAATGCCGACTTTCTTGTGGGTATATAAACCATCTGAGGAAATACAGACATCGCAGAATAATTTACAAGTTGCTTACAGCTGAAAATGTCCATCACGGGAACCGAATCTTGATCCAATGAGATGAATATGTGATCACATGATTCCTAGGCGCACAGAATATTGTAATTTGTATAAAAGCAATAAGCAGGTATATATATAAAAGTGGAAAATATATATATACAGACAGGATCACCAACCACGAAGCACCTCCATGGGTGATCAGAAATATAAATAAAGCTGTAGATACGGTCAACCGCCACGAAGGAAACTCCAGGCGGGACAAAATGTAAATAAAGTTGTAAATGCGGTCAACTGCCACGAAGTAAACTCCAGGCAGGACGAAATGTAAAGAAAGCTGTAAAAACTATCAACTGCCATGAAGGTAAATCCAGGCAGGACAAAATAAATAAATATATATATATAAGAAAGAAATAAACGCACCGGATGTAAAATCCAAGCTCATCGAACATAGTTCGACCACAGTTCATATATATAAGTATATATATATATAAAAGCGAGTAAACGCACCAGACCGAAGTCTAGGCTCATCGAACAAAGTCCAACACAATATTGATATATATAAGTATATATAAGCGAATAAACGCACCAGACCGAAGTCTAGGCTCATCGAACAAAGTCCGACAGACAATTAATATATATAAGTATATATATATATATATATATATATATATATATATATATATATATGTATTAAAGCAGTAAACGCTCCAGACCGAAGTCTAGACTCAATCGAGGCATAACTCGATAATGTTAGTCAATACATATATATATATATATATATATATATATATATATATATATATATATATATATATATATATATATATATATATACAGACTAGAAGGAAACCACGGACCGAAGTCCGGGCAAAAGCAAGCAACACGACTCTCAACGTGTAGAAGGGTGTGTGCAAAGATGAAGAGAAAGACTCTAAAGTGTGTGAGAAGGCTTACAACTAACTGATAAAAAGGGCTTCTATATCTTTAGAGCGGGTAAACACTGGGCTTTTATGGGTACAAAAGAGGCTATATATGAGCTCACATGTGTTTGAAAGTGGGAAAATACACTGTATGACGAGTGTAGAGCAAATTGTGAGGGTATACACTGTATGGACCGCCGTTGTCGAGAGTTGTACGATGGCATGGGATTAGAGTTTGTGCGAAGTCTTTGAAGATGGGACGATGCCCTCTGGTCTTCAAGCTTCAACTTTCATCCGTTACCCCGCACAATAGTCACTCGGGATTGGTTAGCCTTGTGGGACATTGTTGCGTAGAGAAGAGACGTGGCATCATGTTGGACGAGATGGTGATGTTGCCCCTCACCGGTGTTACTGTCAGATTGGGCCGATAAGCAGACGTTGCTCAGACTTCGCTGAGATTGGACTGCTGCATTTGTTGAAGATCCTCATTGTCATCTTTGAGGTGTGCATGTCTCCCCGATGTGATTGCCGTGTTGATACAATGTATTTCATTGTGAGTGCCGAGATTGAAGCTGATGGCATTTGAAACAAGCATTTCCGGGGTAATTTTCGAAACTGCATTCCTTTGGATTATCACCAAGGTTGGTGGCTATTCCCATGGTTGGGACTGAGACTGGATACCTCGGGGTTATCTCCGAGATTAATCGGTCTTCTCCGGTGTGTGTTTCGGTATTGTATCTGCAGGTCTCGAGGTTAAATCCGAGGTTGAAACCGTTACTCCAAGATTGCGATCTGGGGTTAATGTTGAACTTCTGGTAGTATCCGGTGTGGATTTGGATTGTCTTTCAGGGTTCTCTCTTAAAAGACAAATCTGTCCTCCTGTAATGTTAGTAATAGTAGAACAGAAAATTTCGAGTGTCTACATTGAATATATGTAAGTTTATGAGATCATGGAAGTGGTTTGAACTCATTTGGATATAAAATGAACAAGTTATCTGCTTGTGTGTGGATGTTGCATTTACATTTTATGAATGTGTACGAATGCATTTCCTTATTGCACTTAGTGTTTTGCACCGTAACTGCTTGTGATGCTAGTGCTTCGCACCATAACTGCTTGTGATATTAGTGCTTCTCACATGTCAATCATTTCATATGGTAAGACACGATGTATGTGAATGTATGTTGTGTGGTCCCTCCACCAGGAGGCTATCCCGTCGATGTTTGATTACTGGACTAGTGAGAAGCCTGATTCTTTGAGGCTCAGGAAAGGCACCACCCAAATTCACTCTAGTTGAAAGACCGGGTTAACTTCCCGTCTAGTAGATTGTGATGATTTGGGAACCTTCATGCCAAAAAGCTGCGAGAGTAACCTAAGATAGGTCAGCCTCTGATAAACCCAAAACTGAGGAAAGTCTCTTCATGCTCTCATTTCAAATACTTGTAAACACAATTACTTGTAATTTCATTCCATATCTATCTCCATGTAATGAGAAATATGAAGAAATGTGTACACACACATATTAACATGCTACAAACAGTTGACATCCATTTTGCAGAATAAAATTCTTAAAATGGACACATCACATAGCATGTTAATTTACATTCCCTAAGGACTAAACTATGCAAGTCTTTCGCAGGGAAGCAATCGGTCCCGTTGCCCGGTTAAAGTCCAAGAAGGCACTGAACCCACCGTTAAACATGGCTACAAGTACCCAACCTGATCCTACTCCTATTTCCCAAGAGGAGTTTGAAGGATTAAGGAATCATATAGCAGACTTGGTTGTCTTTCTAAAAGAACAAAGTAAAAATACGCAGGGTCAGACAATGCCTACTCAACTAGAGTTCTTCACACCAGGGGGCAGTCAGGGTATTGGTAAAAAGATGGAAACCCAGATACCTAATCCTCATTCCAATAAAGAAATTACAAATCTCAGGGATGATCGAGAAATTGGGGATATAAGAAAGAAAGTCCAACAAATGGAGGATACCACCCGATCAATTAAAGGGACTGGAAATTATGGGAGTGTCACCTATTCAGATCTCTGTATATTCCCAGGGGCTCAATATCCTAACAAATTTAAAGTCCCAGAGTTTGAAAAATATAATGGGGCAGGCGATCCTTATACGCACCTAAAAGTGTACATTGGCGAATTGGGGTCTTATACTGAAAATGAAAGCCTCAGAATGCAACTTTTTTAAAAGAGTCTCACTGGAGAAGCTAAATCCTGGTATGCCCGACTTAACAATGCCAAAATCCACAACTGGGATAAATTGGCCCACGCCTTTCTAAATCAGTACAGTTTTCAGTCACAAATGGAACCGGATCGATATCAAGTGACTAAAGTCAAAAAGCAAAGTACTGAATCTTTTCGAGAATATACCCAAAGGTGGAGACATCTAGCAGCGCAATTCATTCCATCAATGACAGAAACTGAGATGGTAATGACATTTATTGATATCCAAGAGGCTCCTTACTGTGAGAGTCATGAATCGTCTACTCATGTCTTCCAGAGCCAGATGCACACAAGGTCTGTCTAAAGGCA
Organism: Panax japonicus; assembly: GCA_020205505.1. NCBI lineage: Eukaryota > Viridiplantae > Streptophyta > Magnoliopsida > Apiales > Araliaceae > Panax > Panax japonicus. Next base: position 50,788,457 of record CM035113.1, read on the forward strand.
ACATCGTCAACCGTGCATACTCCTCCAGAGTAGGAGTCAACTCATAGGTGCCAAATCGGAATACCTGCCTATCCGGTAGCCAATGCTCTAGCATCCCATCTACAAACCCTGCGGGAACCTGAAACATCAATAAAGTCATGGTATGTTGCAGCAACTGATCTACAGTCACCCTGTCTGGTGGTGACATGCTATCATACCACGATTGCATACCCAATACCACCACTGACAGTGGGGTATGATCAATACGGCTAACTGTCGAAGAAGACATCTGGGCGGACCATGTCATAAGACCATCCAGAGGTCAATGCCAAATATCTCTGGACATACATATATATGCATAACATAATACATGCATAACAGATAATGGATGGCAATATAATATATGGAATGAAAAAAAATGGTGCATACATTCCTAAGTATATCATCATCTAATACATTAGCTCTGTACAGCTACAAATATAGGGAAATGGGGCAGAGCCGCCCTACTACTAACAAAGGCCTATCAAAAGATATAGCGAGAATGGGGAACAACCACCCAATATCTAATAGAGGCCTATCAAAAAAATAAAGAGAATATACATCAGAAGAAAACTAGGGTCTCGATGTCTACATCCTCAATCCTGTCCATCTGATGTAACTCCTCCTGAGTCACTGGATCTCTATCGACAAGGTTGTCAGGCCTATAAAGAGGAGGATCTGCGCCGACAAAACCGAATGAGTCATCTGAGGGGCCAGCGCCTGAGCTAGAAGGAACAAATGACTCTGCATCTGCTGGATCTCAGACCAAATGCCGGAAAAATATGTGTGCCTAGTCCAACAATCGGGTCAAACTATCATTCTGGGTCATATGAGTCGGAGCTCGGACACAAGCTACCAAATCACACATCATCAAATATCCTGGAACCATATCCCCCATGAACTATGTGGCGTGGGACTGGGCTTCAATAGTGCGAGGGGACCACCACTGCTGGAACGTCTCCTAAGTACATGGACCCTCTGATAATGCAAAATCGTCAACCCCCAACAATGGGATATCAGTGACGAGTGACTATGATACGGGCCAATGACGTCTGACAGCAGGCAAGATCGGTATACGGATCTCCCCTGTGGTGCTCCTAATAGCACGCTCTCCTAAATAGAGCTCCCAGCCTCCATCAATGAAGAGAAGAACTCTCCTGGTGGAAATCAAATAGTCGACTCCGATCGGATGTCCATCCTCAAAACTGATGATCAAATGTTCCCTGAATAGGGAATCCATGTATTGGTACCACCTGTCAGTAACTCCAGCTACATACGGCAGTGAGTAAATCCCTCAGCTACAGGGACCTCCGACAAAATAGAATGGTGCCATCGCCGTCCTCGTGCATAGGTATCTAAACCTAACACACTCACAGGACGCAAACATGGGAGCCTCTCATAGGCCCAAAACTACCAACACAATGGCAAAACATCTGCTATCAGTAAACACTCTTAAACCTATGAATGGAAAAAGACATGAGAAATACTCACCAACAGAAATGGGTAAAACCCTAGCCAAGCCTCAGTCAAACCCTGTGAGAGCATACGCATGCCCCCAGAGGAAATAGGAAAAAGTATAGGAGCCCCAATCATACTCTCCAATATAGTCCACATCACGTGTGGCGCTGATCAAAGCAAAGGATACCGTAGAAGAGTTATCTGCTATGAAGCAGCCTCGAATGATCATCAAGAACAATCGCCTCAGAACGCGATCCCTAATCCTGACATCATCAGACAAGGGCTCACTCAAAATTCCACTTATAGCATCCATGCTCAAAGGACCTGAACGGACAGTCCTGTCTTTGAGCACCTCTGTCAAAACTTCTAATAAGGATCGGATGGCAGTAGGGGTGATATTCGCCATGCAAGGCATTGGCTCCCCTCCAAACTCCATACCTGTGATAAATCGCCAGTCCATAGGCGTCATCATCACCTCGCAATCCATCAGAAGGAGTAACTAAGTCTGATGAAACCATCACTCAGACAATGCCCTGAGGTAACCCCAGGGGAAATGACGGGGAAGGATGGAGAAGAAGGCCCCAAATCCCCACTTATGAACTATCGCTCTATAGTCAGGATGAAGCGCCTGGTACATGGAGTGAATGCTAAACCAGTTCCCTCCGGGCTGTGTAAAACCTGGAACCTGCATGAAATGCAGATCAAAATAAAAACCTTTTAATCCTCATCAATAGGAAAGAAGAAAGATCAAAGTCTAACGCCATTCTCATTAGCATTCAAGTACATCGATGGATATCTGCTCAAATCACCCAGCAACTCCGGGTTTGCCACCTGAATGCTCGGGAGCTCCCTACGAGGGACATGTGCAGCAGGAAGGGGATCCTCAATCGGAATATCCGCCTCCTCGTCCTCAACGTTTGGCACATCTACCCGGACAACACGAAATCACGGCCTCCACCAACCGACGAAGCTATTTGACAGAACTGGGACGAGGCACTTCGGAAGCCCTCCGCCGTATGCCAGAAGTGGTCCTATAGGAACTGCTCGGCTGATCTGGATCCATAATATCTGGACAACGAGTCTCCAAATCACCTCAGAAAGGGTGTGGTATTTCCTTACCTGGAGCTTTCCAAAATGCATTTATGACTATATGCATGCATGCATTTACTTTAACATATAATAGAGTTAAAATGCATGACTACCCAATGCCTACATTTAGAAAAATTTTGCCATAGTCCCCCTTTGAAAATAGGACTATCCACATGCACATAGGCATGTCTAGGTAGACATTCAGTAGCACACCTACCCTAAAGTCATATACATAATATATGCATTAAAAATCAAAATCATCATGCATAAGGTCAACCTCAATACTAGGAGTACTTTGCCTTTCTACCTTTTGCTCATTGGACCTCAAATAGGACAAAAAATAGCAGAAAAAGGTGCCAATTTGACTACCTCAAAAGTCAAATTTTCTCACATCATTATGTTCAGCATGGTTTAATACTAACATTTACTATGTTGAATATTTTTTATCAAGTCATTTGTGCATACATAATCACTACTATGTCTTTATATGTATTTCGTGCAATAACTCACAATCTAACGGATAGAAACTGGAAAAAAATACATGCATACTTTACCAGAATAGTGTAGAACACTTGTACGGTGACAAAATTTATAGAAAGTAGCCCGAACTCAGCAGATCTGAAAATGGCTCGCAGTTTTCTCTATGCGAAGCAAGTTGAAAGTGACTTGTGAAGACTAACCTACATGATTTATGATCCACGATTGGCCGTAGGCTCACCTGTGGCTGTAGTAGGTGCACCTGCGGTACCCCTATGTGGGTCCCATCCCTTTGGCTCAGTCCAGTTCTAGTTGCAAAGGAGTTTCACAGACTGGAAAGGTCAAATCGAGAATAAAAATGCCACGCGATAGAGTAAAACAGCATACAATCCTATTCTTCTCAAAAAGAACTTTGAGTCTATACATCACTCATTGGTAGTCACCTGAACACAAGGTATACCCTGCCGATGACCTCATTTTTCTACAAATCACATCCGGCAATACCTTATACAGGTCCGATGCCACCAACTCTGGGTCGTTACCTTAAATGAGTCTCCGACGGGGGTTACAACGTAGGTCCCCGGTGGGGGTTACAACACGTTCATCCGTTGACACGTCTATCAAGGAAGGTCAAGCAGCCTTAAGGTTGTTTTAGCTTATGGCAAGTAAACCCATCGAAGCATTGAGAACTGTTTGATAATTGTGTACGTACTCATGAGTCCCCGGTAGGTCCCCGACGGCGGTTACAAGGTATATCTCCGGCGGAAGTAACAACGCATGCTCAACTGTTGACACACATATCAACGAAGGTGAAGCAACCTTGACGTCATTTTAGCCAATAGCAATTAAACCTATCAGAGCTCTCGAGCTATTCGTTGTCTTCATATCCAACTGCTCGTATTCCCCAGCGGATCCCCGGCGGGGGTCACAACGCAATGCTCCATTGATCTACACGACAGCGAAGGTCAAGCCACCTTGACAATCTATTCATAGATTCTCAGCCATTGATTCACTCGTCAACGAAGGTCAAGTTGCCTTGACAATATATCCCACAGGATTTCTCATCCGTTGATTCACATATCGGTGAAGTACACGTCAACAAAGGTCAGACATCCCTGACAGCATTTGTTGTTGGCAGTAAATCCAACCGAATCTTGAAATGTCCCGGCGATACCAACTAGGAGAGGTCAATGTTATCAAAGAGGATAGACGATGAAATATGTTATACACATCCTCAAACAGACCAAGCTTTATCCCCATAGATCTCTTGCACATAAGAGGTACCTCTTCATGATCAAGTCGTTATCAAGAACACAGGGATTTGGTGATAACTCTAACATCAACATCCTAACAGATTCAGCTTACACATCAAATCTGGTCAGTATTGCCAATCCCCAGTTGAAGAAACAGGGATCCAGTAATCATCCCCAGCATGTTGGGCTACAACCCCGTACACATGCATCATATATTTGCATCATTTTGCTACCCATTGTACCACATTCGTCTTGTTGCGTTTCAAGTGTCTAGGATTCTTTATCCTACCCATGCATTTCCATGCATGAGTATGATAAAGAGGGGCATCTGTAGACACTCAAAATTTGTTGTACTACTGTCACTAACATTGCAGGAGGACAGATTCGTCTTTTAAGAGAGGACCCTGAAAGACAATTCAAATCCATATTGGAAACTACCGAAAGTTCAGCATCAACCCCAGATCACACTCTGGGAGTAACAGTTCCAACCTCAGATGTAACCCCGAGGCATGTAGATCCAATACCAGAACACACACCGAAGAAGACCGATTAATCTCGGAGATAACCCTGAGGTATTCAGTCTCAGTCCCAACCATGGGAATAGCCACCAACCTTTGTGATAACCCCAAGGAATGCAATTTCGGCGATAACCCCGAAAATGCTTATTTCAAATGCGACCAGCTTCAATCTTGATGCTCACAATGAGATAAACTGCACCAACCCGACAATAACATAGGGAAGACAGGCACACCTCAAAGGTGACAATGAAGACCTTCAACAAGTTGTAACAGTCCAATCCCAGCGAAGTCTGAGCAACGTCTGCTTTATCAGCACAATTCGGCGATAACACCGGTGTGGGGCAACATCGTCATGTCGTTAACATGATGCCACGTCACGTCTCTACGCAACGATGTCCCACAAGACTAACGAATCCCGAGTGACTATTGTGCGGGGTAACAGATGAAAGTTGAAGCTTGAAGACCAGAGGGCATCGTCCCATCTTCAATGACTTCGTACAAACTCTAATCCCATGCTATCGTACAACTCTCGACAACGGCGATCCGAAATAGGTCCTGTATACCTCAAACGGATGCCCGGATTACACTTTTGAAAGTTCAAGTGGACATTACAGTGCTCGAGTGCACGTACTTCGAGACGGCCCAACCCAAAAAACTCGGGCCCACCCGCTTTGCCTCTGGTACACCTGCGGCTAAAATGCCTATAAATAAAGGCCTTGGGCTGCCCATTTTGCAAGAGAAAATGGTGAGGAAGCCCTACCCAATTTGCTCTGCACTCACCCCATGCAGTGTACTTTCCCCTTTTAAACACATGTGAGCTCATATATAGCCCTTTTGTACCTACAAAGTCAGTGTTTACCCACTCTAAAGATATAGAAGTTTTCTTTAGCAGTCAGCTGTAAGCCTTCTCACACACTTTAGAATCTTTCTCTTCATCTTTGCACACACCCTTCTACACGTTGAGAGTCATGTTACATGCTTTTGCCCGGACTTCGGTCCGTTGTTTCATTCCAGTCTATATATATATATATATATATATATATATATATATATATATATATATATATATATCTACATTTATATATATTAATTGTGGGTCGAACTTTGTTCGATGAGCCTAGACTTCGGTCTGGTGCATTTACTCGCATATATATATATATATATATATATATATATATATATATATATATATATATATATATATAAATGAACTGTGGTCGGACTCTATTCGATGAGCCTGAATTTTTCATCCGGTGCGTTTATTCGCTTATATATATATATATATTTCGTCCCACGTGGTGGTTGGTTGCTTTACAGCTTTCTTTATGTTTCGTCCTGCCTGGATTTTACTTCGTGTCAGTTGATCGCTTTATACAGATTTATTTACATTTTGTCCCGCCCGGAGTTTCCTTCATGGCGGTTGACCGTATTTACAGCTTTATTTATGTTTCGTCCTGCCTGGGGTTTCCTCCGTGGCGGTTGATAGCTTTTAACAACTTTATTTACATTTCTAATCCCCCATGGAGGTGTTTCGTGGTTGGTGATCATGTCTATTTATATATATTTACAGCTTTTATATATATATCTGCTTACTGCTTTAATACAAATTGCGGTATCTTATGCGCCTAGGAATCATGTGATCACAGATTCAGCCTATTGGATCTAGATTCAGTTCCCGTGATGGACATTTTCAGGTATAAGCAACTTATAAATTATTCTGCGGTGTCTGAATTCCCTCAGATGGTTTCCATACCCATGAGGAATTCGACATTATTTTATACATTATTTTTGTACGGATGCCTCGCATTCATAAAATAAAATCAATCAAGCCGAACACTTAATAAAATGGGAGTGTAAAAGGTCTCAATTACTATTGAGCATCAGGGTTTGAAAAACCTTTTTTATAAAACATCATTGCTATACCTTGCTAAAAACTGAATTTTTACATAAATTCAAACCTTGTGTATATAGGTTTGAACGAGGACTCGTACTACTTCCAAATAATAGAACATTGACCCACACACACACATTCAGATAATAGTTTCTTGAAAAGAGGCGGTCACCGTGGTAACACGGATGTTGGGGGGTGCTTAACACCTTCCCCCGCATAACCAAGTCCCCGGACCCTAATGAATCTCGGTTTTACCGACACGTTTAGCAGTGTTACATCACTGGGTGAATGTGCAAACCTTTTCTCGGCTGTATTGGTACAACCATTTAAAAAACCAACTGGCGACTCTTAACAGTCCATCGTCGATATTATATATGTCGGACCTTTTTCACTTGTTTGTTCAAACAAATCTCACCTAAAATGAGAACACTAAAGAACAAGTAACGGAAAGGGACATCCAAAAATCCCGACGTCGACATTCAATATTTGATACCTTGAGCAATTTTCTAAAATATTTATTTAATCAAACTATTTATTTTCCAAGCTAGGGTTCTCATGTTAGCTTGTCTTACTAATTGTTTTGCTACGAGTTCGTTTTATGTCCGAATCCAATGATTCAACTTGGGTTATGATTATATTTCATATATGCTTAATATAACATTTTAGAATTATACACGTATCTTACACATTTTCATCATAATTATCAAAATTTCAAGCATACTAAGCTAGGTTTCATGCTCACATGCTTTTACATGATTCATTTTAACTTATATCACATACCAAGACATATAAATCACATATTCTCCTCCCAATACTCATCCTTATACTTTTAGATCCACCATGATCACACAACACACAAACCACCCACAATCAAGCATTCATTTCTTACTAATATCTACATATACTAACTTAGCTTGACAAAAATAGAGCTAGATTATGAACTTACTTCTTGAAGGCTTTCTTCCTCTTAGCTAGGAACCTTAAGTAGCTCTCCACCTTTGCTTCTCCTTATTGAACTCCACCAAAATGTAAGCACTTCTCTAGTTTTTCTTCATTTCTCTCTAACTCTCTCTATACTACTAATACTTATGATATTTCAAGTAATGAAGTAATGAACTAGGAGGGGTCCTATTTATAGGCAAGGTCCATGTATAAAATACATGTACCAATACTTGTATTTGAATACCCAACTAGTTAATAACTATTGGTAAAAGGTCATTAGGTAAAAAGAATTACCAAATACTTCACAAACTATGTCCTCCTTCATCATGAGCTCAATGGGATTACTTGTATGTATTTTTGGGCAACAAAGATCAGCACTTAGGTTTAACAGGGCAAAAATTTTGGTCATGGGGGGTAGTATCCATATGTTGCACTTTTATTTTATCATTTATACAATATGTTAGCTTATTTGTTACCTTTACACATACATCTCTATACCTATATATATATATATATATATATATATATATATATATATATATATATATATATATATATATATATATATATATACACCATATATATATAAGTATACTTATCTTATATATACATGTATTCATATAATCCATGTACATTGGGTTTGTCCAAATTGATATTTGAATTGGGCTAGGTACAAACACTTATACATATTGGGCTAAACATTAGTATACCAATTTAAATTCTTGGGCTAAACTCCCAACTTATGCAAGTATGTTACATTATTAATGTTGTGACGTCCCCAAAATAGGTAGATATCACCCATCTTGAGTCATCAAATACATGGTAAACAATACAAATAAAAACTTAATTATACAACATGAGCTGTGAGTTTTAATACAAATATTGTCTTCTAGACAGTATACAAACTCAATGGGCTCCTCATTACATTTATTATCACACTATTTCATAGAATACTGAGGACTACTAATGCTATCATCTGGACCGACACTCCGTTCCCCGACTAGTCTCTGCTACGTTCTCATTTCCTGAAGAGAACAATGAAAGCATAAGGGGTGAGCTCAACTAGCCTAGTAAGAAATATTATGACTAAGATAATGCAGAATAAATAATCATTAGCCTTCAATAGTGTTAAACTGATAAAATATAACAAACATCAAGTTTAACTGCAGCGAAACAAGCAATCCATTAGAAGAGTCAAGTAGAGAATAAAATCTACTATCTTCTATGATTTAAAAGGTTTTTCATTACTTTTATCGCTGAGACTCAGCTTAATAAATAATCCACATCATCCCTGCACTACGGCCAAGGATATTCATTAGTATCACGACCACAAATTATCCATGCACTACGGGCCAAGGATATTCGTGTATTCATTAATGGTCATGATCATGCCAACAACTGTCCATCAATGTAGTACGGGCAAATGAGGACTTTTTCCACATCATTTGTAACATTATGGTCAAGATTACACCGAATAATCCCTGGTCATAATCATACCAAGTCCATCTATGCACTACAGGCCACAGATGACTTTCAAAATAAAAGAAACATGAGGATGATGACAATGATATAAAAATTCAATAAAACAAGTGTAAGAATTAATTTATCCAGGAACTATTAACGCCCAAATTATCAACGTGATACTTCTTTGTGGATTAAAATTCAAGAATGCTTAGAAGAATATTTCCATGAAAAGATATTGGATGATGCGCAAATATCAAGGATATTCCACTAATTTCATGGAGTATAGAAGTCAAAACTTTAACCAACTGAGTATAATAAAGAATGGAATAACAAAAGAAATCATCAGGCATGCGGTAGACCGCATAGACAGGTTATTCCAACAGAATAATAAATAACGGAACTAGGTCATGCGTAAACGCACAGATAGGATATTCCAACAGAATAATAAATAATGCAACCAGGTTATGTGTAAACGCACAGACATGATATTCCAACAGAATAATAAACAACGGAACCAGGTCAGGCGTAAACGCACAGACTGGATGTTCCAACAAAATAATAAAGAACGGAATAACAGTAGAATTTCACCAAGTATAGGGTATCTCGCGTATACAGGTTATTCCAACAGAATAATAAAGAATGGAATAATAAAAGTTCTCTTCACGAATAAGAAAGAAAGAATACCCCTTACGAGTACACCAAATAATATCCCTTACCGTAAAAGAAGAGTATTCTGACTGGTAGGGCGATGATATTCTTGAAGAAAACATGCACTACGCTCAAAGCTTCTTAAAACTCTAAAAAAATATGCTCAAGATTATAGAAGAATTCTCTGAACTTCTGGTGTGATTTTCAATTCTAACTAAGCATCCTATTTATAGGAAAATAGAAAGGATACTATGCTGCACTATGCAATAAAATATAACATATTCTATATATATATATATATATATATATATATATATATATATATATATATATACATATATTATTTAAAATCTAATAAAACAAAAAACTTTATAAAAGTATTCTATTTTATATCAAAAGATTTTACTATACAAAACATTATGCAGGCACTATGCAACAATATGCATAATAAAATATAATATATTCAAATTATTATCTAATAAAATAAATAACTTTATAAAAGTATTCTATTTTATATATAAAGATTTTACTATGCAAAACACCATGCATAATAGAATATTATATATATTCTATTTATAGTATAATAAAACGAATAACTTTATAAAAGTATTCTATTTTATATATAAAAAGTTTTTTATTTTATTACATTAATAATACTAATAAAACAAATTTTATCACCATTATTATAATTCATAATATTAATCGACCAGGTCGTTCCCAGGAAAGAGGGGGCTTTCCAATAAGGATTTCTCCCTATTGGCGCGCAATTAGGTGACCAGACCTCTCCTTGACAGAACTTCTAGACATCGTTAATATTGCCAATAATAATATTAATAACCTTGTCGTCTCAATTATTGATTTAATAATATATAAAATATTGACAATAATTGAATCAAATAACGTGAGATACTATGCAGCAATTACTGTAGCAATAATTGAACAAAATTGAGTGACTTCTCACGTAAGCATCAATAATCAATACCGTGTGCTACTATGCAACCACGCGTATTACTGTACTTTTAACACCGGTTGTTTCAACAATTAACGGTAAAACTTCTGCCGTTATTTTTATAAAGTATTTTTGTCATTTTCTCAATCCGACAATAATTCCGTTGTGGGGTCCACCAATGATTGTGCCGTTGTACGAATAATCCCTGTTAAAACAAATATTCCCCGACCAATCGAATATTATATAACAACTTGCGTACTTTGCAAAATTTATAAATATTGCCCACAACTATAACATTATATCAAATTTACTCCATAATATTCAAAAATGATATTTATAGAAAATTCATCTTTATTTATAAAACTTAGGGTCTTACAACCTCCCCTTCTTACAAAATTTTACCCTCAAAATTAGGGTACGTACCTGGTATGTAGAAGAGGTAAGGATACCTTGATTTCATTTCAAATTCTAACTCCCAAGTCATTTCCTCAACATCGTGGTTTCTCCACAAAATTTTGACTTGAGGTATAACCTTGGAGCGTAGAATATGTTCCTTCTTATCCCAGATTTGAACATGAACCTCTTCATACGTTAAATCTTTCACTATTTCGTCCGGTTTTAACTCAATAATTTGGTTCGGGTCTTCCACATACTTACGTAACATGGATATGTGAAAAACGTTATGAACACGAGACATACTTGGCGGTAAAATAAGTCTTTAGGCCACAGTTCCTACTCGATCGAGGATTAAAAATGGGCCAATGAATCGAGGATTGGGCTTTCCTCTCTTTCCAAATCTCGTAACTCCTTTCCATGGAGCAACCAGTAACAACACATGATCTCCTATATCGAATTACACGTCCTTTCGATGAAGATCAGCATAACTCTTTTGTCGATCTTGTGAGGTTTTTATACGTTGTCAGATCGTTTGAATCTTTTCCATAGCCATACGTACCAACTCCGATCCCAACAATGTTTCTTCACCAACCTCATCCCAGCATACTAGAGATCGACACTTTCTTCAATACAACGCCTCAAATGGAGCCATGCCAATACTTGCTTAATAACTGTTGTTGTAGGAAAACTCCACCAATGGTAAGAACTTGTCCTAACTTCCCTTGAAGTTAAGGACACAGGGTCTTAATAGATCTTCAAGAGTTTGAATCGTCCTCTCCAACTTCCCTTCCGTCTGAGGATGATATACCGAGCTAAATCATAAATTTGTACCCATAGCTCTTTGCAAGCTAACCCAAAATCTTGAAGTGAATCTTGGGTCTCGATCAGAAACTATGGATACTGGCATACCATGCAATCTTACAACCTCGTTTATGTACAAAAGACATGAATAGGAATTCATAATGCCCGTACCGAGTTCTGAAAGCCGTCTTTGGAATGTCATCAGTTCTAATCTTCAATTGGTGATATTCGGAACGAAGATCAATCTTTGAAAAGAATTTGGCTCCTTGCAACTGGTCAAACAGGTCATCAATACGTGGTAATGGGTACCTATTTTTGATGGTGACATGATTCAACTCCCGATAATCAATATAAAGTCATATACTACCATCTTTCTTCTTCACGAATAGAACAGGAGCAACCCAAAGAGACGTACTACGACGAATAAATCCAATGTCTAACAATTCCTGCAGTTGGGTCTTTAACTCTTGAAGTTCAATAGGAGAGATTCGATATGGGGCTTTGGAAATGGTTTTTGTACCGGGTTCAAGGTCGATAAAAATTCAATTTCACGCTCTGGGGGTAGGCCAAGAAGTTCTTCAGGGAATACGTTAGGAAATTTATTAACAATAAAAATATCATTCAAAACTGACGTATTTTTGTTTAGATCCGTGACATGAGTAAGAAAGCTTGACAACCGTTTTTTAATAAACGAATAGCTTTTTGGCTTGAGATGATAGTGATTGATTTTAATGGTGTGGTTGCTTGAATTCACATAATAGGTTGGTTAGGAATATGAAAGCTAACAACCTTATGAAAACAATCAATTTTTGCATGATGAGTAATTAACCAATCAATCCCTAGAATTACATCAAATGCAAGTATTTTTAATGAAATAAGATCGATAGGTAATGTGAGGGTACCGATTTGAACCAAACAAGACTTATAAATAGTGGATGTAATGAAGGTTTCTCCCAACGGAGTATCCACAGATAAGTCAAAGTCTAATTTCTCCGGAGTCAAATTTAATCGTTGAGCGCAAGTAGGAGAAATAAAAGAATGGGTAGAACCGGTATCAAATAAGGTATAGACTTTGCTAGAGTTTATGATAAGCTTACCCGTGATGACCTCATTTGGGTTCCTTGCTTTCTGGGAGGTCACTACAAATGCTCTCCCTTGCACTACCGGCTTTGACTTTTCTTGAACGACCTTTGGTGCCTCCATCGTAGCTGAACTTGTCTTCGGTGAACGACAAAATTGGGCTAGGTGACCTTCTCTTCCACAATTATAACATTCTTTTGATGGCATCGCGCAGTTTAGACTGATGTGTCCCTCCCCTCCGTATTTGAAGAATATGATAGGTGGTCGTTCTCCTTCCTTAACAACGGGTGCTGGTGTTGTCATATTTCCATCATTGTTGAATCTTATCTTCTTGAAATGTCCATTCTTATTGTTTTGGCCTTGATTACCACCAAAGTGGTTACCATTTCTGGCATGTTGATTCCCTCCACGCTTATTGTAACCGCTTCGATGACTGCTCTCACTGGTATTATTATTTTGCAGGCTGCTTTCTCTTGGTTGCGTTGACTCGTTATCGCGCTCCAATAGCTGAGCCCTATTTACAACATCTGAATACAAACACAGTTTATGAGAAATTAGATATTGACGTATCTAGAGTTTCAAACCTCTTAGAAATATCCGCGTCATTCTCTCATCATTGTCAACCAAGTGAGACGCAAATCGGGACAACTCGTCAAACTTAGCTTCGTACTGCGACACGGTCATATTGTTCTTCTCTAACTTGATGAACTCTACCTCTTTCATGCGACGAATACTTTCGGGAAAGTAATTGTCATTGAATAGTTCTTGGAACTTCTCCCAAGACATCTTCAGTGCGAAAGGTTGAGTACACTTTACTGATTCCCACCAGTACTATACCTCTCCTCACAACATAAAGGTGGTAAAGGGAACCTTTTACTCCTCAAAACATCCAAGACATTAAATATCTTGGTGATCTGCTTTATCCACGTCTCCGCCTTAACTGGTTTTGGTTCTCCAATAAACTCCGGTGGTCCCAGCTCCTTGAACTGTTTAGCGATGACCGTCCGAGAGTTGCCAATGTTTTCACATGTATTTTAGATAGGAGTCTCTCTTGCCTGATGTTGTACGAATTGCAGAAAGATCCTAAACATTCCGTCGTTCGCAATTTGGTCGATGTTGTTGTTCACCTGAGGATTATTGTCTTCCTGATGCACATTATCTTGGGTGTTAATTTGTGGTTACTCAACGGTCTCTTGTGCTCCATTGATATTCTTAACATTCTCGGATGTCATTTTCACATACTGCCACATAACAAGGGTTAATGGACATGTAACATATTATCACTATACTCTGACCGACCAATTAAATACCAAATAAACTTAGGTAGGTCATACTAGCGAAGGAATTCCCCGTCTTTCCCCTCCTAGTTCTAGTCTCACATCTTAGCCAGGGATCATATCCCAAAGCTTTGATACCAAATGTGATGCCCCAAAAATATGTATACATCACCCATCTTAAGTCGCCAAATACATGGTACACAATATAAATAAAAACTTAATTATACAAAGTGAGCTGTGAGTTTTATTACAAATATTGTCTTCTAAACAGTATACAAACTCAATGGGGTCCTCATTACATTTATTATCACACTATTTCATAGAATAGTGAGGACTACTGATGCTATCATCTGGACCGTCACTCCGTTCCCTGACTAGTCCCTGCTACGTTATTATTTCCTGAAGAGAACAATGAAAGCAAAAGGGGTGAGCTCAACTAGCCCAGTAAGAAATATTATGACTTAGATAATGCAGAATAAATTATTATTACCTTCGACAATGTTAAACTGATAAAATATAACAAACATCAAGTTTAACTGCAGTGGAACAAGCAATCCATTAGAAGAGTCAAGTACAGAATAAAATCTACTATATTCTATGATTTAAAAGGTTTTTCATTACTTTTATCGCTAAGACTTAGCTTAATAAATAATCCACATCATCCCTGCACTACGGCCAAGGATATTCATTAGTATCACGACCACAAATTATCCATGCACTACGGGCCAATGATATTCGTGTATTCATCAATGGTCATGATCATGCCAACAACTGTCCACCAATGCACTACGCGCCAATGAAGACTTTTTCCACATCATTTGAAACATTATGGTAATGATTACACCGAATAATCCTTGGTCATAATCATACCAAGTCCATCTATGCACTACAGGCCACAGATGACTTTCAACATAATATAAACATGAGGATGATGACAATGATATAAAAATTCAATAAAAACAAGTTCAAGAATTAATTTATCCAGGAACTATTAAGGTCCAAATTGTCAACATGATACTTCTTTGTGGAATAAAATTCAAGAATGCTTAGAAGAATATTTCCATGAAAAGATACTGGATGAAGCGCAAATATCAAGGATATTCCACTAATTTAATGGAGTATAGAAGTTAAAACTTTAACCAACTGAGTATAATAAATAATGGAATAACAAAAGAAATCATCAGGCATGCGATAGACCGCATAGACAGGTTATTCCAACAGAATAATAAATAACGAAAACAGGTCATGCGTAAACGCACAGACATGATATTCCAACAGAATAATAAACAATGGAACCAGGTCATGCGTAAACGCACAGACAGGATATTCTAATAGAATAATAAACAATGGAAACAGGTCATGCGTAAACGCACATACAGGATGTTCCAACAGAATAATAAAGAACGAAATAGCAGAAGAATTTCACCAAGTATAGGGTATCCCGCATATACAGGTTATTCCAACAGAATAATAAAGAATTGAATAATAGAAGTTTTCTTCACGAATAAGAAAGAAAGAATACCCCTTACGGGGAAAATAAATAATATTATCCTTACCGTAAAAGAAGAGTATTTTGACTGGTAGGGCGAGGATATTCTTGAAGAAAACTTTCACTACGCTCAAAACTTCTTAAACACTAAAGAAATACGCTCAAGATTATAGAAGAATTCTCTGAACTTCTGGTGTGGTTTTCAATTCTAATTAAGCATCTTATTTATAGGAAAATAGAAAGGATACTATTTTGCACTATGTAATAAAATATAATATATTCTATATATATATATATATATATTTAAATATTTTATTTAAAATCTAATAAAACAAATAACTTTATAAAAGTATTATGTTCTATATCAAAAGATTTTACTATGCAAAATACTATGCAGGCATTATGCAACACTATGCATAATAAAATATAATATATTCTAATTATTGTCTAATAAAACAAATTATTTTATAAAAGTATTATGTTTTATATAAAAAGATTTTACTATACAAAACATTATGCATAATAGAAAATTATATATTATATTTATAGTCTAATAAAACGAATAACTTTATAAAAGTATTCTGTTTTACATAAAAAGTTTTTTTTGTTTTATTACATTAATAATACTAATAAAACAAACTTTATCACCATTATTATAATTCACAATATTAATCGACCAGGTCATTCCCAGGAAAGAGGGGTCTTTCCAATAAGGATTTCTCCCTATTGGCGCGCAATTAGGTGACCAAACCTCTCCTTGACAGAACTTCTAGACATCGTTAATATTGTAAATAATAATATTAATAACATTGTCTTCTCAATTATTGATTTAATAATATATAAAATATTAACAATAATTGAATCAAATAATGTGAGATATTATGCCGCATTTACTGTAGCAATAATTGAACAAAATTGAGTGACTTCTCACGCAAGTATCAATAATCAATACCGTGTGCTACTATGCAACCACACGTATTACTGTACTTTTAACACCGGGTGTTTCAACAGTTAACGGTAAAACTTTCGTCGTTATTTTCATAAAGTATTTTTGTCGTTTTCTCAATCCGACAATAATTCCTTTGTGGGGTCCACCAATGACTGTGCCGTTGTACGAATATTTCCTGTTACAATGAATATTCCCCGACCAATCTAATATTATATAACAACTTGCGTACTTTGCAAAATTTATAAATATTACCCACAACAATAATATTATATCAAATTTACTCCATAATATTCAAAAATGATATTTATAAAACATTCATCGTTATTTATAAAAGTTGGGGTCTTACAAATGTTGGGCTTGGATATATCCTAGATCAAACACTTAATCAAGTTATCCATCAATTAATCTCATTAAGAAATTAATTATGCCACAAAATGCTTAACACTTAAGCTTAATGAATTATAACAAAGCTTATCAACATTATCCGTATATTTCTTAATCCTTTCATACATGATTATATTTTTATTTAATTATTAGTCCCATGCCACATATACATATATATATATATATATACACACACACACACACACAAATAAATGCAATTATCTTTATTTCATTACTAAAATTATTTATTATAAAAATCTCGGGTATTACAAAGCATCCCAAGACATCAAATATATTGGTGATCTGTTTTATCCACGTCTCCGTCTTAAGTGGTTATGTCTTTTCCAAAAACTCTGGTGGTCCAAAATCTTTGAACTTCTTAGCGGTGACCATCCGAGAGTTTTCAGTGTTTCCACCTGCATTTTGCATATGAGTCTCTCTCGTCTGATGTTTCATAAATTACAGAAAGTCTCTGAACATCCCATTGATTATCATTTGGTCGGTGTTGTTGTTTACATGAGGATTGTTGCCTTCCTGATGCACATTATCCTGATTATTGATATGTGGTGACTCAACAGTCTCCTGTGCTCCATTACTTATCTTAACATTCTCAGATGCCATTTTCAAATACTGCCACTAAACAAGAGTTAATTGACATGCCATCTATTATCCCTATACTCTGGCCGACCAATTAAATAACAAATAAACTTAGGTAGGTCATACTAGCGAAGGAATTACCCGTCTCTCCCCTCCTAATTTTGGTCTCACATCTCAGCTAGGGACCAAATCCCTGTAACATCGATTACAAGACATGGTGCTCACGATGCAACATACATCATCATTTATCTAAGTAACTCTAACAATAATAATAATAATAATAATAATAATAATAATAATAATAATAACTATTACATACTTATTCAAAATAAAGTCCCAAGTCTTTACAACCTTAAATAAATTTAAACTTAAACTTAGTGTTTATCGCTACATTACATCATATGCTGAAATATACTTATTACATAAATAACTCTCATCATTTCATCTTAGACTTTCCCTTGTCCTGGCCCGAGCCTTCAGTGTTATTAGCCTTAACTGAAAGGTTTAAGCAAGAATGAGAACATATTGCATAATAAGTATATAAAGTAGTTTGAGAACATGCATCAGAAGTAAAAGCATTAGGATGAATATTTCTCAACAGTTGAAATAAATATCAAGAGATAAACTAAAATATCAAGATAAGAGTTTTTCAATAGCATACTAAGGGGTGCTAGATACCATGAACATTACTTTTTTTCATCGAAAACCATCAGACGGTTTAACAATCAAATAGATTGTCACTCTTTGCAAGTACTCTAGGTGATCAGCCTATCGTACCCTACATTGTGCACAAGTATAAATTTTAAACGCATAAGCGTAAATGGGACTATATGTCCGAAACAAATGGCCAGATCGCATTCTTGAAAGCAGTTCGTAAATAATTAAGAACTTTAAAGCATACACAACTGAATTAATAATTGAGTAATCATAAATAAAACTTGCAATATATATAAGTTTATACAAGTTATAACTTACAATATAAGAGACTCGTACACAATGATAAATTGTACAAGTTAATGGAACTTACATTCACTGCAATAAAGTGAATAAAGTTAGGAAACTTGCCTGATACGTCTTCTACAATTACTGCTATCTACTAGCCCTTCACGTAACCTATTCACATGTGACACGTTAAGAAATTTGGTTCTTGAACACTACTTTGAAGTGTAATGGTTCCATTTTATTTTAATAAGACGATTAAACTCACACGTATTCAAATACAATTCAATTACATAACACGTTGCTACGTATAGGCCACATGGTTAAATAAAAGAAACTGGAAAACATAAATTTGTGACATTTTTTAGACCAAAATTCTACCAAAACTCTACATAAAATATGCTTAAGGGTCTCAAGTCGGAAAATCTCATTTTCCACAATTATGACATCACATATATAATTAAATTCATTTATCCATATAACATCATTTATATGAAAAATACCAAATCAGTCTCAAAAATATTTCTTTTCTGGGATTTTGTAAAATATA
Source organism: Panax japonicus (assembly GCA_020205505.1). Lineage (NCBI taxonomy): Eukaryota > Viridiplantae > Streptophyta > Magnoliopsida > Apiales > Araliaceae > Panax > Panax japonicus. Next base: position 50,807,626 of record CM035113.1, read on the forward strand.
GTTCCACATTGAACATATATTTTTCCCGGAGTTTTGAAAATCCATCTACTATTTTTAAATAGTCCATAATAACGAAATATTCTTAGATTTTTCATAAATCGAGATTAGCTCCAAATATTCTAAAATTTTCAGGGTTAACTCCTGTCATACACATGTTCATCCAGTAACAAATTTGTAATTTTTGGTCTTATACACAGAGAGTTATTTGGGTATCTTTTCAAATAGTGTCCTTAACCGTAAAATTCATAACTATCAAACTGTATGGCCAAAAATTCTCAAATTTTTACAGGACCTTTATATCTTCTTATAGTAATACTCCAAATTTTTCCAAAATTTTTAAAGTACAAAATAGTGGACAAAAATGCCCCCAAAACAAACTGATCCAAACAGTCCCAAAAAAGACATCAAACTTTTGTTTTTTGCAGCCACTTTTACGATTTTATTCCCACTAATCTACAGATGATATGACCATGATACTTGGACACAATAAACTTCATACATCAAGGTATTTTACAAAAATATAACATTCATAAAACTAGAATGCTAAGACCACAAACCATCTGCATAAAAAAATGTGCCAGCAGTGGTTCTATTCTTAGAAAAAATCTAGAAATTCTAGATTTTTTGCAGATTTTGTTATGAACATGCTTGCTTACAATTTTCATAACTTGATCATTATAACTCTGATTGAAACGAAATTTGGTCCAGATTAGACTTCATACTACATACTATTTTATAAAATTATTAAATACGCTAATCGAGTCACATAAACCATGATTCCAAGGCTCCAAAAAAATCCCAAAATCACAGATTTCACACTCAACCAACTTTAAAAAAATTTGTGATTTCGATTCTAGCATGCATGGGCTTGACTCCTACAATCCAGATCACTTCTACCAACATATATGAACATGTTACAAAAAACCAACTTACTAAAGTATCATGCTTTGAACAAATTGACTACTAAGAGGCATTTTATCCAACATATCGCATACATACTTGAAATCTTTGATTCTCTTTGTAATTGCAACATGTTTAAACCATAATTTTCATTCCTTATCATCCTCATAATAGAAACCAACATTAGCATAGCCTCACGAAATCAACATAAACCATTTACCATGGCTATACACGTTTTTTCACTATTTTTCTTCAAGAACATAAAAAAGAGAGTTTCATGGCTTACCTTTTTGGATGAATTTCCCTTGTGTTAATTTGATTATCCCTCTTCGTTGCTTTTCAGTTGCTATGTAATCTCCAGTATTTATTTTCCCCCTCTCAAGCTTTCACTCTCTCAATTTCTCTTTTTTTTGCTCTCTTGATGAACTTTTACAAATGAAAGGAATATATGAGTGGAGAGTATATATGTATATGATATTAGCATAGGCTTCCCTTGCCTCTTTTATTCCAAAATCATTAGTTATGCATATATTGCTCATAATGCATAGGTTTAATATGGAGAGGGGAGTTAAGAAAATGAAAAGTTTTGATTTATTACACAAATCTAACTCCCTCTCCCTCAATATCTTGTAATACGTATACTTCTTCCTCCCTTGTCCTAATTCGTGAGTAACATGATCCCACCAGTTGCTGACCAATTAAATAAACTTATTATAATATTATTTTAATCCTTTAAATGCCCATTTGAACATTTTGCCCTCCGTTGCCAAACGTGTTCAATACTTAAATCAATTCCTACAAAAGTCAATGTTCCGGACATCATGGAACTATCTGTTTCATCGAAATCATCACCGAAATTTGTGGTTAACTTTGACCAAAAAGTCAACCGTGACACATTTTCGTGGTTACAGTCTAACCTGACTAATTTTGACGTTTCGAACTCGAATACGCAGTCCGCTTCTCTAAATTTTGCTCCGAACTCCAACTCATGATTTAATACCAACCCACGTAATAAAAAGAATTAATTCCTCACTTAATCAATTTAAATAATTAAATAAAACTAAACCAACCATTTAAATACATCTCATCACATATCTTAACATAATACATATACATCTAATAAATGAAATCACACAAGAGTTTCGCATAAGTTCGTTTATTGATAATTATTAAATTACATAGAAAATCTCGAATATTACATTCACCCTCCCTTATAAGGATTTCGTCCCTGGAATCATTACTCATCAGGAAAAAATATTAGGGTAGTTTTTCATCATTTTCTCCTCGAGTTCCCACGTAGCCTCTTCAGCGCTGTGGTTCCTCCACACTACCTTAACATAAGGTATTATCTTATTTCTTAACACTTGTTCTTTTCTATCAATTTAATTCTTCCTGGGGTAAGTTTAATCGTTGGCATTCGGGGTTTGATTCTGAAGTGCCCCCACTAACATGTCTATAAACTGCTGCATATGGTTCGGTGGATCACCAACATTACCGCCTGACCCCTCGGGTGTTTGACGATGTCTTTCTCTAGCCATCTATCTGTTTAAAATGAACTTAATGTTATTATCTTATCACTTACTCTACATAATATATCATTCATAAGAAGAGAACTTAATAATCACATCACATACTTAAATAAAAGTATATTTATTTATAAACATAACACCCAATGTATTTCATCGTCTTATAGCATTAAGCCATTTACATAACTTTAAACCAATATACTAGGTAAAAACTGAAACCAAGCTTTTTATTCATAGATAAGTGTTCTATATGCTAGTAGTAAAAGTTCATCATAATAAACTAAAAGCCCTGTCAAATGGCTTCCTCATTCTCCTCATTCACTATCTCTAGTACCAGCTATCGGCTTATAACACGTCTAGATCGGCGCTCCTCACTTGGAAAGTGATTCACCCTATGTTGGAACCTTCCATGTGTTGACTTAAATGTGTACTTCATCTTGTCTATCTTAACCTTCTTGTCTCTCACTTCTCTTTCTAACTCGCTAGTTAGCTTCTCAGCCTGAACACGGTCTCTCCTCTCATCTCTCTAGAATGTAGTAATAATCTGCTTGTTAGGTTGGAGACTCTGAATCCTCTACTGTAACCCATTAATGGTATGCCCCAAGTGGGTCCTAATAGTTTCTTTCTCATCCTCTAGTCTATCCGTCTTCTGGTTTGATGCCCGCATCTTTTCAGCTAGATCCACGTTCCTAATTATTTGGTGGTGCACCAATGCCTCAAGAAATGCTGCAGCTTGCTGCTCCCCCTGATACAGCTCCTCCAACTCGTGGACCTTGTCGACCAACTTAGTAATCCTATCCATCAACTCATCCAATAAAGTATCCTCAGGTGCTTCTTCCGAGTCCTCCTTGTGCTCCACTCCATCTTCAGGATACTCCTTTAGGTCTTAGTCAGCTGCTACATCAGCTATAGGCTCAGGTACAGCTGTCACCAACTGCTCACTCACAACGTGGATATCTCTAACCTCCTCTAATCCTGACATTCTTCAAACAATACAAAATAACTCGGTTAGTATTTTAAAATAGATGTTTTTGTTTTTAGGAAAAAAAATAGATTTGACACAACCCCTAGAACTCTACATGAGTTCATCTCCTTATTTTCTCCACTAACTTCCCTAAGGTTATAGTTTAAGGTTCCCCACCTAAGGTTTATAACCTATTTCTTTGATACCAACCTGTGACGCCCCGAAATCCGTGTAGCATCGATTACAGGACATGGTGCTCACGATACCACATGCATCATCATTTATCTAAGTAACTCTAATAATAATAATAATAATAATAATAATAATATTAACTATTACATACTTATTCAAAATAAAGTCCCAAGTCTTTCCAACCTTTAATAAACTGAAACAGAAACTTATCATTTATTGCTACATTACATCATATGCGGAAATATACTTATTACATAAATAACTCTCATCATTTAATCTTAGACTTTCCCATGTCCTTGTCTGAGCCCTCAGTGTTATCAGCCTTAACTTAAAGGTTAAAGAAAGAATGAGCACAAATTACCCAGCAAGTATATAAAGTAGTTTGAGAAAATACATCAAAAGGAAAAGAATTACTATGAATATTTCTCAACAGTTGAAATAAATATCAAGAGATAAACTGGAATATCAAGATAAGAGTTCTCAATACCATACTAAGGGGTGCTAGATACCATGAACATTACTTTGTTTCATCGAAAACCATCAGACGGTTTAACAATCAAATAGATTGTAAACAATCTTTGCAAGTACTCCAGGTGATCAGCCTATCGTACCCTACATTGTGCACAAGAATAAAGTTTAAACGCATAAGCGTAAATGGGACTATATGCCCGACATCAGTTACCCCGTTATCCGGGTTGTACATCTTAGTTTCATGCGAGACCGCACCAAAACAATTTGGATTGGTAGACTTAAATAGCTACAATGAATTGGAAATAGTTTAAATAATACAACATTTTGTATCTATAATATCTAACCGAAACAAATGGCTAGATCGCATTCCTGAAAGCAATTCATAAATAATTAAGAACTTTAAAGCATACACAACTGAATTAATAATTGAGTAATCATCAATAGAACTTGCACTATATATAAGTGTGTACAAGTTATAACTTACAATATAAGAGACTTGTATGCAATGATAAATTGTACAAGTTAAGGGAACTTACATTCACTACAATAAAGTGAAAAAAGTTAGGAAACTTTCCTGGTACGACTTCTACAATTACTGCTATCTACTAGCCCTTCACATAACCTATTCACATATGACACGTTAAGCAATGTTGTTCTAGAACACCACTTTGAAGTGTAATGGTTCCCTTTTATTTTAATAAGACGATTAAATCACACGTATTCAAATACAATTCAATTACATAACACATTGCAACGTATAGGCCACGTGGTTAAATAAAAGAAACTAGGAAACATAAATTTGTGATATTTTTCAAACCAAAACTCTGCATAAAATATGCTTAAGGGTCTCAAGTCGAAAAATCTCATTTTCCATAATTATGACATCACATATATAATTAAATTCATTTATCCATATAACATCATTTATATGAAAAATACTGAATCAGTCTTAAAAATATTTCTTTTCTGGGATTTTGTAGAATATAGTCCCACATTGAACATATATTTTTCCCGAAATTTTTAAAATCCATCTACTATTTTTAAATAGTCCATAATAGCCAAATATTCTCAGCTTTTTCATAAATCGAGATTAGCTCCACAAATTCTGAAATTTTCAGGGTTAACTCCTATTATACACATGTACTTCCAGTAAAACATTTGTAATTTTTGGACTTAAACACAGAGAGTTATTCAGGTATCTTTTCAAATAGTGTCATTAACCGTAAAATTCATAACTCTCAAACCGTATGGCCACAAATTCTCAAATTTTTACAGGAAACTCATATCTTCTTATAGTAATACTCCAAATTTTTCCAGAATTTTTAAAGTACAAAACAGTGGACGAAAATGCCCCCGAAATAGACTAATCCAAACAGTCCCAAGAAAGACATCAAACTTTTGTTTCTTGCAGCCACTTTTACGATTTTATTCCCACTAATCTACAGATGATATGACCATGATACTTGGATACAATAAACTTCATACATCAAGGTATTTTACAAAAATATACCATTCATAAAAAAGCATGTCAAGACCACAAACCATCTGCATAGAAAAATGTGCCAGCACTGGTTCTATACTTAGAAAAAATCTGGAAATTCTAGATTTTCTGCAGATTTTATTATGAACATGCTTGCTTACGATTTTCATAACTTGATCATTATAACTCTGATTCAAACAAAATTAGGACCAGATTAGACTTCATACTATATAATATTTTATAAAATTATTAAATACGTTAATCGAGTCATATAAACCATGATTCCGAGGCTCCGAAAAACCTAAAAATCACAGATTTCACATTCAACTAACTTTCAAAAATTTTGTGATTTCAATTCTAGCATGCATGGGCTTGACTCCTACTATCCAGATCACTTCTACCAACATATATGAACATGTTACATTAAACCAACTCACTAAATTACCATGCTTTGAACAAATTGACTACAAAGAGGCATTTTATCCAAAATATCGCATACATACATGAAATTTTGATTCTCTATGTAATTGCAACATTTTTAAACCATAATTTTCATTCCTTATCATCCTCATAATAGAAACCAACATTAGCATACCCTCACAAAATCAACATAAACCATTTACCATGGCTATACATGCTTTTTCACTATTTTTCTTCAAGAACATAAAAAAGAGAGTTTCATGGCTTACCTTTTTGGATGAATTTCCCTTGTGTTAATTTTATTATCCATCTTCCTTGCTTGTTAGTTTCTATGTAATCCCCAGTATTCGTTTTCCCCCTCTCAATCTCTCACTCACTCAATTTCTCTCTTTTTTTGCTCTCTTGATGAAAATTTTCAAATGAAAGGAATATATGAGTGGAGAGTATATATGTATATAATATTAGCATAGGCTTCCCTTGCCTCTTCCATTCCCAAATCATTAGTTATGCATATATTGCTCATAATGCATAGGTTTAATATGGAGAGGGGAGTTAAGAAAATAAAAAGTTTTGGTTTATTACATAAGTGTAACTCCCTCTCCCTCAATATCTTGTAATACATATACTTCCTCCTCCCTTGTCCCAATTCGTGAGTCACATGATCCCACCAGCTGCTGACCAATTAAATAAACACATTATAATATTATTTTAATCCTTTAAATGCCCATTTTGACCATTTTACCCTCCGTAGCCAAACTTTTTTTTGACACCTCCAAAATAGGTATACATCACCCATCTCGAGTCGCCAGATATCATACTATAAAAATCAAATACAAACTTCATTTATACAACTGTTGAAATGTCGTGCAGAGTACGACAACAAATAAGTTCTGAGTTTTAATACAAATGTATATAACTCTCATGGTGCCTCGACCACAACCTTATAATGGTACTTTACATAAAAGTACAGTCAAAAACTATTGTAGAAACTATAATCTTTGGGAAGTGCTCAAGGAAACCTTCGTACATGGGAGGCCATGCGTCCAGGTTATGATAGATATCATATGTCCACAGAATTATCCTTGGTTGACCCAAAAGTCCTCAAAGAAAAGTAAGAAGATTACTATCATCTTCATTACAATGGTGAGTCTTCTCTTGATATATAATTATCTCCGTTGTCTCTAAGTGAAAATTATATTTCAAATATACTCCAAGATCATATAGGTAGTGCTCGTAGATATACTCAGCAAGTGGATGTGCACAACCATGTCATATGATAACACGAGGTTGTATGTCATTAGACATCTTATATGATAGTGGAAAAAACACCCTTCCAATGTTGGGTTCGCCTCACCCTATTTGATTCACCAAATATAACTACTAAATGATGTATAGAATACAACACACTTTTCTATACTGTTTAGGGAGAACCTCCACAACTAGAGACCATCGTTCTATTCTCCTGTTACCCCCGCTCGACCCAGCTACACTCTTATTACCTGAAAGGATTTGTGAAGTAGAATTGTGAGCACAACTAGCCCAGTAAGAATACCATGACTAAAGATAATTAAATTATCAATAGCATTCGTCAGTAATGAATCAGAGATTTAGAATATATGAAAGATGATAAAACTTTTCAACCATAGTTGCAGCAGAACGAGCAATCCATTAGAAGAGTCAAATAGACTATAAAGTCTATTATCTTCTCCACGTTAAAAATCCACCAACAATGTTTTATCCCTGTAACATCAGTCAACAATTCCTGTCCACAATCAGGTGAATAACTTATAATCATAATTGTGGTTCTAAATTCCTCTTCGCACCTAGGACGAAGATAATTTTCATCACCTATCTTTACCTGAAATATCAAAGACCATGGTTATACCAAATCACAATTCTTGTCCATAATCATACTAATAAATTCATTTTTCTACCACGGGCCAAAGATATTCATTAATAATTCATCTTTCCACTCTAGGCCAAAGGCATGCAACTATATTTTAGAAGAGTAAAGTAGAGTGTGAGACCCCAAATTTTATGAATAAAGATTTAAATTTCTCAATTTTTTTTTTAATATTATGGTGTGGATTTGATATAATGTTATAGTAAGGGTAATATTTATAAATTTTGCAAAGTAAGCAAGTTGTTATAAAATATTCGTTTGGTCGAGGAATGTTCTTTTTATTGGGAATATCTGTACGACGTCATAATCATTGGTGGACCCCACAACGGAAGTATTGTCGTATTTAAAAAAAGACAGAATTATCTTTTTATAAAAATAACGACGAAATAGTTACCGTTAAAACTGTTGAACTACCCGGTAGTAAAAATATAGTAATACGCGTGGTTGCATAGTAGCACACGGTATTGATTACTGATGCTTACGTAAGAAGTCACTCAGTTATACTCAATTATTACTACAGTAATTGTTGCATCATAACTCTCATATTATTGATTCAATTATTGTCACGGTATCATCTGTATAGTATGATATATTATTAAATCAATAATTGAGACGGCAAAGTTATTTATATTATTATTTACAATATTGACATTGTCTAGAAGTTCTGTCAAGGAGAGGTTTGGTCACCTTATTGTGCGCCAATAAGGAGAAATCCTTATCAGAAAGCCCCCTCTTTCCTGGGAACGAACTGGTTGTTAAATATTGTGAGTTATAATATTAATAATGAATAAGTTCGTGTTGATTAAAGATGAATTTGATATTTTCATTGTGTTGGGATTATTAATGTTAATGGAAATCGACATCTATTTCGATAATAATGCATGTCTGGAGGTTATATTAACCAATCGGGTAATTAATCAGATAAATGAGCAATTAATTTTTATTATTTGACATGCTTATAACTATGTGTTCACATGTGTGTAATACTGATTCACATGATTTACTATTAGGGGAGGTGGTGCAAGTTTGATAATAATTGCATGACTAAATTAAAAATGAAGAAAAAGAGGAATGTATTATACTGTAATATTTCGAGCCCCAAAACGTGCAATTATCGAAACTATATTTTCCTATAAATAGAAGCTCATTCTTCCTTCATTTCTCACCAATTCACTAAAGCTATAGAGTAATTATTATAGAGAGAAAGAAGAAGAGAAGTCTGCTACCTCACTATTCTAGTATCCAGTCTTCTTTTGAGGTAAGGGATATTATTATTATAATAAGGGGTATTATTCTTTCGTATTCATGAAAAGAGTTATTTTCTTTCAATACTCGTAAGGGTTGTTATTCCATTCTTTATTATTATGTTGGAATAACATGTCTATGCGAAGTACCGCATACATGGTGAAATTCTTCTGTTATTCCATTCTTTATTATTCTGTTGGAATAACCTGTCTGTGCGGTCCATCGCATGCTTGGTGAATTCTGTTGTTATTCCATTCTTTATTATTTTGTTGGAATATCCAGTCTGTGCGGATTACGGATGACCTGGTTCCGTTCTTTATTATTCTGTTAGAATATCTTGTCTATGCGGATTACGCATGACCTGGTTCAATTCTTTATTATTATGTTGGAATAACCTGTCTATACGAAGTACCGCATACATTGTGAAATTCTTCTGTTATTCCATTCTTTATTATTCTGTTGGAATAACATGTCTGTGCGGTCTATCGCATGCCTGGTGAATTCTGTTGTTATTCCATTCTTTATTATTCTATTGGAACATCATGTCTGTGCGGATTACGCATGACCTGGTTCCATTCTTTATTATTCTATTGGAACATCCTGTCTGTGCGGATTACGCATGACCTAGTTCCTTTCTTTATTATTCTGTTGGAATATCCTGTCTGTGCGGATTACGCATGACCTGGTTCCTTTCTTTATTATTCTGTTGGAACATCCTCTTTGTACAGATTATGCATGCTTGGTGAATTCTTCTGTTATTGCATTCTTTATTATTCTGTTGGAATAATCTGTCTACGTAGATTACCACATGGCGGCAAAAATTCATTTACATTTTCATATATTCTATTATACTTAGTTGATTAAAGTTTTGACTTCTATTCTACATGAAATTAGTGGAATATCCTTGATATTTGCACTTCATCCAGTATCTTTTCATGGAAATATTCTGCTGGGCATTCTTGAATTTTACTCCACAAAGCAGTATCATGCTGACAATTTGGACGTTATTGATTCTGGATAAATTAAATTATAAATCTTTACAAATTTATCCTTGAACTTGTTTTATTGAATTCTTATATCATTGTCATCATCCTCATGTTTATAATATGTTGAAAGTCATCTGTGGCCTGTAGTGAATATATGGACTTGGTATGATTATGACCAAGGATTATTCGGTATAATCATGATCGTAATGTTACAAATGATGTGGTAAAAGTCCTCATTGGCCGTAGTGCATTGATGGACAGTTGTTGGCATGATCATAACCATTGATGAATACACAAATATCATTGGCCTATAATGCATGGATAATTTGTTGTCGTGATACTAATGAATATCATTGGCCGTAGTGCAGGGATGATGTGGTTTATTTATTAAGCTGAGTCTCATCAATAATTGATTGTTTGTTCCGCTGCAGTTAAACTTGATGTTTGTTATATTTTATCAGTTTAACACTGTTAAAGGCTAATGATAAATTATTCTGCATTATCTTAGTCATAATATTTCTTACTGGGCTAGTTGAGCTCACCCTTTCTTTCACTGTTCTCTTCAGGAAATGAGAACGTAGCCGGGACTAGTCGGGAAACGGAGTGACGGTCCAGGTGATAGCATTAGTAGTACTCACTATTCTGTTAAATATTGTGATAATAAATGTAATGAGGACTCCATTGAGTTTGTATATTGTCTAGATGACAATATTCTTATTAAAAACTCTTATATTATGTTTTGTCATATTTTACACGACTGTTGTATAATGAAGTTGTATTTGAATTTTGTACCATGTATTTGGCGACCCAAGATGGGTGATGTATACCTGTTTTGGGGGCGTCACAGTTGGTATCAAAGCTTAGGGATATGATCCCTGGCTGAGATGTGAGACAAGAACTAGGAGGGGAGAGACGGGAAATTCCTTCGCTAGTATGACCTACCTAAGTTTATTTGGTATTTAATTAGTCGGTCGGTGTATATGGATAATATGAGATGTGTCAATTAACCCTTGTTTTGTGACAGTGTTTGAGAATGGCATCTGAAAATGTTGAGATCAGTAATGAAACACATGAGACCGTTGAGTCACCAACGATCAATACCCAGGATAATGTGCAACAGGAAGACAATAATCCTCAGGTAAACAACAATACCGATTAGATGATGAACGATGGGATGATCAGAGGCTTTATTCAATTCATGAAACATCATGCGAGAGAGACTCCAGTTCAAAATGCAGGTCGAAACAATGGCAACCCACGGCTGGTCACTGCTAAGCAGTTCAAGGAGCTAGGACCGCCGGAGTTTTTGGGAAAGCCAGAACAACTTTAGGCGGAGACGTGGTTAAAGCAGATCACCAAGATATTTGATGTCTTGGGATGCTTCGAAGAGCAAAAGGTTCCCTTCGCCGCCTTTATATTGCGTGAAGGGGCAGATTACTGGTGGGAATTTGTAAAACTTATCCAGCCTGAAGCACTCAATATGTCTTGGGAGATGTTCCAAGAGCTTTTCAATGACAAGTACTTTCCCGAAAGTATTCTTCACATGAAAGAGGTGGAGTTTATCAAGTTGGAGCAAAAAAATATGACTGTGTTGCAATACGAGGCTAAATTTGCGGAATTATCCCAATTTGCATCCGATTTGGTCGATAATGAAGAGCGAATGACAAAAATGTTTCTAAGAGGTTTGAAACCCAAAATACGTCAATACCTCATTTCTCATAAACTTTGTTTATATTCAGATGTTGTGAATAGGGCTCAGTTATTGGAGTGCGATAATGAGTCAACACAACCAAATGGCAACGACCAACAACACAATAATAACCATACCGGTGGAAATTGCCATCGGAACAATGATAACCATCATGGGGGAAATTATCATGCCAAGAATTGTAACCACCTCGGTGGTAATCATGGCCAAGATAATAGGAGTGGAAATTTCAAGAAGAGAAGGTTCAACAATGATGGAAAGACAGCAGCACCAACACCCGTTTTCAAGTAAGAAGAACGACAATTGGTCGTATGTTTCAAATGAGGACAGGAGGGACACATCCGTCCAAACTATACGCAGCAATCCAAATCATATTACAATTGTGGAAAAGAAGGTCACCTAGCTCGATTTTGTCGTGCACCAAAGTCAAGTTCAGCCGGGACGGTGGCACCAAAGGCGGATACGGACAAAACAAAGTCAGTGATTTCAGGAAGAGCATTTTCGTGACTTCTCAAAAAGCGAGTAACTAGAACGAAGTTATCACGGGTTAGTTAATTATAATTTTTTGCGAAGTCTATACCTTATTAGATACTGGTTCTACCCATTCTTTTATCTCTCTTGCTTGCGTTCAATGTTTAAATTTGACCTCAGAGAAGTTAGACTTTGACTTATTAGTTGAAACTTTGTTAGTAGAAACCTTCGTTACCTCTACTGTTTATAAATCTTGTTGAATCAAATAGACACTTTCACGTTACTTGTTGATCTTATCTCTTTTAAAATACTTGCCTTTGATGTGATTTTAGGAATCGATTGGTTATCTACAAATCATGCTTTTTGTAAGGTTGTTACCTTTCATATTCTTAACCAACCTGTTATGCGAATTCAATCAACCAAACCACTAAAGTCAATCATTGTCATATCAAGCCATAAGTAAAGAGACCCAATCCTTTCGTTGTTGACTTCCTTGTGTGGAATGCACCGCAGCCAGACTTTCTATAGGATACGTTGTGAATAACGGTGGCAAGTTGATAGGTATCAATGTGACGTAATATCCAAGTCTTGGATGAGAGTCACAGTTTTGAATGATATTTCTATTGTTAATAAATTCCTGACGTATTCTCGAAGAACTTCCTGGCCTACCCCTATAGCGTGAAATCAAATTTTGTATTGACCCAAGTACAAAACCCATTTCCTCAACCCTTAAATATTTCTTCAACCAAAACGAATGTAACATGCGCTAAAGACATTGGCTCGAGCTGTTGAAGATTACGATCGTACCATTCAATATCATTGTGGAAGAGCGAACGTGGTAGCTAACGCGTTGAGTAAAAAATCGTATACGTTTTCGAGTGTGATGTTGTTAACACAAAAATCCATTTCGTATAACTTACAAATGATGAAGATAGAGTTAAAGACTCTAGGGACCCACGTGAAGATAACAAATATACGAGTAGAATCGACTTTAATCGATAAAGTTAAAGCCGCTCATGCTACACACCCAAATCTGATGAATGTGAAGAAGAATGTGAAGAAGAGAGGTTCAAGAGGGCGTTATTCTAGAAACGAGAATTGATGAAGAGAGGAAATTTCAACCCTCAATTTAATTGGCCGATTTAAAATACTTGATCGAGTAGGAACTGTGGCCTATAGACCCATTTTACCGCCAAGTATGTCGCATGTTCATAACATTTTTCACGTATCAATGTTACGTAAATATGTGGACGACCCGAACCACATTATTGAATTAAAACTAGAAGAGATAGCAGAAGATTTAACGTATGAGGAGATACGTGTTAAAATCTTGGATAAGAAGGATCGTATTTGTAACGCCCAAGAAATTCGGATCCTTTGTAAAAGTATTTGAAAGAATTAAATAATATTATTTGTTATTATATGTGTGAATAAGATGTATGTCGTTCTATATCCTAGAAACGTCGGAAGATCGTAGTATTCGAACCACGTGGGAGAATTAAAGTGTTTGAACTTCCAAGACGAAAATAAATGTTTTTCGAGAAAGTTTACGAAAAACACTATTTACCGATTATCGCTCGAGAATTATTTTTAAACTTCCGAGAAATACATAACGTTATAATATCGAGACGAGATGGATTATGTAATAATAATCTAAGTATGGAAAATGCAATAATTTGCATGCGGACTTATTTTGAGAATATAGGTATTAAAACCTAATGAAATGAATTAAGGTAACTTTGCATAAAATACAAGTCCATTAGCTATAAGGTGTAAACCTATGTAGGATTTATGCTAAGTCCAAGTGATTAATAAGGTGAAGCCCAAACTATTATAATGCAAAGCCCAACAAGAAATTTGGCTAGATTAAGTAGTAAGCCCAATGAATTGGACATGATCCATGGGGCAATCCAAGTGTAAGTGGGTAGACTTGGTGGGCAAAGATCTTGTGTGATGACCAAGTGTTGTGGTGGCCAAGTAATAGAAGTGGCTAGAAAGATTACTTAGTGGCTAAGCAAATGAATAGTAAGGAGGTTAGTTTAAGGAGGTGGGAGGTCTTAATGACCATACTACCCTAAACTTTATGTTGCCTATAAATAGAAAGCTCTTATTTCATTTGTTGCTTATTTAATTTTCATCCAACTCCTCTCAAGATAAACAACTTAATTGTTAGAGCCATTAAGCACTTATAAGCCATCTCAACCTTTGCTAGATTTTCAAAGAAGAAGTACTAGTTCATCAAAGGTAAATAAAATTGTCTCTTCTATCTCTATCATATTAGGATGATAAGAGAAGTGTAATCTAATGGAGTTAAATACTAAGAACATGTCATAAGTCATTGATGAATGAACTTAAGCCGAATAAGTTGAATAAGCAACTTGAACTTAAATAAGTTAATAAACTTATGAAGAACTGCCTTTGTTTTCATAAGCATTAAAATTGTAGATAATAAGTGAAATAAGTCATTGACTTATGAGAATAAGTCAAAACCTACTTTAATATTAAGTTGGTGTAATAAGTAACTTGTAATGTTTACATGTTAATTAAAATTGACCTAGAATGATTAGTAATGAGGTTTCGCCGGAATTCACACGATTGGACGATAATCGTCGAGTTTGTGAAATTCTCGAAATGGAAATCGTATATTGTGTTTGACATTGGAAACATTGGTTTTCAATGGAGACAAGTCATATTTGGCATTATAGAGTTGCGGACTCAAAAATGACCGGATTCCGACATAGAACGAAGAAACGAGCGTTGAACGTTCACGGACGTTTATCATTTTCGTTAAAATGAACTAATCGGTGAAATTTTAGAAAATGAAGTAAAATAGATAAAATTCTTGCATGAACGCACAGAGTACATAATTTGTGACCCGTAGGCTCTTGAACGAGCCAATTCCGACTTATAACGAAGAAGTTACGAGTCCGAGAATTTCAACTTTTGAAAAAATCTATCCAAAGTGTCTGGTGCACAGAGCTGGCGCCGCGGCGCCAGCCCAAGGAAAATAAGCCCGCGTCGCAGCGCCAAAGTGGCCATAACCTTCTGAAGAATGGCGCCGCAGTGCGACCATTAACACTAAGACTCGCGCCGCATTACCGAGACCGGATTTTTTAGCATAAGAGGTAGCGCCGCAGCGCGGTACCAAGTACAATAGTCGGCGCCGCAGCGTCAGCCTCAAGACCAAGACAATAATGAATGTTTGCAAATGAACATGAAGAGTAATTGTTAATAAAGATCTTAATGAAACATAGTTATGACATATTGAAACTTAGGTATGATCACTTAAGGTTAAGATTAAGTCAATTATTTATGATGTAAGATTGACCTAATGGAAAGCCGGAACCTTAAATAACAAATCTAATACGTAATTAGATTGAGAAGTATGGTAAGATTCTTTAGGAACCATGTGTGATCATTCATGACCTAATGTTCTATGTTATGCTATCATCTAATATAGAGACCTTAAAGACGTAAAGTGTACGTGTTATAAATTGTAGCAGATGCTAAAGGAAAGTACTATAACCCTTGTTCCAGTTTGATCTTGGCAAGTCTATGTGATTCATGTATTCTTCGCATGAGTTAGTATTTGAGGAATGTCAAAGCCAATCGTTTCGGCTAGACGTATGCTATGTAATTCTATCAAGTGTTGATAAGGATTTTTCGAACTAATATTGTTGTGGTTTTCAAAAGTAGATTGTGTATGCTCAAATTGTTTTGTCGTCAAACGACAGGCACGTGAGGTTGCCACAACTTAAACGTATACACGTTTAATGAATGTAGTATTGATCAACATAGAGTACTATAGGCTGATCACCTAGACATACTCGTAAGCTATACCGAACTTACAGACTTCGTGTCGGGATGTCCTTTTCAAAGTACTTATGAAATGCTTACGGTTTTGAACCGGAATTGATGTTTTACTGAATATTGTTGTTGTAAAACGTTTTGAATGAAACGAAGTGGTATTTTGAATTTTCAATAGTACTTCGTAACTCTTGTCCAGTTATTGAAGATATACGATTCCTATGTTTCAAGCATGCTATTTTCCTAGAATTGTTGTACTTACTGAGCTAGTTAGGCTTATTCTTGCTTGAACCATGTGAATGCAGCTAAGACCGAACGAACCGATGGATCCGGCAAGGATAAAGGGAAGGCAAAGGCGAACCCGTAGCTTGTTTATGTAATAGTATAGATTTTGTAAGAAATAATATTGATATTATGACAAAGACAATGTATTGGTTATAAACAACCTGGGGAAATGTAAATATTCTTTTGATATATATAAGACATCCGTTCTTTTGAGGCATTTCAATTGAATGTTTATATGAACTGTAGCAATGTGTAGTACCATCTTTCGGGTTAGAAGATACCCAAATTTGGGGGCGTCACAGGTTGATATCAAAGCATTAGGATATAAAACTTAAGGGGGGGAAATAAAACCTTAAGTCATAACCTTAAGAAAAGTCAAAGAATAAAATATAGAAGTTAACCTTATAAAAATGCATCATATATGTTATGTCTTTTATTATACTGACGTATACTAATCAACTTTTTGTGTTGTTGTAGATGTCAGATGAAAATAGAGATGTACAGGTAGTTAGTGAAGGGTCGGTAAACAAGATAGAAATCATACCGAACCCCATAGCAGCAGATCCTGAGATAGTTATGGTGGAGTCTGGAGACTCCGAAAGCTTAGACCTCATGTCTGTATTTGACGGCATGTTGGAAGAAGAAGTGGAGGTAGTATCCTTTAATCCAGTAGCTATAGCTGCAGAGATAACTCTACGGGAGTCAATGATGTCACTGTTCTTGTCAGTAATAGATAGGAACGTACACTACTATCATGAGGTCAAGGAGCTGAAGGCGGAGCTCCAAGCGGTTATAGAGGACAAGACGGACGTGGAGTCCATGTTGGAACAGGAATATGACGAGAGAGTTTTGGCTAAGGACAAGGTCCATGAACTAAAACAAGATGTCTTTGAGCTTAGGAACGAGCTAAAGACCAAGAAACAGAAGATAGGGAAAATGTCCTATATTCATAGGAATTCTCATTAGGATTTCTAGTTGCAGGTAGTTGTGTATCCTGTAGAGACAGGGCAGACGCGGCATACTATCAGCTGTGATATTATTGCCGGTCTTGCCAAGGCATATTTCAAGAATGCCATAAGGCAGATATGATCGAGTAGTTGTTAGAGTAGTTAGGTATGTACATATTTGTGTATATAGTAGTGACGTAAAGCCCTCTTTTGTATAATCAAGGGTAGTCTTTTCTAATTCCCAATTTTTGGAAAGTAATGGCGAGAAGTAATGTATCCAGCTTGGGCTGTGTTATGTAACCGATGTAATATTATACTACAATGAATAAATATAAGTTTTCTTTTTCGAAAAATGTTGAGTAATGAATGTTTAAGTTATTGTTTAATATGGAATAATAACTAACAGACAGGAAATGCATAATAACGAAATATGTGTTTATTGTAACAACAAAATGCCGCCAAGAAGAGTACCACGTACCCAAGGTGCGAACACGAATCAACTGGAGGGAGGTCTGGTTAACCCCGTGTAGGAATTTTTGAACCTTTTAACCGCAGCGTTTAACCAAACTTGGGCTAATATCCTCGTAAATCCTGGTGTAGTACGAGCTACTACATTTAAGGAATTTAAGAGTGTGGGTCCGCCAGAGTTTAAAGGAACTACGGACCCTATCGAAGCCCAAACGTGGGTTAGGGAGATTGAGAAGGAATTTGTAATAGAAAATGTCGACGAGGCCCAAAAGGTTGCCTTTGCAACCTACATGATGAAGGGAGAGGCCAACTTCTGGTGGGAGGCCAATCAGGCAAGGGTCGGAATAGAGGTTATAACGTGGGTGAGGTTCAAGGAAATATTCTACGAGAACTACTTTCCCACGAGCATACAGGGAAGGATGGAGATGTGATTTTTAGATTTAAAACAAGGGGACATGACGGTTCCCCAGTATGCCGCCAAGTTTAATGAATTGGTAAGGTTCGCTCCACATCAAGTGGATATCGAGGTGAGGAAAGTTCAACGGTTCGAGCAGGGCTTGAAACCCTAGCTCTATAATCGTATCTCTATGTTCCAAAGTAATTTATTTGGAGTTTTTTTAGAGAAGGCAATAATTACCGAAGGTGGTAGCGAGGAGTTGAGCCAATACCACAAGGAAAAGAAAAGTAAGGAGAAGGTGGATGGAGGAGTGAAATTTGAAGGAGCCAGAGGGAGTGGCGAAGGGTATAAAAGGAAGGTAGTTAGCTCAGGGAATATCAGAGTGAAACAAGGAGACCTTAAGATGAGGATGGAGACCTGTAAAACCTATGGGAAGACTCACCTAGGAGTCTGTCTCAAAGGAAAGGCCGTGTGTTATAATTGCGGACAGGAGGGGAATATTGCGCCAAATTGTCCAAGCCGAAGAAGAATCATGGGGTTTTGTGTGTGGGTCTACGGACCACATGGCAAAGAACTACCCAAAGAAGGGGACAGACGGGAATAAGGGCGCCAAAATAGGTCCATTCCATCCAACCCATTTCGAGTCACCAAATACATGGTACAAAAAACAACTACAACTTTATTAATACAGTTGTCGTGCAAGATAAGACAACACTTAAATTGTGAGTTTAAATACAAATATATACCAATTGTGACTCATGTCCCAACCGTGGACAGCACCTAATAATGACACCTTACATAAAGGTATAGTCGAAAACTGTTTTTGTGACAACCCGAAAATTTGGGCAATTTATTAAAATCTTAAATTATTGATTTGAGGTCAAATAATAGACCTAGACAGAAAATAAGTGTATGCGTTTAATGTTATTGGGATTGAATTTTGAGGATTTCAAAATTCGGTGAAGGATATAGGTGAATTATTCAGGATTAAGTGTTTATATGATTAAGTTCTGTGGATATGGTTATGTTCTGTGTACAGAATGTGGTTAAGGGTCAAGGTTTGATCAGATAAATTATATCTGTAACAAACCCTAAGAATATATTAAGAACGACAATGTTCGGTTAGAAAATCCTAGCGTTTAGCAAGAAACCCTAGAAATGGGTTCTAGAAACCCTAGTTTCAGTTCCGAGAATCCGAAACTCTAATTCGGTGCATGAAACCCTAAATTGGGAACTTAATGGCATAAGTGTAAATAATTAAAAGATTAATTAGAGTTAATCTTGACAATTGATTACAAAACCCTAATTCCAAATTTAAAACCCTAATACCAGATCTGAAAACTCTAATTTCAGATGCTGATAAAATGAAACCCTAATCTGGGTATATAACAGAGAATTTTAATGCTTAAGTGCTATTAATCAAGTACTAATTAGGGTAAAAGGTTGATTAATTAACAAATCCTAATTTTCAATTGTGGAACCCTAATTGTTCCGTCAGAAACCCTAATGCTCAATTATGGAATTAATTGCTAAAATTAGCAATGTTAATTAAGAAACCCTAATCCTAATTATTTCAATTTTTGTATAATTAGAAAACCCTAATCTAATTACGAATATTTAATTTCTAAATTAGAAAATTAAATTTTCTATTAGAAACCCTAATTGTTGGGTTATAAACCCTAATCCGTGATTTTGACCATAATCGCGTAATTAGCAATTTTATTTAGGAATTATTAATCCTAATTAATAAGATTTAATGTATGATTAAGGAAATTTGGAATATAATTAGTAACTCCTAATTTTAATTTTTGAAATGTTAATTTTCTATTTCTATAACCGAAATTTGGAAATTGAAGAAATTAAATTTTTGAAAAGTTAAGGGTTAACACCTAAACCCTAAAATGCTAAGTCCTAGACCTTAAATTGTCCAAACCCTAAACCCTAAGGGTTCATCAAATGCAAAAATCCTAGAAAAAAATGGAAAGGACAAAAATGTCCCTTTTGTGTATTAATTGAAGAAACTTGCAAATCTTGGCAAATCCAAAGTTGTTCAACAACCCTAGAGCTAACCTAGCATAGCCTTTGACAAATCCAGCCATCTAGCAAACCAAATACATTGGATCAAGAATTATATAAATAATTAAAGAGAGAGAAAATGCTACATTTTCTCAAATCAACCAAGTCATCCTCTCTCTCCATTTTCGAAATTTTAGAGTAAGAGGGAGTGAGAATTTAAGCAATGATCAAGAACTAGCAAACCAAAAATCAGAATCAAAAGTCAGAAATCGAAAATCAAGCATAAAAGGTATAAAATCTCAAAATTTTGAAATCCTTCGATTCTTTGTTAATTGTTGCAATTGATTGTGCAAATATGTGTAATAGGGTGTCAATTAGAGATCTGGGTTGATGGATCATGGATCCATAACATCTAGATGCTCGAATTTAGCAATTTATGAAATCTGGAAAAGTGGAAACATATGGCCTGACAGTCAAATGTCAGGGTCCATAGATCTGTGTGTGTTAATGATATCTTGTGTTTGATGTTATAGAGTTGTAGTATGTCATTTTGTCTATGATCTGGAACTGAAAACAGAGCTAGATCATGTGTATATTTCAAGATATAAGCGGTCAAAAGTCGTTGACCGATCACAGAAACTGAAAATCTGGGTAACCCAGAATTTTCGGATTGGTCTGACAAGATTTTTAAGGTCATGAATATTACTGTTGTTTGTTGGTTTGGTCATGTTGTTGCTTTAAAGTTGTAGTTTGACATGAGATCTACACTATAAAAGTTTTAGATCACCCAGATTGGTATCAGGATCTTAGTAATTATCGGTCAAACATGCGTTGACCATCACGCTGATGAATGTTTCTGGGAAAACCCAGATTTTTAAGAACGCGTTCTGGCCTCTACTTTGACCGACCCAGATCTGGTGTATGTAATGTTTTTAAGTTGATTTTATATGATATAATTGTAGCCTTACATCTTACCTACAATACTAAACCTTTAGATCACATAAACAAAGCCTAGAATGAAAGATACAAGGATCTAAAGTAGAACCCTTATCTGTTCTTCATTTTCTGGAAAACCCAGAAAATGAAGAACAGAGTTGTCAATAACTTTGGAGACTTAGATCTCTCGGATATGATATTGTTTGGCCATGAAAAAAGTTGGTGATTGTAGTATTACATAAATACTACAACAAGAAATAAATCACAGGCCCAGAAATCGATCAGAACACCAGTTAAATCGTGGTCAAACCACCCAACCCGAACTCTGTCAAGAACACTCAAGAACACCTATAGCGACAGAAAGTGTCGCTATAGGCCTTTAGCGACGGTTTATTTTTTATTTTTCCAGAAAATAAATTAAAATTAGAAAAAAATAGTTTTTAATTATTAAAAATACAAAATAAATTATGAAAAATTATTTTAAAGTCTGAAAAATAGTTTTTAACTATTTTGAGTATATTTTGAAAATATTTAATATTTTTGGAATATAAATGGTATTTAATTATTTAATTATAATATTAAATAAATTATTTAAAAATAGTTTTTAATTCATAAAAAATCATGAAAAATAATATTATGGTATAAGAAAATATTTTAAGTTATTTTTGATAACTTTTGATATTTTGTGATGAAATTCATTAATTAATCAATATTAATGATAATTAGTTTATTTAATAAATATATTAGATAAATTATGGAAAATTAGTATTAATGCTTTATAAATCATATAAAAATGATTTAAGTGTTATAAAAAATATTTTAAGTTATAAAATATAACTTTTAATATTTTGGCATGGAAATATTAATATTTTAATATTAATAGCAATTATCGGATAATGGAATTAAGTATTTAAACATCATATAATTATGATTTTAAAGTATTAAAAATACTTTGTGACATGAAACCCTAAATTGGGAACTTAATGGCATAAGTGTAAATAATTAAAAGATTAATTAGAGTTAATCTTGACAATTGATTACAAAACCCTAATTCCAAATTTAAAACCCTAATACCAGATCTGAAAACTCTAATTTCAGATGCTGATAAAATGAAACCCTAATCTGGGTATATAACAGAGAATTTTAATGCTTAAGTGCTATTAATCAAGTACTATTTAGGGTAAAAGGTTGATTAATTAACAAATCCTAATTTTCAATTGTGGAACCCTAATTGTTCCGTCAGAAACCCTAATGCTCAATTATGGAATTAATTGCTAAAATTAGCAATGTTAATTAAGAAACCCTAATCCTAATTATTTCAATTTTTGTATAATTAGAAAACCCTAATCTAATTACGAATATTTAATTTCTAAATTAGAAAATTAAATTTTCTATTAGAAACCCTAATTGTTGGGTTATAAACCCTAATCCGTGATTTTGACTATAATCGCGTAATTAGCAATTTTATTTAGGAATTATTAATCCTAATTAATAAGATTTAATGTATGATTAAGGAAATTTGGAATATAATTAGTAACTCCTAATTTTAATTTTTGAAATGTTAATTTTCTATTTCTATAACCGAAATTTGGAAATTGAAGAAATTAAATTTTTGCAAAGTTAAGGGTTAACACCTAAACCCTAAAATGCTAAGTCCTAGACCTTAAATTGTCCAAACCCTAAACCCTAAGGGTTCATCAAATGAAAAAAACCTAGAAAAAAATGGAAAGGACAAAAATGTCCCTTTTGTGTATTAATTGAAGAAACTTGCAAATCTTGGCAAATCCAAAGTTGTTCAACAACCCTAGAGCTAACCTAGCATAGCCTTTGACAAATCCAGCCATCTAGCAAGCCAAATACATTGGATCAAGAATTATATAAATAATTAAAGAGAGAGAAAATGCTACATTTTCTCAAATCAACCAAGCCATCCTCTCTCTCCATTTTCGAAATTTTAGAGTAAGAGGGAGTGAGAACTTAAGCCATGATCAAGAATTAGCAAACCAAAAATCAGAATCAAAAGTCAGAAATCGAAAATCAAGCATAAAAGGTATAAAATCTCAAA
Source organism: Panax japonicus (assembly GCA_020205505.1). Lineage (NCBI taxonomy): Eukaryota > Viridiplantae > Streptophyta > Magnoliopsida > Apiales > Araliaceae > Panax > Panax japonicus. Next base: position 50,830,813 of record CM035113.1, read on the forward strand.
ATTTTGAAATCCTTCGATTCCTTGTTAATTGTTGCAATTGATTGTGCAAATATTTGTAATAGGGTGTCAATTAGAGATCTGGGTTGATGGATCATGGATCCATAACATCTAGATGCTCGAATTTAGCAATTTATGAAATTTGGAAAAGTGGAAAAATATGGCCTGACAGTAAAATGTCAGGGTCCATAGATCTGTGTGTGTTAATGATATCTTGTGTTTGATGTTATAGAGTTGTAGTATGTCATTTTGTCTATGATCTGGAACTGAAAACAGAGCTAGATCATGTGTATATTTCAAGATATAAGCGGTCAAAAGTCGTTGACCGATCACAGAAACTGAAAATCTGGGTAACCCAGAATTTTCAGATTGGTCTGACAAGATTTTTAAGGTCATGAATATTACTGTTGTTTGTTGGTTTGGTCATGTTGTTGCTTTAAAGTTGTAGTTTGACATGAGATCTACACTATAAAAGTTTTAGATCACCCAGATTGGTATCAGGATCTTAGTAATTATCGGTCAAACATGCGTTGACCATCACGCTGATGAATGTTTCTGGGAAAACCCAGATTTTTAAGAACGCGTTCTGGCCTCTACTTTGACCGACCCAGATCTGGTGTATGTAATGTTTTTAAGTTGATTTTATATGATATAATTGTAGCCTTACATCTTACCTACAATACTAAACCTTTAGATCACATAAACAAAGCCTAGAATGAAAGATACAAGGATCTAAAGTAGAACCCTTATCTGTTCTTCATTTTCTGGAAAACCCAGAAAATGAAGAACAGAGTTGTCAATAACTTTGGAGACTTAGATCTCTCGGATATGATATTGTTTGGCCATGAAAAAAGTTGGTGATTGTAGTATTACATAAATACTACAACATGAAATCAATCACAGGCCCAGAAATCGATCAGAACCCCAGTTAAATCGTGGTCAAACCACTCAACCCGAACTCTGTCAAGAACACTCAAGAACACCTATAGCGACAGAAAGTGTCGCTATAGGCCTTTAGCGACGGTTTATTTATTATTTTTCGGGAAATTAAATTAAAATTAGAAAAAAATAGTTTTTAATTATTAAAAATACAAAATAAATTATGAAAAATTATTTTAAAGTCTGAAAAATAGTTTTTAACTATTTTGAGTATATTTTGAAAATATTTAATATTTTTTGAATATAAATGGTATTTAATTATTTAATTATAATATTAAATAAATTATTTAAAAATAGTTTTTAATTCATAAAAAATCATGAAAAATAATATTATGGTGTAAGAAAATATTTTAAGTTATTTTTGATAACTTTTGATATTTTGTGATGAAATTCATTAATTAATCAATATTAATGATAATTAGTTTATTTAATAAATATATTAGATAAATTATGGAAAATTAGTATTAATGCTTTATAAATCATATAAAAATGATTTAAGTGTTATAAAAAATATTTTAAGTTATAAAATATAACTTTTAATATTTTGGCATAGAAATATTAATATTTTAATATTAATAGCAATTATCGGATAATGGAATTAAGTGTTTAAACATCATATAATTATGATTTTAAAGTATTAAAAATACTTTGTGACATGAAACCCTAAATTGGGAACTTAATGGCATAAGTGTAAATAATTAAAAGATTAATTAGAGTTAATCTTGACAATTGATTACAAAACCCTAATTCCAAATTTAAAACCCTAATACCAGATCTGAAAACTCTAATTTCAGATGCTGATAAAATGAAACCCTAATCTGGGTATATAACAGAGAATTTTAATGCTTAAGTGCTATTAATCAAGTACTATTTAGGGTAAAAGGTTGATTAATTAACAAATCCTAATTTTCAATTGTGGAACCCTAATTGTTCCGTCAGAAACCCTAATGCTCAATTATGGAATTAATTGCTAAAATTAGCAATGTTAATTAAGAAACCCTAATCCTAATTATTTCAATTTTTGTATAATTATAAAACCATAATCTAATTACGAATATTTAATTTCTAAATTAGAAAATTAAATTTTCTATTAGAAACCCTAATTGTTGGGTTATAAACCCTAATCCGTGATTTTGACCATAATCGCGTAATTAGCAATTTTATTTAGGAATTATTAATCCTAATTAATAAGATTTAATGTATGATTAAGGAAATTTGGAATATAATTAGTAACTCCTAATTTTAATTTTTGAAATGTTAATTTTCTATTTCTATAACCGAAATTTGGAAATTGAAGAAATTAAATTTTTGCAAAGTTAAGGGTTAACACCTAAACCCTAAAATGCTAAGTCCTAGACCTTAAATTGTCCAAACCCTAAACCCTAAGGGTTCATCAAATGCAAAAATCCTAGAAAAAAATGGAAAGGACAAAAATGTCCCTTTTGTGTATTAATTGAAGAAACTTGCAAATCTTGGCAAATCCAAAGTTGTTCAACAACCCTAGAGCTAACCTAGCATAGCCTTTGACAAATCCAGCCATCTAGCAAGCCAAATACATTGGATCAAGAATTATATAAATAATTAAAGAGAGAGAAAATGCTACATTTTCTCAAATCAACCAAGTCATCCTCTCTCTCCATTTTCGAAATTTTAGAGTAAGAGGGAGTGAGAATTTAAGCCATGATCAAGAACTAGCAAACCAAAAATCAGAATCGAAAGTCAGAAATCGAAAATCAAGCATAAAAGGTATAAAATCTCAAAATTTTGAAATCCTTCGATTCCTTGTTAATTGTTGCAATTAATTGTGAAAATATGTGTAATAGGGTGTCAATTAGAGATCTGGGTTGATGGATCATGGATCCATAACATCTAGATGCTCGAATTTAGCAATTTATGAAATCTGGAAAAGTGGAAAAATATGGCCTGACAGTCAAATGTCAGGGTCCATAGATCTGTGTGTGTTAATGATATCTTGTGTTTGATGTTATAGAGTTGTAGTATGTCATTTTGTCTATGATCTGGAACTGAAAACAGAGCTAGATCATGTGTATATTGCAAGATATAAGCGGTCAAAAGTCGTTGACCGATCACAGAAACTGAAAATCTGGGTAACCTAGAATTTTCAGATTGGTCTGACAAGTTTTTAAGGTCATGAATATTACTGTTGTTTGTTGATTTGGTCATGTTGTTGCTTTAAAGTTGTAGTTTGACATGAGATCTACACTATAAAAGTTTTAGATCACCCAGATTGGTATCAGGATCTTAGTAATTATCGGTCAAACATGCGTTGACCATCACGCTGATGAATGTTTCTGGGAAAACCCAGATTTTTAAGAACGCGTTCTGGCCTCTACTTTGACCGACCCAGATCTGGTGTATGTAATGTTTTTAAGTTGATTTTATATGATATAATTGTAGCCTTACATCTTACCTACAATACTAAACCTTTAGATCACAGAAACAAAGCCTAGAATGAAAGATACAAGGATCTAAAGTAGCACCCTTATCTGTTCTTCATTTTCTGGAAAACCCAGAAAATGAAGAACAGCGTTGTCAGTAACTTTGGAGACTTAGATCTCTCGGATATGATATTGTTTGGCCATGAAAAAAGTTGATGATTGTAGTATTACATAAATACTACAACATGAAATCAATCACAGGCCCAGAAATCGATCAGAACACCAGTTAAATCGTGGTCAAACCACCCAACCCGAACTCTGTCAAGAACACTCAAGAACACCTTTAGCGACAGAAAGTGTCGCTATAGGCCTTTAGCGACGGTTTATTTATTATTTTTCGGGAAATTAAATTAAAATTAGAAAAAAATAGTTTTTAATTATTAAAAATACAAAATAAATTATGAAAAATTATTTTAAAGTCTGAAAAATAGTTTTTAACTATTTTGAGTATATTTTGAAAATATTTAATATTTTTGGAATATAAATGGTATTTAATTATTTAATTATAATATTAAATAAATTATTTAAAAATAGTTTTTAATTCATGAAAAATCATGAAAAATAATATTATGGTATAAGAAAATATTTTAAGTTATTTTTGATAACTTTTGATATTTTGTGATGAAATTCATTAATTAATCAATATTAATGATAATTAGTTTATTTAATAAATATATTAGATAAATTATGGAAAATTAGTATTAATGCTTTATAATTCATACAAAAATGATTTAAGTGTTATAAAAAATATTTTAAGTTATAAAATATTAATATTTTAATATTAATAGCAATTATCGGATAATGGAATTAAGTGTTTAAATATCATATAATTATGATTTTAAAGTATTAAAAATACTTTGTGACATTATAATTATATTATAATATTACGTAAGGATTTACATTAATATTTTATATTAAATAAATATTAATGATTAAGGAATTATGTAGTATTTAATTCATTTAAATACGGTTTTAATGATTGAAAAATGTTGATAAAGGGTAATAATTATCCGAAAATTATTACGAGCCTAGGAAAAATGTTTTGTCTGATTAGAAATTATTCGTGATAATGGTTAAGTGGTTAGACGGAGTTTAATTGAACTTAAACTCGATTTTTGTCCGACTAGACCGTCGAGAAGTTAGAATTATGTCGGTTTCGAGTCAGACTGCAATAGTTTAACTTGATACCTAGTCTTATGTGCTGTATAGACTAAGAGGGTTATGTAGTAATGTGTTTAGGTTATTTTGTGGTTATAAATATAACAGTAATATACTGTGATGATATTATTCTAATATTGGAGATCTATATTATTAATATTTGGTCTTCAGATAAAGCGTTATTAAATTGCGTGCGGTAATCAACGGTTCAGGCAAGTTTTCTATTACTTAAGTCTAATAAGAGTAGTTTCTTCGAGCTTATGGTTAATCATTGTTGATTGCCAAGAAAATTGTATTCTGTACATCTTGCATGTATAAGTCAGGTATGAAAGGCTGATCACCTTCATTACCAGTTGGTTCAGAAATGTTTGTTCATGTATAATACTTGTTCAGTCAAAAATTTGTTCGTGCTAGTTCTCAATTATATTGATGAATTATAGTAAGCCCATTATTCATACTCTTCAATCATGATTTATCGTATTATTGTTGTATTTAAACTTACTGGACAACTTTCATGCTCACCCTTGCTATATCATGATAAAACATTGCAGGTAAAGCAAATGCGTCGTATACAGGAAAAGGTTAAGCCAAGTTCAGTTTGGGGCAATATATGCGGTTATCTAGTAATAGAATAGTTTGATAAATATGGTTGTGTAATAGATATTTTATGAAATGTGTAATAAGTTAAGGTTACTCGATTTTGGGTAATAGTGTGTAATGTATTGTATAAACAACTTATGTTTATATCTTCCGCAAATAGTGATAGAAATAGTATACCGGATCCGAGGTGATTCAGGGCCCGGATTCGGGGTTACTACAGTTGGTATCAGAGCTGTTGGTTATGAAGCTTAGGTAGGAATACATGAGACCAATAACCGCAGTGATTAGGGTAAGACTAACTCACATAGAGTTAGTTGGTCGGTAAGATTAAAAGATGAATCTCGGCGGGTGTAAAACACAGAGTTTTCTAACTCTGATAATAAAGTTAAATGGTAATAGTGAATAGATCGAGTCTAAAAGACTGAAAGTGCAGGGATAAGAGATCGTAAAATAAAACGATCAAGACATAGAAATAAATCGTAATATATACGATAAGATTACCCCGTGATCTGATAAAGGTTATGATATGGGAAATGAATCAATTTACTGATTGAAAAGTTTACAGCATGATGCTGTGTGAAAGTTTTACTATAAAATGGTACTATGAAAATGAAAACTCATAAATGAGTTGTGGATTATGGATATGGATTAAATGAAATTCGTAAGAAAAAGGGGGTTAAGATTGGGTTGGAATTTCAATGAGGACTCGTGTTAGCAACTGAGTTGTATGATTCCTTGTATGGGAGGGGAATTGTACTTGGTGTAAAAACTACTTAGTTGGTGGCATTGGTAATAGTTGAAATGTTGTGTCGCGCTAGTTATTATATATAAATAAATAGGTCATAGGTAGAGAATATAGGATTAAGTACGAGTTCTTAGAACTCATACTTATGTGACATTCTTGACGCATAGTTATATGAAATGTTTATGATCCCCTCAGCGAACGGACGCCAAAGGTCAGACTAGGGTAAGTTCGTAAACTCATATAATTGTGGCCAAGTTATGAACTCATACGTGTGGTTTTATGAACTAGGTATAGTTATGTGTGGATGGAGTGTTAAGGATAATAGGAACAGATAGAATGTTTAAGAAAATGATCATTAGTGGAGAATTAGGTTTTCCTAAACCTCTATCTATGCTAGATTTTAAAATTTTGACATCAGCTAAATACGCACTATGTGCCTTTTTAAAATAAAAATTGTTTTTATTTATCACTTATGTACCATGTGACCTGGTGCAGAGATGATAAAAATGATGGAGTCATCAATGCAGTATTACTTAGTGTGAATTTGACTTAAAGTCACTATTCCACTATGGTATGATGTAGCGTGATAAAATCACAAAATGACGAAATCCTCAACGGACTGTTATATACAATGCGGCATCATGACGTCATTCTCGAAAATGTTTTCAAAAACTCCAAGTGTTTATTGAAAGAAATTTCCCGAACCAAAATTATTTTGCTGCGGAATCAAATAAGACTGAGGTATGAAATTTTGTGCGCCTAAGGCGGATAAGAGGAACAAATTGTTCCGACCAACAGTACTTGGCCAGTACAGGGCATACCGGGCTGATCACCCTTGTGTCCGTAAGTTATAACGGTTTGCGGATGAATTTCCATAAAACCTTTGCGAAAATGAAAAACAACCAGTCTATACGATTCCTCAGCACAGTTTTAAAATTTTTACCCTTGTAAGTGATGTATTAGGTAGCATGTGATATGTGTGAATGGTGTAAGGTGCACGGTGTAAGGTGTAAGGCGTAAGGTGAATTTCGGGGACGAAATTCTTATAAGGAGGGGTGAATGTGACAACCCGAAAATTTGGGCAATTTATTAAAATCTTAAATGATTGATTTGAGGTCAAATAATAGACCTAGACAGAAAATAAGTGTATGCGTTTAATGTTATTGGGATTGAATTTTGAGGATTTCAAAATTCGGTGAAGGATATAGGTGAATTATTCAAGATTAAGTGTTTATGTGCTTAAGTTCTGTGGATATGGTTATGTTCTGTGTACAGAATGTGGTTAAGGGTCAAGGGTTGACCATATAAATTATATCTGTAACGAACCCTAAGAATATATTAAGAACGACAATGTTCGGTTAGAAAATCCTAGCGTTTAGCAAGAAACTCTAGAAATCGGTTCTGGAAACCCTAGTTTCAGTTCCGGGAATCCGAAACTCTAATTCGGTGCATGAACCCTAAATTGGGAACTTAATGGCATAAGTGTAAATAATTAAAAGATTAATTAGAGTTAATCTTGACAATTGATTACAAAACCCTAATTCCAAATTTAAAACCCTAATACTAGATCTGAAAACTCTAATTTCAGATGCTGATAAAATGAAACCCTAATCTGGGTATATAACAGAGAATTTTAATGCTTAAGTGCTATTAATCAAGTACTAATTAGGGTAAAAGGCTGATTAATTAACAAATCCTAATTTTCAATTGTGGAACCCTAATTATTCCGTCAGAAACCCTAATGCTCAATTATGGAATTAATTGCTAAAATTAGCAATGTTAATTAGGAAACCCTAATCCTAATTATTTCAATTTTTGTGTAATTAGAAAACCCTAATCTAATTACGAATATTTAATTTCTAAATTAGAAAATTAAATTTTCTATTAGAAACCCTAATTGTTGGGTTATAAACCCTAATCCGTGATTTTGACCATAATCGCGTAATTAGCAATTTTAATTAGGAATTATTAATCCTAATTAATAAGATTTAATGTATGATTAAGGAAATTTGGAATATAATTAGTAACTCCTAATTTTAATTTTAGAAATGTTAATTTTCTATTTCTATAACCGAAATTTGGAAATTGTAGAAATTAAATTTTTGCAAAGTTAAGGGTTAAAACCTAAACCCTAAAATGCTAAGTCCTAGACCTTAAATTGTCCAAACACTAAACACTAAGGGTTCATCAAATGCAAAAATCCTAGAAAAAAATGGAAAGGACAAAAATGTTCCTTTTGTGTATTAATTGAAGAAACTTGCAAATCTTGGCAAATCCAAAGTTGTTCAACAACCCTAGAGCTAACCTAGCATAGCCTTTGACAAATACAATCATCTAGCAAACCAAATACATTGGATCAAGAATTATATAAATAATTAAAGAGAGAGAAAATGCTACATTTTCTCAAATCAACCAAGCCATCCTCTCTCTCCATTTTCGAAATTTTAGAGTAAGAGGGAGTGAGAATTTAAGCCATGATCAAGAATTAGCAAACCAAAAATCAGAATCAAAAGTCAGAAATCGAAAATCAAGCATAAAAGGTACAAAATCTCAAAATTTTGAAATCCTTCGATTCCTTGTTAATTGTTGCAATTGATTGTGCAAATATGTGTAATAGGGTGTCAATTAGAGATCTGGGTTGATGGATCATGGATCCATAACATCTAGATGCTCGAATTTAGCAATTTATGAAATCTGGAAAAGTCGAAAAATATGGCCTGACAGTCAAATGCCAGGGTCCATAGATCTGTGTGTGTTAATGATATCTTGTGTTTGATGTTATAGAGTTGTAGTATGTCATTTTGTCTATGATCTGGAACTGAAAACAGAGCTAGATCATGTGTATATTTCAAGATATAAGCGGTCAAAAGTCGTTGACCGATCACAGAAACTGAAAATCTGGGTAACCCAGAATTTTCAGATTGGTCTGACAAGATTTTTAAGGTCATGAATATTACTGTTGTTTGTTGGTTTGGTCATGTTGTTGCTTTAAAGTTGTAGTTTGACATGAGATCTACACTATAAAAGTTTTAGATCACCCAGATTGGTATCAGGATCTTAGTAATTATCGGTCAAACATGCGTTGACCATCACGCTGATGAATGTTTCTGGGATAACCCAGATTTTTAAGAACGCGTTCTGGCCTCTACTTTGACCGACCCAGATCTGGTGTATGTAATGTTTTTATGTTGATTTTATATGATATAATTGTAGCCTTACATCTTACCTACAATACTAAACCTTTTGATCACAGAAACAAAGCCTAGAATGAAAGATACAAGGATCTAAAGTAGCACCCTTATCTGTTCTTCATTTTCTGCAAAAACCCAGAAAATGAAGAACAGAGTTGTCAATAACTTTGGAGACTTAGATCTCTCGGATATGATATTGTTTGGCCATGAAAAAAGTTTGTGATTGTAGTATTACATAAATACTACAACATGAAATCAATCACAGGCCCAGAAATCGATCAGAACCCCATTTAAATCGTGGTCAAACCACCCAACCCGAACTCTGTCAAGAACACTCAAGAACAACTATAGCGACAGAAAGTGTCGCTATAGGCCTTTAGCGACGGTTTATTTATTATTTTTCTGGAAATTAAATTAAAATTAGAAAAAAATAGTTTTTAATTATTAAAAATACAAAATAAATTATGAAAAATTATTTTAAAGTCTGAAAAATAGTTTTTAACTAATTTGAGTATATTTTGAAAATATTTAATATTTTTAGAATATAAATGGTATTTATTTATTTAATTATAATATTAAATAAATTATTTAAAAATAGTTTTTAATTCATGAAAAATCATATTATGGTATAAGAAAATATTTTAAGTTATTTTTGATAACTTTTGATATTTTGTGATGAAATTCATTAATTAATCAATATTAATGATAATTAGTTTATTTAATAAATATATTAGATAAATTATGGAAAATTAGTATTAATGCTTTATAAATCATATAAAAATGATTTAAGTGTTATAAAAAATATTTTAAGTTATAAAATATAACTTTTAATATTTTGGCATGGAAATATTAATATTTTAATATTAATAGCAATTATCGAATAATGGAATTAAGTGTTTAAACATCATATAATTATGATTTTAAAGTATTAAAAATACTTTGTGACATTATAATTATATTATAATATTACGTAAGGATTTACATTAATATTTTATATTAAATAAATATTAATGATTAAGGAATTATGTAGTATTTAATTCATTTAAATACGGTTTTAATGATTGAAAAATGTTGATAAAGGGTAATAATTATCCGAAAATTATTACAAGCCTAGGAAAAATGTTTTGTCTGATTAGAAATTATTCGTGAGAACGGTTAAGTGGTTAGACGGAGTTTAATTGAACTTAAACTCGATTTTTGTCCGACTAGACCGTCGAGAAGTTAGAATTGTGTCGGTTTCGAGTCAGACTGCAATAGTTTGACTTGATACCTAGTCTTATGTGCTGTATAGACTAAGAGGGTTATGTAGTAATGTGTTTAGGTTATTTTGTGGTTATAAATATAACAGTAATATACTGTGATGATATTATTCTAATATTGGAGATCTATATTATTAATATTAGGTCTTCGGATAAAGCGTTATTAAATTGCGTGCGGTAATCAACGGTTCAGGCAAGTTTTCTATTACTTAACTCTAATAAGAGTAGTTTCTTCGAGCTTATGGTTAATCATTGCTGATTGCCAAGAAAATTGTATTCTGTACATCTTGCATGTATAAGTCAGGTATGAAAGGCTGATCACCTTCATTACCAGTTGGTTCAGAAATGTTTGTTCATGTATAATACTTGTTCAGTCAAAAATTTGTTCGTGCTAGTTCTCAATTATATTGATGAATTATAGCAAGCCCATTATTCATACTCTTCAATCATGATATATCGTATTATTGTTGTATTTAAACTTGCTGGGCAACTTTCATGCTCACCCTTGCTATATCATGATAAAACATTGCAGGTAAAACAAATGCGTCGTATACAGGAAAAGGTTAAGCCAAGTTCAGTTTGGGGCAATATATGCGGTTATCTAGTAATAGAATAGTTTGATAAATATGGTTGTGTAATAGATATTTTATGAAATGTGTAATAAGTTAAGGTTACTCGATTTTGGGTAATAGTGTGTAATGTATTGTATAAACAACTTATGTTTATATCTTCCGCAAATAGTGATAGAAATAGTATACCGGATCCGAGGTGATTCAGGGCCCGGATTCGGGGTTACTACAGTTGGTATCAGAGCTGTTGGTTATGAAGCTTAGGTAGGAATACATGAGACCAATAACCGCAGTGATTAGGGTAAGACTAACTCACATAGAGTTAGTTGGTCGGTAAGATTAAAAGATGAATCTCGGCGGGTGTAAAGCACAGAGTTTCCTAACTCTGATAATAAAGTTAAATGGTAATAGTGAATAGATCGATTCTAAAAGACTGAAAGTGCAGGGATAGGAGATCGTAAAACAAAATGATCAAGACATAGAAATAAATCGTAATATATACGATAAGATCACCCCGTGATCTGATAAAGGTTATGATATGGGAAATGAATCAATTTACTGATTGAAAAGTTTACAGCAAGATGCTGTGTGAAAGTTGTACTATAAAATGGTACTATGAAAATGAAAACTCATAAATGAGTTGTGGATTATGGATATGGATTAAATGAAATTCGTAAGAAAAAGGGGGTTAAGATTGGGTGGGAATTTCAATGAGGACTCGTGTTAGCAACTGAGTTGTATGATTCCTTGTATGGGAGGGGAATTGTACTTGGTGTAAAAACTACTTAGTTGGTGGCATTGGTAATAGTTGAAATGTTGTGTCGCGCTAGTTATTATATATAAATAAATAGGTCATAGGTAGAGAATATAGGATTAAGTACGAGTTCTTAGAACTCATACTTATGTGACATTCTTGACGCATACTTATATGAAATGTTTATGATCCCCTCAGCGAACGGACGCCAAAGGTCAGACTAGGGTAAGTTCGTAAACTCATATAATTGTGGCCAAGTTATGAACTCATAAGTGTGGTTTTATGAACTGGGTATAGTTATGTGTGGATGGAGTGTTAAGGATAATAGGAACAGATAGAATGTTTAAGAAAATGATCATTAGTGGAGAATTAGGTTTTCCTAAACCTCTATCTATGCTAGATTTTAAAATTTTGACATCAGCTAAATACGCACTATGTGCCTTTTTAAAATAAAAATTGTTTTTATTTATCACTTATGTACCATGTGACCTGGTGCAGAGATGATAAAAATGATGGAGTCATCAATGTAGTATTACTTAGTGTGAATTTGACTTAAAGTCACTATTCCACTATGGTATGATGTAGCATGATAAAATCACAAAATGACGAAATCCTCAACGGACTGTTATATACAATGCGGCATCATGACGTCATTCTCGAAAATGTTTTCAAAAACTCCAAGTGTTTATTGAAAGAAATTTCCCGAACCAAAATTATTTTGCTGCGGAATCAAATAAGACTGAGGTATGAAATTTTGTGCGCCTAAGGCGGATAAGAGGAACAAATTGTTCCGACCAACAGTACTTGGCCAGTACAGGGCATATCGGGCTGATCACCCTTGTGTCCGTAAGTTATGACGGTTTGCGGATGAATTTCCATAAAACCTTTGCGAAAATGAAAAACAACCAGTCTATACGTTTCCTCAGCACAGTTTTAAAATTTTTACCCTTGTAAGTGATGTATTAGGTAGCATGTGATATGTGTGAATGGTGTAAGGTGCACGGTGTAAGGTGTAAGGGGTAAGGTGAATTTCGGGGACGAAATTCTTATAAGGAGGGGTGAATGTGACAACCCGAAAATTTGGGCAATTTATTAAAATCTTAAATGATTGATTTGAGGTCAAATAATAGACCTAGACAGAAAATAAGTGTATGCGTTTAATGTTATTGGGATTGAATTTTGAGGATTTCAAAATTCGGTGAAGGATATAGGTGAATTATTCAGGATTAAGTGTTTATGTGCTTAAGTTCTGTGGATATGGTTATGTTCTGTGTACAGAATGTGGTTAAGGGTCAAGGGTTGACCAGATAAATTATATCTGTAACGAACCCTAAGAATATATTAAGAACGACAATGTTCGGTTAGAAAATCCTAGCGTTTAGCAAGAAACCCTAGAAATCGGTTCTGGAAACCCTAGTTTCAGTTCCGGGAATCAGAAACTCTAATTCGGTGCATGAACCCTAAATTGGGAACTTAATGGCATAAGTGTAAATAATTAAAAGATTAATTAGAGTTAATCTTGACAATTGATTACAAAACCCTAATTCCAAATTTAAAACCCTAATACCATATCTGAAAACTCTAATTTCAGATGCTGATAAAATGAAACCCTAATCTGGGTATATAACAGAGAATTTTAATGCTTAAGTGCTATTAATCAAGTACTAATTAGGGTAAAAGGCTGATTAATTAACAAACCCTAATTTCCAATTGTGGAACCCTAATTATTCCGTCAGAAACTCTAATGCTCAATTATGGAATTAATTGCTAAAATTAGCAATGTTAATTAGGAAACCCTAATCCTAATTATTTCAAATTTGTGTAATTAGAAAACCCTAATCTAATTACGAATATTTAATTTCTAAATTAGAAAATTAAATTTTCTATTAGAAACCCTAATTGTTGGGTTATAAACCCTAATCCGTGATTTTGACCATAATCGCGTAATTAGCAATTTTAATTAGGAATTATTAATCCTAATTAATAAGATTTAATGTATGATTAAGGAAATTTGGAATATAATTAGTAACTCCTAATTTTAATTTTTGAAATGTTAATTTTCTATTTCTATAACCGAAATTTGGAAATTGTAGAAATTAAATTTTTGCAAAGTTAAGGGTTAAAACCTAAACCCTAAAATGCTAAGTCCTAGACCTTAAATTGTCCAAACACTAAACCCTAAGGGTTCATCAAATGCAAAAATCCTAGAAAAAAATGGAAAGGACAAAAATGTCCCTTTTGTGTATTAATTGAAGAAACTTGCAAATCTTGGCAAATCCAAAGTTGTTCAACAACCCTAGAGCTAACCTAGCATAGCCTTTGACAAATCCAACCATCTAGCAAGCCAAATACATTGGATCAAGAATTATATAAATAATTAAAGAGAGAGAAAATGCTACATTTTCTCAAATCAACCAAGCCATCCTCTCTCTCCATTTTCGAAATTTTAGAGTAAGAGGGAGTGAGAATTTAAGCCATGATCAAGAATTAGCAAACCAAAAATCAGAATCAAAAGTCAGAAATCGAAAATCAAGCATAAAAGGTATAAAATCTCAAAATTTTGAAATCCTTCGATTCCTTGTTAATTGTTGCAATTGATTGTGCAAATATGTGTAATAGGGTGTCAATTAGAGATCTGGGTTGATGGATCATGGATCCATAACATCTAGATGCTCGAATTTAGCAATTTATGAAATCTGGAAAAGTGAAAAAATATGACCTGACAGTCAAATGTCAGGGTCCATAGATCTGTGTGTGTTAATGATATCTTGTGTTTGATGTTATAGAGTTGTAGTATGTCATTTTGTCTATGATCTGGAACTGAAAACAGAGCTAGATCATGTGTATATTTCAAGATATAAGCGGTCAAAAGTCGTTGACCGATCACAGAAACTGAAAATCTGGGTAACCCAGAATTTTCAGATTGGTCTGACAAGATTTTTAAGGTCATGAATATTACTGTTGTTTGTTGGTTTGGTCATGTTGTTGCTTTAAAGTTGTAGTTTGACATGAGATCTACACTATAAAAGTTTTAGATCACCCAGATTGGTATCAGGATCTTAGTAATTATCGGTCAAACATGCGTTGACCATCACGCTGATGAATGTTTCTGGGATAACCCAGATTTTTAAGAACGCGTTCTGGCCTCTACTTTGACCGACCCAGATCTGGTGTATGTAATGTTTTTAAGTTGATTTTATATGATATAATTGTAGCCTTACATCTTACCTACAATACTAAACCTTTAGATCACAGAAACAAAGCCTAGAATGAAAGATACAAGGATCTAAAGTAGCACCCTTATCTGTTCTTCATTTTCTGGAAAACCCAGAAAATGAAGAACAGAGTTGTCAATAACTTTGGAGACTTAGATCTCTCGGATATGATATTGTTTGGCCATGAAAAAAGTTGGTGATTGTAGTATTACATAAATACTACAACATGAAATCAATCACAGGCCCAGAAATCGATCAGAACACCAGTTAAATCGTGGTCAAACCACCCAACCCGAACTCTGTCAAGAACACTCAAGAACAACTATAGCGACAGAAAGTGTCGCTATAGGCCTTTAGCGACGGTTTATTTATTATTTTTCTGGAAATTAAATTAAAATTTGAAAAAAATAGTTTTTAATTATTAAAAATACAAAATAAATTATGAAAAATTATTTTAAAGTCTGAAAAATAGTTTTTAACTATTTTGAGTATATTTTGAAAATATTTAATATTTTTGGAATATAAATGGTATTTATTTATTTAATTATAATATTAAATAAATTATTTAAAAATAGTTTTTAATTCATGAAAAATCATGAAAAATAATATTATGGTATAAGAAAATATTTTAAGTTATTTTTGATAACTTTTGATATTTTGTGATGAAATTCATTAATTAATCAATATTAATGATAATTAGTTTATTTAATAAATATATTAGATAAATTATGGAAAATTAGTATTAATGCTTTATAAATCATATAAAAATGATTTAAGTGTTATAAAAAATATTTTAAGTTATAAAATATAACTTTTAATATTTTGGCATGGAAATATTAATATTTTAATATTAATAGCAATTATCGGATAATGGAATTAAGTGTTTAAACATCATATAATTATGATTTTAAAGTATTAAAAATACTTTGTGACATTATAATTATATTATAATATTACGTAAGGATTTACATTAATATTTTATATTAAATAAATATTAATGATTAAGGAATTATGTAGTATTTAATTCATTTAAATACGGTTTTAATGATTGAAAAATGTTGATAAAGGGTAATAATTATCCGAAAATTATTACGAGCCTAGGAAAAATGTTTTGTCTGATTAGAAATTATTCGTGATAATGGTTAAGTGGTTAGACGGAGTTTAATTGAACTTAAACTCGATTTTTGTCCGACTAGACCGTCGAGAAGTTAGAATTATGTCGGTTTCGAGTCAGACTGCAATAGTTTGACTTGATACCTAGTCTTATGTGCTGTATAGACTAAGAGGGTTATGTAGTAATGTGTTTAGGTTATTTTGTGGTTATAAATATAACAGTAATATACTGTGATGATATTATTCTAATATTGGAGATCTATATTATTAATATTAGGTCTTCGGATAAAGCGTTATTAAATTGCGTGCGGTAATCAACGGTTCAGGCAAGTTTTCTATTACTTAACTCTAATAAGAGTAGTTTCTTCGAGCTTATGGTTAATCATTGCTGATTGCCAAGAAAATTGTATTCTGTACATCTTGCATGTATAAGTCAGGTATGAAAGGCTAATCACCTTCATTACCAGTTGGTTCAGAAATGTTTGTTCATGTATAATACTTGTTCAGTCAAAAATTTGTTCGTGCTAGTTCTCAATTATATTGATGAATTATAGCAAGCCCATTATTCATACTCTTCAATCATGATATATCGTATTATTGTTGTATTTAAACTTGTTGGGCAACTTTCATGCTCACCCTTGCTATATCATGATAAAACATTACAAGTAAAGCAAATGCATCGTATACAGGAAAAGGTTAAGCCAAGTTCAGTTTGGGGCAATATATGCGGCTATCTAGTAATAGAATAGTTTGATAAATATGGTTGTGTAATAGATATTTTATGAAATGTGTAATAAGTTAAGGTTACTCAATTTTGGGTAATAGTGTGTAATGTATTGTATAAACAACTTATGTTTATATCTTCCGCAAATAGTTATAGAAATAGTATACCGGATCCGAGGTGATTCAGGGCCCGGATTCGGGGTTACTACAGTTTTAGAAATTAAAATCATTGGGAAGTACTCAAGGAAACCTTCATACATAGGAGGTCATGCATCTAAGTTATGATAGATATCATATGGCCACAGAATTGTCCTTGGTTGACCCAATAGATCCCAAAGAACAACGAGAAGATTACTATCATATTCTTCCCAATTATGTGTCTTCTGTTGACATATCATTATCCCCACCGTCTCAAATGAGAATTATACTTCAACCAAACTCCAAGATTATATAGGTAGTGCTCGTATATATACTCAACAAGTGGATGAGCACATCCATGTCTTATGATTATACGAGGTTGTGTGTCATTAGATATATTGTATGATAGTGGCAAAACACCCTGCCAATGTTGGGTTCGCTTCACCCTATTTGATTCAACAAATATAACTACTAAATGATGAACATCTTTCTATTCCCCTGTTACCCTCGCTCGACCCAACTACACTTGTATACCTGAAAGGAATTATGAAGCAAAATGGTGAGCACAACTAGCTCGGTAAAGAATATTATGACTAAAGATGAATAAATTATCATTAGTCTTCATCAGTAATAAATTAGAGATTTAGAACATATGGTAGATGATAAAACTTTTCAACCATAGTTGCAGCGGAACGTGCAATCCATTAGAAGAGTCAAATAGACCATAAAGTCAATTATCTTCTCCATGTTAAAAGTCCACCAACAGTGATTTATCACTATAACATCAATCAACAGTTCCTGTCCACAATCACGTGAATAACTCATAATTATAATTGTAGTTCTAAATTCCTTTTCGCATTCAGGACGAAGATAATTTTCATCACCTGTCTTTACCTGAAACATCAAAGATCATGGTTATACCAAATAACAGTTCATGTTCATAATCCTACTAATAAATTCATCTCTGCACTACGGGCCAAAGATATTCATCAACAGTTCATCTCTTTGCATTACAGGCCAAAGATATTCAACCACGGGTCATCTTTGCACTACGGGCCAAAGATATTCATCAACAATTTATCTTTGCACTACAGGCCAAAGATATTCCTCAACAGTTCATATTTGCACTACATGCCAAATATATTAATATCTCAAAGAAATATATAATCATTTCAAAATTTATATAAACAATAATTATAACCATGTTGATCAATTCACCTTTGCACTTAAGCTAAAGATATTCAATTATAAATTCAATAGTCATGATCGTACCAGTCACAATTCAACTTTTCACTACTGGCCAAAGAGAACACTAGTCATGATCATACCAATAATTTACCCATCTTTACACTCTAGTGAAAGAGAATTTCAACATCAGGGTTATAAAAATGTTATATATGATAATAAAATCAATATAATCAATACATAGTTTTAATCTCCAGAGTAATATTCATAAATCAACTATAATTTGGTTAGAAAAAAAAAACCAATTTTGTAGTGAATAGTACTTGTGAATACTAACTCGTGAATAGTAAATCGTAAATAGTAACTCGTAAATAGTAACTCATGAATAGTAACTTGTGAATAGTAACTCATGAATAGTAACCCCGACATGAAAAAGTTCCAAATTTGATAAAAAGTTCAAACCAATATTTCAACATAATGATATTGATGAAATAATATCACTTACGAAGAAAATAACATCCCTTTCAATCCCTTAAAATCTCTTACTATCTCGTACCTCGAAAGAACAGTACTTTTAACTTGAATAACGCTGAACGAACTTGCACCGTATAGCAACACTCAAGATATCAAAATACTCACAAGAATACACTCGATAATATAGAGAGAGAAATAGAGAGAAAATTTCAGTTTCTGGTATGATTTTCAATTCTAATCTAAGCACCTATTTATAGGAAATTGCTTAGAACACCAAAGCAGAAATTTTAATAAAATATTAAAATATATATTATAAATTCTTACGCACACCTTTATTTATCCAAAATATCAGCCACACATGTGCCAAACTTGTCAAAAACGTTTTTCATATAAAAGTTATTTAAAACTCCAAAAAAAAAAATAATCAATTAATCCGGAACTTCAATAATTCATAATAAATAGCCCTTTTATCAGAAAATTTGAATCTCACGACTTATTATAGGAAATTCAATTCTCTACAACTTTGCAAAAGAAAGGTTTTCTAAATTCCAAACAGAAATTGACCGAAATCCACATACGGACGATTTTACAGGCTATAATCAAATTTCAGTCAAGAAATGGGGTCCACAGACACACAAAACATGTGTTAATCATTTAATGCAACAAAAATATTCTTCCTCCTTATATACTCATATATCACACATTCACTGTAAAAATATCATTATTATTATATTATAATAATATAATAAAATATTATTTTATCAGAAAAGATAAAATATCAATTTTCAACAATTGTCACTTTAAAAAATTTCTCCATCTATATCCACATAAAATGAATATTTTCCTTATCATATAAATCAATAATTAATTATTCATAAATAATATTACAGAATCACAATACTGACATCCAGGCAGTTCCCAGGAAAGAGGGGGCTTTCCAATAAGAATTTCTCCTTACTGACGCGTAATTAAGTAACCAAATCTCTCCTTAGATAGAACTTTCTAGACATTTCCAGTAATGTTATCTAATAATATTATTCAGATAATATGAATTATTTCTTCGATAATGGAAAATACTATGTAGTGACAATTATTAAAACAATAATAATATAAAATATCAATGCATCAATTATTGAATCAAAAATAAAATATTGAACAGTAATTACTGTAACAATTATTGAGTAGTGCCTTCTTACGTAAGAATCAATAATTGGTGCAATACCGTGTGCTACTGTGTAACAACGCGTATTAATGTGTTTTTAACCACCGGGTATTCCAACAGTGTTAATGGTAACAATTACGCCGTTATTTGTAAAAATTCTCTTTTGTCATTTTCTTCATCCGACAGTTATTCTGTTATGGGGCCCACAAAAGGCTACCCCGTCGTACGAATATTCCCCGACAGAAAGAATATTCCACGACCAAACGAATATTCCTCGACAACAATGAATATTTTATAACCACTTGCATATTTTGAAAAAAAATTAATATATCACCCTTAACTTTAACTTTTATCAATTTAACAATTTACTGAATAGTAATTACGCGATGTCCTCGGGGGACGTACTCGCAGGTATTATTCCGATCAACAACTAAAATGCATACGTGTTGTTTGACTCGGGTGCTACTTGTTCGTTTATCGTATGTGATTTTGCTAGACGACTAGGATTACTTCCCGAAAAGTTGCTTATACCTTTGAACATTGAAGTAGCAAACGAAGAGATAATTCTTGTTAAAGATATTCATAGGAGTTGTTGCGTAGACATTCGAGGTTGTAAATTATCGGTAGATCTGATACCGATAAAGTTGGGAGAATTCGATGTAATTCTCAGAATGGATTGGTTGATAAATTATGGGGCAATTATAGATTGTCAAAAGAAATGCATAAATATTAAAATATTAAACCAATGTCATGTAATATTTTACGGGAAAAAATCACCGGGACGTTTGTGTTATCTTACCATTACACAAACTACGAAATTATTGAGGAAGGGGTGTGTAGGTTATTTATGTCATGTGATTGATACCCAGAGAATGGGAGAAACCATGGAATAAATACCTATAGTGAGTGATTTCGTGGATGTATTTCCAAGTGAGTTATCGGGTCTTCCGCCGGATAAGGAGACCGAGTTTATAATAGATATTGTGCCAGGAGCGGCACCAGTTTCCAGGGCACCGTATCGTATGGCGCCAGTGGAGATGAAGGGGTTTATGGTACAGCTGCAAGAATTATTGGACAGGAAGTACATTCAACCGAGTGTTTCTCCGTGGGGAGCACCGATGTTGTTTTTCAAGAAGAAGGACGGACTGTTGAGACTTTGTATCGACTACCGAAAGTTGAACAAGTTAACGATAAAGAATAAATATCCATTGCCCAGGATCGATGATCTTTTTGATCAGTTGAAGGGGGCAAAATATTTTTCCAAAATAGATTTAAGGACGGGGTATCATCAACTAAAGGTTAGGAATAAAAATGTGCCAAAGACAGCATTCAGGACTTGTTATGGTCATTACGAGTTTCTGGTGATGTCATTTGGGTTGACTAATGTACCTGCTGCATTTATGGATATAATGAACAGGGTGTACAAACAATATTTGGAAAAGTTCGTTGTGGTGTTTATTGATGATATTTTAGTCTACTCTAAGACGCCAGAAGATCATGTTGAACACCTAAGAATAGTGTTGAAGACATTAAGAAAGGAGAAGTTATATGCGAAGTTCACAAAGTGTGAATTTTGGTTAGAGAGGGTTCAGTTTTTAGGACATGTTATTGACCATGTGGGGATTTCAGTAGATCCAGCAAAGGTGGAATCCGTGATGAATTGGGAACAACCGAAAACACCAATCGAGGTACGGAGTTTGATAGGGTTAGCGGATTACTATCGAAGGTTGATTCAGGACTTTTCGAAGATAGTTACTTCGCTGACTAACTTGACGAGGAAGACGGTGAAGTACGTATGGACTGAGAAATGTGAAGACAGTTTTCAAGAACTGAAGAAGAGATTGAGTGAAGCTCCTGTTTTGTCATTACCCGATGACACGGGAAATTTCGTAGTTTATAGCGATGCTTCGCATAAAGGACTAGGTTGCGTGCTCATGCAGCATTGCAAGGTCATTGCGTATGCATCTAGGCAGTTGAATGATTATGAGAAAGTTTACCCTACTCATGATCTGAAACTGGTCGCGATGGTGTTTGCCTTAAAGATATAGCGACATTATCTTTATGGGGAAAAGTGTGAGATATACACGGACCATAAGAGTCTGAAATATATCTTCAGACAGAAGGAGTTGAATATGAGACAGAGGAGGTGGCTGGAGTTGATAAAGGATTACGACTGTGAAATCGTGTATCACCCTAGAAAAACCAATATAGTGGATGACGCCTTGAGTAGAAAGGGTCGGGAGAAGTTGTCTTTGTTAACAATTTAAATTGAGTTAATAACAGAGATGGCTAGGATGGCGTTGAAGGTGAAGTTGCCAAGTGAGGCGAAGAAGAGACTTTTTGCGAAGGAGATTCAGTCTACCATTGTAGAGAGAGTTAAGAAGGTGCAGCTCAAAACCGATGAGTGTGACCAGATGAAAGAGCGGTTAACCACTGAAAAAGATATTAGGTTTAGTCTTGATAATGAGGGATTATTAAGATTTGAGGGAAGAATTTGGGTTCTGAATGAGACAGGATTAAAGGAGCAAGTTTTATAAGAGGCTCATAGTTCGAGGTACTCGATTCATCCTAGTAGCATTAAGATGTATCAAGACATTCGACAGAGTTTTTAGTGGCCAAACATGAGAAGAGAAATAGCCGAGTATGTCAGTAAATGTTTGACTTGTCAAAGAGTTAAAGCCGAACATCAACGACCAAGTGGCTTGTTACAGTCGTTGGAGATTTTGGAGTGGAAGTGGGAGCATATCACGATGTACTTTGTGGTGGGACTTCCGACGACTCAGAATGGGTATGATGTGATTTGGGTAATAGTGGACCGATTGACGAAGTCGGCTCACTTTCTGCCAATTTAAATTAAGTACAACTTAGATCAGTTAGCTACACTCTATGTTAAGGAAATTATTTCCAGACATAGAGCACCTATTTCGATAGTATCAGATCGTGATCCACGATTCACGTCAAACTTTTGCAGAAGTCTTCAAGAACAGTTGGGGACGCAGTTGAAGTTGAGTACGGCATATCATCCACAAACCGATGGACAGAGCGAGAGGACAATTTAGACGTTAGAAGATATGTTGAGATCTTGCGTCATGGATTTCAAGGGTATTTGGGTGATCATCTACCATTAGTATAATTTGCGTATAACAACAGTTATCATGCAAGCATAGGTATGCAACCGTATGAAGCTTTGTATGGAAGGAAATGCAGAACACCGTTGTATTGGGATGAAATGGGAGAACGCCGAATGCTAGGACCAAAATTGGTACAGCAAACAGTGGAAGTGGTGAAGTTGATACGTATGCGTCTCATCGTAGCTCAAGACAGACAGAAGAAATATACGGACTTATATCGAGAGAATAGAGAGTTTGAGGTAGGCTCGTACATATTTCTAAAGGTATCTCCCTGGAAAGGAAAGATACGCTTTGGAAAGAATGGAAAACTAAGTCCATGGTTTATAAGACCTTTTGAGGTATTAGAACGGGTAGGTGAGGTAGCTTATAGGGTAGCGTTACCACCAGACCTAGAGCGAATACATAATGTATTTCATGTTTCAGTGATACGTCCTTGCAAACCGGATTACAAGCACGTGATATAATATGAGCCTATTCAAATTGAGAAGGATCTAACATATGAAGAGATGCCGATTCAAATTATCGATAGAAAAGAGCAAGTTCTGCAAAATAAGGTAATACCTTCAGTAAAGGTGTTATGGAAGATCCACGATGTGGAGGAAGCAACGTGGGAACTTGAAGAAAATATGAGAAAGAATTATCCTCTTTTGTTTGAGTAAGATAGGGCGAGATTCTGGGGACTAAATCTTTATAAGGGGGAAGAATGTAACGCCCGAGACATTCGGATCCTTTGTAAGAGTATTTGAAAGAATTAAATAATGAATAAAATAATATTATTTGTTATTATATGTGTTAATAAGATGTATGTCGTTCTATAACCTAGAAACGTCGGAAGATCGTAGTATTCGAACCACGTGAAAGAATTAAAGTGTTTGAATTTCCAAGACGAAAATAAATGTTTTTCGAGAAAGTTTATGAAAAACACTATTCATTAATTATCGCTCGGGAATTATTTTTTGAACTTCCGAGAAATACGTAACGTTAGAATATCGAGACGAAATGGATTATGTAATAATAATCTAAGTATGGAAAACGCAATAATTCACATTCGGACTTAATTTGAGAATATAGGTATTAAAACCTAATGAAATGAATTAGGTAACTTTGCATAAAATACAAGTCCATTAGCTATAAGGTGTAAACCTATAGGTATTAAATGGCGCCAAAGTAGCCATAACTATAAGACCCCAAATTTAATGAAATAAAAGTATTCAATTTGTCTTATAATTACTATTCAGTAAATTGTTAAATTGATAAAAGTTAAAGTTAAGGGTGATATATGAATTTTTTTTCAAAATATGCAAGTGGTTATAAAATACTCATTTCTATCGGGGAATATTCGTTTGTTCGTGGAATATTCTTTCTGTCGGGGAATATTCGTACGCCGGCATAACCATTTGTGCGCCCCATAACAGAATAACTGTCGGATGAAGAAAACGACAAAAGGGAGTTTTTATAAATAACGACGTAGTTGTTACCGTTAATACTATTGGAATACCCGGTGGTTAAAACACAGTAATACGCGTTGTTACACAGTAGCACACGGTATTGCACCAATTATTGATTCTTACGTAAGAAGGCACTACTCAATAATTGTTACAGTAATTATTGTTCAATACTTTATTTTTGATTCAATAATTGCTGCATTGATATTTTATATTACTATTGTTTCAATAATTGTCACTACACAGTATTTTTTATTATCCGAGCAATAATTCATATTATCTGAATAATATTATTAGATAAGATTATTGGCAATGTCTAGAAAGTTCTGTCTAAGGAGAGGTTTGGTCACCTAATTGTGCGCCAGTAAGGATAAATTCTTATTGGAAAGCCCCTTTTTTCCTAGGAACTGCCTGGTTGTCAGTATTGTGATTCTATAATATTATTTATGAATAATTAATTATTGATTGATATGATAAGGAAAATATTCATTTTATGTGAATATAGATAGAGAAAATTTTTAAAGTGACAATTGTTGAAAATTGATATTTTATCTTTTTTGATAAAATAATATTTTATTATATTATTATAATATAATAATTATGATATTTTTACAATGAATATGTGATATATGAGTATATGGGGAGGAAGAGTATTTTTGTTGCATTAAATGATTAACACTGTTTTGTGTGTCGGTGGACCCCATTTCTTGACAGAAATTTGATTATAGCCTATAAAATCGTCCGTATGTGGATTTCGGTCAATTTCTGTTTGGAATTTGGAAAAACTTTTTTCTGCAAAGTTGTAGAGAATTGAATTTCCTATAACAAGCCACAAGATTCGAATTTTCTGATAAAAGGGCTATTTATTATGAATTATTGAAGTTTCGAAGTTCTAGAATAATTGATTTTTGAGGTTTAATTATATTTTTTGAGAAAAACGTTTTTGGTGAGTTGAGTGGGTCTTGCATGTGATAAAAATGTGTTGAATTCAGATTCAAGAGGTGGGTGTGAAAAAAATTTATATATAATAATATTTTATTAAATTTTCTGCTTTGGTGTTCTAAGCATTTTTCTATAAATAGGGTGCTAAGATTAGAATTGAAAATCACACCAAAAAATGAAGTTTTCTCTCTATTTCTCTCTCTATATTATCAAGTGTATTCTTGTGAGTATTTTGATATCTTGAGTGTTGCTATACGGTGCAAGTTCGTTCAGCGTTATTCCAGTCAGAAGTACTGCTCTTTGAGGTAAGAGATAGTAAGGAAAAGTAAGGGATAGTAAGGGGTGTTATATTCTTCTTAAAATTATATTTTTTTCAATATCTTTATGCCAAAATATTGATTAGAAATTTTTATCAAATTTGGAACTTTTTCATGTCAGGGTTACTATTCACGAGTTACTATTTACGATTTACTATTCATGAGTTACTATTCACGACGGGTTACTATTCATGAGTTACAATTTACGATTTACTATTCACGAGTTATTATTCATGATGGGTTACTATTCATGAGTTACTATTCACGAGTTAATATTCACAGGTACTATTCACTACAAAATTAGTTTCTTTTTCTAACCAAATTATAGTTGATTTATGAATATTACTCTGGAAATTAAAACTATATATTGATTATATTTATTTTATTATCATATATAACATTTTTATAACCCTGATGTTGAAATTCTCTTTCACTGGAGTGTAAAGATGGGTAGATTATTGGTATGATCATGACTAGGGTTCTCTTTGGCCAGTAGTGAAAAGTTGAATTGTGACTGGTATGATCATGACCATTGAATTTATAATTGAATATCTTTAGCTTAAGTGCAAAGGTGAATTGATCAACATGGTTATAATTATGGTTTATATAAATTCTGAAATGATTATGTATTTCTTTGATATATGAATATCTTTGTCCCGTAGTGCAAAGATGACCTGTTGTTGAATATCTTTGGCCTGTAGTGCAAAGATGAAGTGTTGATGAATATCTTTGGCCCGTAGTGCAGAGATGAATTTATTAGTACGATTATGAACAGGAACTGTGATTTGGTATAACCATAATCTTTGATGTTTCAGGTAAAGACATGTGATGAAAATTATCTTCGTCCTGAATGCGAAAAGGAGTTTAGATCCACAATTATGATTATGAGTTATTCACATGATTGTGGACAGGAACTGTTGATTGATGTTACAGGGTTAAAATATTATTGGTACACTTCTAACATGGAGAAGATAATAGACTTTATGGTCTATTTGACTCTTCTAATGGATTGCTCGTTCCGCTGCAACTATGGTTGAAAAGTTTTATCATCTACCATATGTTCTAAATCTCTGATTTATTACTGATGAAGACTATTGATAATTTATTTATCTTTAGTCATAATATTCTTTACTGAGCTAGTTGTGCTCACCCTTTTGCTTCACAATTCCTTTCAGGTAATAAAAGAGTAGATGGGTCGAGCGGGGGATAACAATGGAATAGAACGGTGGTCATCATTTAGTAGTTATATTTGGTGAATCAACTAGTGTGAGGCGAACCAAATGTTAGAAGGGTGTTTTTCCACTATAATAAAAGATATCTAATGGCATACCACCTCGTGTTATCATAAGACAGGGTTGTGCTCATCCACTTGCTGAGTATATATACGAGCACTACCTTTATAATCAAGGAGTTTGGTTGAAGTATAATTCTCAATTAGAGATGGTGGAGATAATGATATGTCAAGAGAAGACACACCACTGGGAAGATTAT
This sequence comes from Panax japonicus, assembly GCA_020205505.1. NCBI lineage: Eukaryota > Viridiplantae > Streptophyta > Magnoliopsida > Apiales > Araliaceae > Panax > Panax japonicus. Next base: position 50,857,820 of record CM035113.1, read on the forward strand.
TATAGTAATCTTCTCATTTTTCTTTGGGGTCTATTGGGTCAACCAAGGATAATTCTGTGGCCATGTGATATGTATCATAACTTAGACGCATGGCCTCCCATGTACGAAGGTTTCCTTAAGCACTTTCCAAAGATTCTAATTTCTAAAACAGTTTTCGACTATACCTTTATGTAAGGTGTCATTATGAGGTGCTATCTACAGTTGGGACATGAGTCACAGTTGGTATATATTTGTATTTAAACTCACAGTTTAAGTGTTGTCTTATCTTGCACGACAATTGTATTAATAAAGTTGTAGTTATTTTCTGTACCATGTATTTGGCAACTCAGAATGGGTTGGATGGAATGGACCTATTTTGGGGTTGTAACATTAACCTTCTGAAGAATGGCGCCACATCTCAACCATTAACACTGAGACTCGCTCCGCAGCGCCGAACCCGAATTTTTGAGCATAAGAGGTAGGGCCGCAATGCGGTACAAAGTACAATAGCCGGCTCCGCAGCGCCAGCCTCAAGACCAAGACTATAATGAATGTTTACACATGAACATGAAGAGTAATTGTTAATAAAGATCTTAATGAAACATAGTTATGACTTATTGAAACTTAGGTATGCTCACTTAAGGTTAAGATTAAGTCAATTACTTATGATGTAAGATTGACCTAACGAAAATCCGGGACCTTTAATAACAAATCTAATACGTAATTAGATTGAGAAGTATGGTAAGATTCTTTAGGAACCATGTGTGATCATTCATGACATAATGTTCTATCTTATGCTATCATCTAATGTAGAGACCTTAAAGACGTAAAGTGTATGTGTTATAAATTGTAGCAGACGCTAAAGGCAAGTACCCTAACCCTTGTTCCAGTTCGATCTGGACAAGTCTTTGTGATTCATGTATTCTTCGCATAAGTTAGTATTTGAGGAATGTAAAAGTCAATCCTTTCGGCTAGACGTATGCTATGTTGTTCTATCAAGTGTTGATAAGGATTTACCGAACTAATAATGTTATTGTTTTCAAAAGTAGATTGTGTATGCTCAAATTGTTTTGTCGTCAAACGACAGGCACGTGAGGTTGCCACAACTTAAACTTATGCACGTTTAATGAATGTAGTGTTGATCAACATAGAGTACTATAGGCTGATCACCTAGACGTGCTCGTAAGCTATACAGGACTTACGGACTTTGTGCCAGGATGTCCTTTTCAAAGTACTTATGAAATGCTTTCGGTCTTGAACCAGAATTGATGTTTTACTGTATATTGTTGTTGTAAAATGTTTTGAATGAAACAAAGTGTTATTTTAAATTTTCAATAGTACTTCGTAACTTTTGTCCAGTTATTGAAGATATACGGTTCCTATATTTCAAGCATGCTATTTTCCTAGAATTGTTGTACTTGTTGAGCTAGTTAGGCTCATTCATGCTTGAACCATATGAATGCAGCTAAGACCGAATGGACTGATGGATCCGGTAAGGATAAAGGGAAGGCAATGGCGAACCCGTAGCTTGCTTATGTAATAGTATAGATTTTGTAAGAAATAATATTGATATTATGACAAAGACAATGTATTAGTTTTAAAGAACCTAGGGAAATGTAAATATTCTTTTAATATATATAAGACATATCCGTTCTTTTGAGGCATTTCAATTGAATGTTTATGTGAACTGTAGCACCGTGTACCACCATCTATCGGGTTGGAAGATACCCAGATTTGGGGGCATTACAGTATTCAACACTCAAAGGTTATACCTCAAGAGTTAGAATCTGAAATGAAGTCAAGGTATCCTCATCTCTTCGGCATACCAGGTACGTACGTAAATTTTGAGGGCGAAATTTTATAAGGAGGGGAGATTGTGTGACCCCAAATAATATGAATAAAGATTTAAATTTCTCGAAATATTTTTTTTTGAATATTATGGTGTGGATTTGATATAATGTTATAGTTGTGGGTAATATTTATAAATTTTGCAAAGTAAACAAGTTGTTATAAAATATTCGTTTTTCGGGGAATGTTCTTTTTGTCGGGAATATCCGTACGACGGCACAATCATTGGTGGACCCCACAACGGAAGTATTGTCATGTTTAAAAAATGACAGAATTATCTTTTTATAAAAATAACAGCAAAAGAGTTACCGTTAAAACTGTTGAACAAACCGGTAGTAAAAGTACAGTAATACGCGTGGTTGCATAGTAGCACACAATATTGATCACTGATGCTTACGTAAGAAGTCACTCAGTTATAATCAATTATTGCTACAGTAATTGCTGCATCATATCTCTCATATTATTGATTCAATTATTGTCACAGTATCATCTGTATAATATGATATATTATTAAATCAATAATTGAGACAACAAAGTTATTTATATTATTATTTACAATATTGACAATGTCTAGAAGTTCTGTCAAGGAGAGGTTTGGTCACTTAATTGTGCGCCAATAAGGAGAAATCCTTATCAGAAAGCCCCCTCTTTCCTGGGAATGAACTGGTTGTTAAATATTGTGAGTTATAATATTAATGATGAATAAGTTCGTATTGATTAAAGATGAATTTGATATTTCCATTGTGTTGGGATTATTAGTGTTAAAGGAAATCGACATCTATTTCGATAATAATGTATGTCTGGAGGTTATATTAACCAATCGAGTAATTAACCGGATAAATGAGCAATTAATTGCTATTATTTTACATACTTATAACTATGTGTTCACATGTGTATACTATGGATTCACGTGATTTACTATTAGGGAAGGTGGTGCAAGTTTGATAATACTTACAGGACTAAATTTAAAATGAAAAAAAATGAGGAAGGTATTATACTATAATATTTCGAGCCCCAAAACGTGTAATTATCAAAACTATATTTTCTTATAAATAGAAGCTCATTCTTCCTTCATTTCTCACCAATTCACTAAAGCTATAGAGCAATAATTATAGAGAGAAATTGTAGAGAGAAAGAAGAAGAGAAGTCTGCTACCTCACTATTCCAGTATCTAGTCTTCTTTTGAGGTAAGGGATATTATTATAGTAAGGGTTTTTATTCTTTCATATTCATGAAGAAAGTTATTTTCTTTCAATACTCTTAAGGGTTGTTATTCCATTCTTTATTATTATGTTGGAATAACATGTCTATGCGAAGAACCGCATACATGGTGAAATTCTTCTATTATTCCATTCTTTATTATTCGGTTGGAATAACCTGTCTGTACAGTCTATCCCATGCCTGGTGAATTCTGTTGTTATTCCATTCTTAATTATTTTGTTGGAATATCCTGTCTGTGCGGATTACGCATGATCTGGTTCCGTTCTTTATTATTCTGTTGGAATATTATGTTGGAATAACATGTCTGTGACAACCCCAAAATAGGTCCAATCCACCCAACCTATTCTGAGTCACCAAATACATGGTACAGAAAACAACTACAACTTTATTACAACAATTGTCGTGCAAAATACAACAAAAAACATGCTGTGAGTTTTGATACAAATATATACCAACTGTGACTCACATCCCAACCTTGGATAGCACATCACAGTGGCACCTTACATAAAGGTATAGTCAAAAACTATTTTAGAAATTAGAATCTTTGGGAAGTGCTCAAAGAAATAGCCGTACATGTGAGGCCATGCGTCTAGGTTATAATAGATATCATATGGCCACAGAATTATCCTTGGTTGACCCAATAGATCCCAAAGAAAAATGAGAAGATTACTATCATATTCTTTTCAATGGTGAGTCTTCTCTTGACATATCATTATCTCCGCTATCTCTAATTGAGAATTATACTTCAAACAAACACCAAGATCATATAGGTAGTGCGCGTAGATATACTCAGTAAGTGGATGTGCACAACCATGTCTTATGATGACACGAGGTTGTTTGTCTTTAGACATCTTGTATGATAGTGGCAAAACACCCTTCCAGCGTTGGGTTCGCCTCACCCTATTTGATTCACCAAATATAACTACTAAATGATTACCACCGTTCTATTCTCGTGTTACCCCCGCTCGACCCAGCTACACTCTTATTACCTAAAAGGAATTATGAAGCAAAAGGGTGAGTACAACTAGCTCAGTAAAGAATATCGTGACTAAAGATAAATAAATTATCAATAGCCTTCAACAGTAATAAATCAGAGATTTAGAATATATGGTAGATGATAAAAAATTTCAACCATAGTTGCAGCGGAACGAGGAATCCATTAGAAGAGTCAAATAGACCATAAAGTCTATTATCTTCTCCACATTAAAAGTCCACAACAATTTTTTATCCCTGTAACATTAATCAACAGTTCTTTTCCACAATTATATGAATAACTCATAATCATAATTGTAATTCTAAATTCCTCTTCGCATCCAGGACGAAGATAATTTTCATCACATGTCTTTACGTGACACATTAAAGATCATGGTTATACCAAATCACAGTTCATGTTCATAATCATACTAATAAATTCATCTTTGCATTACGGGCCAAAGATATTTGTCAACAGTTCATCTTTGCATTACTGGCCAAAGATATTCAACAACATGTCATCTTTGCACTACGGGCCAAAGATATTCATCAACAATTCATCTTTGCACTATAGGCCAAAGATATTCCTCAACAGTTCATATTTCCACTACAGGCCAAATATATTCATCAACAGTTTATATTTGCACTACAGGCCAAATATATTAATATCTCAAAGAAATATATAATCATTTCAGAATTTTTATAAACAATAATCATAACCATGTTGATCATTTCACATTTGCACTTAAGCTAAAGATATTCAATTATAAATTCAATGGTCATAATCATACTAGTCAACAATTCAACTTTGCACTACTAGCCAAAGGGAACACATAGTCATGATCATACCAAAAATCTACCCATCTTTTGTGACAACCCGATATTTTCTATATAAATAAATCATAAATTTTGCGTATAATTTTTTTTTATTAAAAATAAATATGAATGATATGTGCCAAGGTAATGTGTAATTATAATTATATGTGTGATAAATAAAATTTATTTATTACATTAATAATTGAAAATAAATTTATTTTAGAAATATTGGTTATTATAAATGATATTCTTATAGTAATTAATTCTATATTAGAAATGGTCTATTATTTATTTTTTTCATGAAATTATATATGCATATTATTTAAATAATACATGAAATGATTTTTGAATAATTATAATAATTATTTTATTATAAGAATTTTGTTCAAGTTATTAAGTAAATTATTTTTACTTAATTATAAGGTTAATTATGGCGGATAAAATCAGATATGGAATCCAAACCCTAATTTTGGGTTTTGATCAAGGAATGATAATAATATTATAATATTATGATATTTTGATTTTTCAGTGTTATTAATATGTACTGTAAAAATTATACTGTTGATGGATGGTCAATTAGGATATATTGACCAAACCCTAGCATTAATTGATTTAACCCTATTTATCAATTTAAATGGGAAATTTAAGATTATTAAATATTTATGTTATATGATATATGTTTACGTATTACTTCATGGAACGCTGATTAGGAAAAACCCTAATTTTGTCGTGAGACCCTAATTTTGTCGCGAAACCCTAATTGTGAAATCGAAACCTTAATCGATATTTCTTTGAACCCTAATTGTTAATTTTAAGCACTAATTATTCAAGTGGTAAAGTTAATTACGTTATAATACCCTAATGTCCATTTAATTTATATCAAGAACCCTAATTTAATTAATAGAAACTCTAATTATATATTTTAGTAGCCTAATTATTAACAATTGTAATCACTAATTGCCAAATTGGCAAGGGTAATTATGATTAGGGGTACTAAACCCTAATTTTCATGTATAATATAAGTATTAACATAATCTAATTAACAATCTTAATTTTTAATTTTAGAAACTAAAATAATTTTATTTATTTATTTATTAATTTTGGCACAAACCCTAATTACTAAATTCTACAAATGCTATGTATTAAACCTTAGGGTTAAACCCTAAGGGTTTGTCAATTTCCATTTTTGCCATTAAATAGGAAATACAAATGACAAAATTGCCCCTCTATGCATTAAAGAAGCTACATGTAGGTTTTGACAATAAAGTGAGTGGTTCACCAAACCAACAACTCCCTTGACCCTAAAATGACAGCATTCAACTCTATTTTCAGCCAATACATGCATCTTGTTGATCTATAAATAGATTTGAAGAGAGAAAAAATAATTTATTAACTTATTTTTGCCCAAACACTCAAACATTCTCTCTCAACCCCAAGCCTCCGAAATTTCCTTCATATATCAGTTCTAAAAATAGCCCCACGATCAACCATAACATATCAGGAGCCAAAAATCAAAATTTATCAAAGAAGGTGTAAAACCCTAATTAGAAATATGTCCATCAATCTGTGGTTTGATGTTTTTTTTCTTGTGTTAAACATGTTAGATATAGTGTCTAAGGATGATCTGGGTTGCTAGATGTTAGATCCATAACATCTAGAGGCTCGAATTTGAAGATTTCAAAAATCTGGAAAATTTTGTTTTTGTGTCTGACAGACAAATGTCAGACCCCAATAGATCTTTAGTTGTTAAGTTTTTTGTGGTTTAAAAATTGGTATTTATAGTTTGGTATGTCTTCTTTAATTTGGATCAAGAATTGTGACAACCCGAGAATTTGGGTAATTTATTAAAATCTTAAATGATTGATTTAAGGTCAAATATTAGACCTAGACAGAAAATAAGTGTATGCGTTTAATGTTATTGGGATTAAATTTTGAGAATTTCAAAATTCGGTAAAGGATATAGGTGAATTATTCAGGATTAATGATTTATGTGAATATGTTTTGTGTTTATGGTTAATGATGTGTTCAGAATGTGGTTAAGGGTCATGGATTGATCAGATAAATTACATCTGTGATAAACCCTAAGTATATATCAAGAACGACAACGTTCAGTTAGAAAACCCTAATGTCTGATAAGAAACCCTAGAAATTGGTTCTTGAAACCCTAGTTTCAGTTTTGGGAGTACGAAATCCTAAATCGGATATCGAAATCCCTAGATTGGGAATGCAATGTATGTACAAGGTTAAACGTCATTAATTTGAATTAATTAGGGAAAACCCTAATGAATTATCTAAAATCTTAATTGATTATTTGAAAACCCTAATACTAGATCTGAAAACCCTAATTTCAGATTCTGATAAAATGAAACCCTAATTTGGAATATAACGGAGAATTTTAATGCTTAAGTGTTATTAATTAAGTAATAATTAGGGTAAAGGTTAATTAATTAGCAAACCCTAATTTCTAATTTTTGGAACCCTGATTGTTCCGTCAAAAACCCTAATTGTTCATTGGTGGATTTAATTGCTAAATTAGCAATGCTAATTAGGAAATCCTAATCCTAATTATTTCAATTTATGAGTAATTAGAAAACTCTAATCTAATTACAAAAATTTAATATCTAAATTGGAAAATTTATTTTTCTATTAGAAATCCTAATTAGTGGTTTATAAACCCTAATGACCATTTTGACCCTAATTATTTTATAAGCAATTGTAATTAGGGAATGCTAATCCTAATTAGCAAGAATGAATGTATGATTAAGAATTTATAATATAATTAGTAAATTCTAATTATAAGTTAAAAATGTTAATTTTCTATTTTTATATCCGAAATTCGGAAATGTAGAAATTAAATTTGCAAAGTTAAGGGTTAAAATCTAAACCCTAAAGGGTTAAACCCTAAACCCTAAAATTCTCCAAACCCTAAATCCTAAGTGTTTGGTAAAATACCAATTTTAGAATTAAAATAGCATAGAAATGACCAAAGTGCCCTTTGTTGTATAATTGAACTTAGCTTGCAAGAATTGCCCTATGAAAGTTGGTGACCAACCCTAGCACTAGCATGTGCCTATTTTCCATCAACTCAACCTAAATTTGCAGCTATGCTGGCTCCATTCAAGGGATCAATTAGATTAAATAAAGGAAAGTGAGAAAAAAATCTCTCACTTTATTTATCAAGCCAACTAAGTCTCCTCTCTCTCTAAAATCCGGAAATAAGAGTGAAAAGGAGTGAGAAGCTAAGATAATTTCATCCATTAGCTTTCTTAGATCAGATCAAAGGACCAGATTCAAGAATTAAAGCTCAAAAGATATAAAACCCTAAATTTCGAAATCTTTGAATTTGATGTTAAATGTTGTTAGTTGTTGGTTAAACATGTGTATTAAGGTGTCAATTAGAGATCTGGGTTGTTGGATCAGGGATCTATAACACCTAGATGCTCGAATCTAGCAATTTAGAAAATCTGGAAAACTTGAAAATTTTGGCCTGACAGTCGAATGTCAGAGGCCGTGGATCTGTGTGTGTTAGATTTTTAGTGTGTTTGTTATTATGGATTTGTAGTATGCTATGTTGTCTTTGATCTCCAACTTGAATCAAGTCCAGATCTTGTCTAGATCAAAAGATATGAATGGTCAAACCTAGTTGACCGATCACGAAGACTGCCTTCTGGGCAGCCCAGAAAATTTCCAGAAATTTCAGTAGCCTCTGACAAGTTTTTACAGTCGCTAGATCTTGTAGTCTGTTTGTGTTTATGCCATGTTTTAGGTTGGTTACTGTAGCCTGCCGTGTATATTACATTTTGAAGACTTTAGTTCATCCAGATCATTAACATAATCGTGTAGAATCATGGTCAAACATCGTTGACCGAACTGCTTGATGAACAATCTGGAAAACCCAGATTTGTTCTTAAGCATGTACTTTGCAGGTACTTTGACCAGCCTTAATCGGTAAATATATTTGATGATATAATGATATGATGAGTTGTTGTTGTACCTTGTCATGTGTTCTTCAAGATCAAACCTCTAGATCACATAAAACGAAGCATAGACTGCAAGTTACAAGGATCGAAAACTAGTAACTCGTCTGTTCTTCATTTTCTAGAAAACCCAGAAAATGAAGAACATAGTTGTCAGACATTTCGGGAGCCCAGATCTTGCTGTTATGTTGTGTTTTGGCTACGATATTGGTTGATAATTGTTGTATTACACTTATACTACATAACCATCAGCATTAGCAGACCAGAAATTAAGTGTAGCATGGATTAAATCACGGTCAAACCTACCCACTCGGTGACTGTCAAGAACACTCAAGCACACATATAGCGACAGAAAGTGTCGATATAGGCCTTTAGCGACAGATTATTATTATTTTTCCGAAAAATGATTTAAAATTAGAAAAAAATAGTTTTTAATTATTAAAAATACAAAATAAATTATGAAAAATTATTTTAAAGTCTGAAAAATAGTTTTTTACTATTTTGAGTATATTTTGAAAATATTTAATATATTTGGAATATAAATGGTATTTATTTATTTAATTATAATATTAGATAAATTAGTTAAAAATAATTTTAATTCATGAAAAATCATGAAAAATATTTTATGGTATAAGAAAATATTTTAAGTTATTTTTGATGACTTTTAATATTTTGTGATAAAAATTCATTAATTAATCAATATTAATGATAATTAGTTTATTTAATAAATATATTAAATAAATTAAGAAAAAATGGAATTAATGCTTTATAAATTATATAAAAATGATTTAAGTGTTAAAAAAATATTTTAAGTTATAAAATATAACTTTTGTTATTTTGGCATGAAAATATTAATATTTTAATATTAATAGCAATTATTGGATAATGGATTTAAGTGTTTAAAAATCATATAAAAATGATTTTAAGGTATTAAAAATACTTTGTGATATTATAATTATATTATAATATTATGTAATGATTTTCATTAATATTTAATATTAAATGAATATTAATGATTAAGGAATTTTGTGGTATTTAATTCATTTAAATACGGTTTTAATGATTAAAAAATGTTGATAAATGGTAATAATTATCCGAAAATTATTACGAGCCTAGGAAAAATATTTTGTCTGATAATAAATTATTTGTGTTAATGGTTAAGTGTTAAGTCAGAGTTTAATTGAACTTAAACTCGATATTAATCCGATTAGACTGTCGGGATGATAGAATTGTGTCGGGTTCAACTCAGACTGCAATAGTTTGACTTGACACCTAGTCTTATATGGTGTATAGACTGATAGGCTTATGTGGTAATGTGTTTAGGTTATTCTGTGAATATAAATATAACAGTATTATACTGTGATGATATTATTCTAATATTGGAGATCTATATTACTAATATTATGTCTTCGGGGTAAAGCGTTATTAAATTGCGTTGCGGTAATCAACGGTTCAGGCAAGTTTTCTTGTACTTAACTCTAATAAGAATATTTTATTCAAGCTGATGGTTAATCATTGCTGATTGCCATGAAAATTGTACCCTGTACATCTTGCATGTATAAGTCAGGTATGAAAGGCTGATCACCTTCATTACCAGTTGGTTCAGAAATGTTTGTTCATGTTTAAAACTTGTTCAGTCAAAATTTTGTTCGTGATAATTCTCAACTATATTGATGAATTATAGCCAGCTTATTATTCATACTCTTCAATCATGATATATTGTTATATTGTTGTATTTAAACTTGCTGGGCAACTTTTATGCTCACCCTTGCTATATCATGATAAAACATTGCAGATAAGCCGAACGTGTTCGTATACAAGAAAAGGTTAAAGCCAAGTTCAGCTTGGGATAAAACGTGCGGCTATCTTGTAATAGTTTATTTTGATAAATATTATTGTGTAATAGATATTTTATGAATTGTGTCTAAGTTAAGGTTACTCGACCTTGGGGATAAGTGTGTAATGTATTGTATAAACAATTTATGTTTATATCTTCCGTAAATAGTTATAGAATTAGTGTACCGAGTCCGCGGCGATTCGGGGCCCGGATTCGGGGATACTACAGTTGGTATCAGAGCTGTTGGTTATGAAGCTTAGGTAGGAATACCTGAGACCAATAACCGCAGTGATTAGGATAAGACTAACTCAAATCGAGTTAGTGTGTCGATAAGATTCAAAGATGAATCTCGGCGAGTGTAAAGATACAGAGTTCCCTAACTCTGATAATAAAGTTGAACAGTAATGGTGAATAGATCGAGTCTAAAAGACTGAAAGTACAGGGATAGATGATCGTAAAACAAAACGATCATAGTGCATGGAATTGAATCGTAATATATACGATAAGATCACCCCGTGATCTGATAAAGGTTATGATATGGGAAATGAATCAATCTATTGATTGAAAAGTTTACAGCAAGATGTTGTGTGAAAGTTGTACTATGAAATGGTACTATGAAAATGAAAACTCATAAATGAGTTATGGATTATGGATACGGATTAAATGAAATTCGTATGAAAAAAGGGGTTAAGATTAGGTGGGGATTTCAATGAGGACTTGTGTTAGCAACTGAGTTGTATGATTCCTTGTTTGGGCGGGGAATTGTACTTCTTAGTTGGTGGCATTGGTAATAGTTGAAATGTTGTGTCACGCTAGTTATTATATATAGATAAATAGGTCATAGGTAGAAAATATAGGATTAAGTACAAGTTCTTAGAACTCATACTTATGTGACATTCTTGACGCATAGTTATATGAAATGTTTATGAGCCCCTCAGCGAATTGGGTATAATTGTGGTCAGGTTATGAACTCATAAGTGTGGTTTTATGAATTGGGTATAGTTGTGTGTGAATGGAGTGTTAAGGATTATAGGAACAGATAGATTGTTAAGCAAATGATCATTAGTGGAGACTTAGGTTTTCCTAAACTCCTAGTTATGCTAAACTTCGAAATTTTTGACATCAAGCTAAATACGCACTATGTGCCTTTAAAAAATGTAGACTCGTAATCATTTTTGAAACGGTTTAAAGTACAGTCTATGCTACTTATTTCGGCTAGATGCAAATGATTTGAAATATCAAAAATTGTTTTTATTTATCACTTATGTACCATGTAACCTGGTGCAGAGATGATAAAAATGATGGAGTCATCAATGCATTATTACTTAGTGTGAATTTGACCTGAAGTCACTATTCTACTATGGTATGGTGTAGTATGATAAAATCACCAATGACGGATTCCACAATGGACTGTTAATACAGTGCGGAATCATGACGTCATTCTCAAAAATGTTTTCAAAAATTTTAATTTGCCAACGGGGTTTGGCTACACCTAAATAATTCGATTGAATTGAATTATTGATATGAGTCTATGCTATTTGATTCAGCTAGACTAATGTTATAAAAACTCCAAGTGTTTATTGAAAGAATTTTCCGAACCAAATTGCTTTGGTGCGGAATCCAATGATAAGACTGAGGTGAACGATAATGTTTGGATAAATAATCCAATCTAGTAGCGTAAATATTCGCTAAAAATGATTAATACGTTATGCATGACGTAACTGTACAATGGGATGATCACCTTGAAAGTAGTATGTACACAAGCCAATCATGTTTGATGATAAAGCATATACTTTGTAAATAATCTTATTCATTTATTAATAAAAAGTATTAATTTATTAAAGGCTTTTAATTATCTACATGATGTTGTTTTATAATATGTGATAAACCCATAGTTTTAAGCAATGCTTTTAGAATAATGATGATGATCATTCTAATGAGATCTAAATTCTTAGAAAGCTTAAAACTAAAATAGTTCCCAATCGTTGGATTACTAAATTGGGGATTAGTGAATCCGGATAGATTGGTACATACGTTGCTTGCTCATTGGATGAGGATGATTGATCTCATGATCATTTGTGTGGAGACACTAAAGCAAGTATGTAGGTGCTTATTAGAGAATAAGTTCACTGAACGTGACTCGCTAAGGAATACCTAATGGAGTTTTACTTGCATGTCAATAGGAATTCCTGTAGTGATAGTAGTACAAGTGATCCTTAGACTTGAGATCATCATAATATCTTGTGTATGATGAGTTATACTTTGACTTATTCCTTAAGACCCTTAGGGTATATCAAAGGGTATGCTTGGGTATAATAAGTTGTACATGGAGATAATGTATGATCAATAAAGAATCTACCACTTCTAGTAAAAGAAGAGAAATGTCCTATGTGATTCGATAAATGACAACCCAGTAGTCATTGGCCAAGGCAGAATGAAATTAGAAAGGAGTTTCTAATTTTCATTATTTGGAGTTGTGCATTTAAGAGTCGAAATACATATAATTAAATAAAATAAGACTTGACAGAAAGTCCATGTCTTATATTTAATTGGGACATTGTATGGTGGAAGGATTGAATTGTACGGTAACTATTAACTCAAAGGTTCTTTTATGATTAATGTTGAAATCTATATTATCTGGAAAGTCGTTGATCGCTAGGGAGGCTTATCCCTATTGTAGAATAAATATTATTTATTTAAATAAATTATTAGTTTAATTTATTTATTTAAATAAGATTAGAATTGTTCTAATTGATTTATTCACAACCGGTTTAATATGGAGAACCTAAAGGGTCACACCATAAAAGGAAGAATAATTATTTAAGAAGTTAATGGCATAATCGTAATAATATGTTAAGTATATTTCATTTAATCTATGGTGATAGAATAAATTAAATAGCTTAATATTTATTATTTAATATTTTAGAAATATTAAATATAAATTAATAAGAGGAGTCTTATTAATATTATTACAATTATTATTATTTTAATTTCTAAAAGAGTTTAGGAATTAATTTAATATAAGTACTCTCATTTATTCCTAATAGGATTAGGAGGGAAAATTAGTTAAAGGAGTTTAATTAATTATCCCTAATAAGATTAAGGAGCCCATTTAATTAAAAGAGTTTAATTAAATAAATAATACCTTATTTTTAATAGGGTTACTTGATATCTTTATAAGAGGAGTCTTATATCAGATATCACGTATACGTAATTTTAATTGTTGGAGAGTACGCCCCTTTTTCTATAGAGATAGAAAACTAGGGTTTGAGCCAAATACTCATCTTCTTGAATTCTTCTTCCTTGGTGGATCACCTCTAGAGGCCAAACACTTGGGTGGCTAACGTTGATCAAAGGAAGGAACCCAACCCGGTGGATTCAAGTTGAACGCGAAAAGGATTGGAGGTGAACTTGTACCTGAGGAAGCTCGATCTTCAAGGGTATGATTTTATTCTTTATCTTTTCGTTTAATTAATAATTATGCATAAAGGGTGATCCGGGTTTATGGTTTGTAAAATTTTTAAACTCTGATTTTACACGCTTCCGCATATTTTTGCAATTTGATTGCGATCTTGAATGTTACAAACCTAACAGTGGCATCAGAGCCAAATCTTTATGCAAATTATTAATTGTTCAGATTTAATATGTATATTGATATGTGTTTTGAACAATTTAATTGGGCATAATTTTGTTGTATAAAATTTATTAAAAAAAAAAAAAAAACTGGTACTGTTTGTGGTTTAAGGGAGAATCACGAACTTCTGCAATTCACGTGTGGGTAGAGTTTTTTTTTTTAAAAAAAAAAACTTTGCCAGCTGCTTGTTAAATGGAAATCAAGGTGAATTGCCAGGAATTTTCGTAGCCAAAATTTTCGGTTTATTTTGTACGCTGCACGGAAATCAATAACTCCTCATGAAATACAGGATTTGGCATATTATATATATTAACGGTTTTGTAATATTATATATAATATAATATTCTTAATTATTTTATAATTAAAATAAAAGGTTTATTTTAATTTTAAAATAAAAAGTTTATTTTAATATTAAAATAAAAGATTTATTTTAATTTTAAAATTAGAATTTCATGCTAATTAATTAGAGTTGGAATTGGATTCCATGATAACTAATTGGAGTTGAAATGGATTTCATGTTTTCTAAAATAAAGGAGTTTATTTGTGAATAGGAAACTGAATCCATCTTTCCTTAAATAAAGGAGTTTATTTAGATATGAAATAGGATTTCATATTATTCAAAATAAAGGAGTTTATTTGTGAATAGGAAAGAAAATCCTAATTTCCTTAAATAAAGGAGTTTATTTAAATATGAAATAAGATTTCATATTATTCAAAATAAAGGAGTTTATTTGTGAATAGGAAAGAAAATCCGTGTTTCCCTAAAATAAAAGAGTTTATTTAAGATATGAAATAAGATTTCATATTACCCAAAATAAAGGAGTTTATTTTGACTTGGAATTGGATTCCATAATTAATTAAAATAAAGGAGTTTATTTTGATTAAAGATTTTGATTAAAATAAAATAGTTTATTTTATTCAAAATTGGATAAATTAAAATAAAATAGTTTTATTTTGATTTAAATTTGGATTAAAATAAAGGAGTTTATTTTGATTCAAAAATAGATTTTATGCTAATTAATTTTGCCCATTAAATGATATCAATATATATATTAAATGTTTATTATTCATGAGATGAATGTTATTTATTGATACATATGGTGATGTGTATGATAATAAATGGGATTGATTATGGACTATTGACCAATGCGATTGGATTTTATTTTAGTTGGATGCTTGAATGTATGGGTTTTATTAAATGGGGTCTGCGTACCTCGTCTTCTCTAATTTTTCTTAATGTAAATTCTATCTCCCTCCTATGTACTTCCCCTTGACTGCTGATCAAGGTATCTATTTATTTTAAATAGTTTTGTAATAGGAATAGTTAGAATTAATTTTGAAGAATTGGAGATCAAGGAACAAGGAGCGCGTGAAGACCCGTTTGTAATGGAGCCCGGGTTTAAATGTAATAGTTATATTTAAATATTAATTCTTGCACCCCTAGGGTTTGACCTTTTGGTTCACTTGGTGGCTCTAGTGAACCAAACTAGAATAAAAGTCCATAATCAATCCGGGTAGAATATAGTATTCTATATGTGCATGCTTATACTATATATATTATATATTATGCAAACGTGCTTCGCATGTTAATTAATATGACGCGTATTTTATATATATATGTGCATGCGCGCTAAACAAGATGAGACAATTAATAACAAACCCCTCAAATATTTTATATTAAGTTGTAACGTTCAAAGATATTTGGAATATCGAACGTCGCCTTCTAGCATGATAGAAACAATAGAGTATTGAATATTTAATATGAGTTTGTTGTGCACACACAAGGCGAGTATTAAATATTTAAGATGTTGGTTTTATTACATATGATGTTTATAAGGAATTGAACATTACTGCTTTATTGTGCACACACAAGGGCTGTAGTTTTCTCTTTACTTATATGGAAATGCTGGGTCTGACTTAACTTAAATCGTTTTAGTTCGGATGTGCACACACTTGACCATTATGATTTAAGAGGCAAAATACAAGGAGTTACATAGTTGATGTAATTGACAAGAGTTGTCTACCTATTTATTTATATATAGTTTGTTGTGCACACACAAGGCTATATACATTTGAAATGGGATCCTTATTCTCACTAGCATATCTTTAATTGGATTTTGCCGAACTATATAAGTGAGGGTAATATAGTTTGAAGAAAATAGTGGGAGATACCAATTTAAAACAAGACCTAATTATTTTGGTAATTAATAAAAGAATGTATGTTAAAATGTTGTTAATTACAAATTCATTTACAGAATTTTACAATGTCTAAATTACTATCACTGCGTAGCATATTAGATACTAAATTAACCGGACCGAATTAAACGGATTGGTTAAGGAATTTGAGAATAGTTCTCATGGCTGAAAAGTTATCTTATGTCCCTAATACGCCTATCCCTGCAATGGTTGCAGACAATGCCTCTGAGGAAGATATATATTGCTACTTTTAGAAAGTGGCTAGATGATGCATAGTTGGCTCAATGCATCATGCTCGCATCCATGAGTAACGAGCTTCAGCGTCAGCATGAAACTATGGATGCTCCTATTATATTCCTACACATCAAGTAGTTGATGGTGAGGAAAGTAGGACTGGTAGATATCAGATATCTAAGGAGCTCTTCCGATCTAGAATGACCGATGACACTACAGTACAGATAAAAGTCCTTAACATAATCAATTTGATTGATCAATTAGGACAACGGGTTTTGTCATGGATGGAGAGTTGAGCCAAGATTTGATCTTGCACTTACTTCCGGACTCCTTTCACAATTGTTGTGAATTTTTCATATGAACAAGCTAGATATCAGCCTCGCTGATTTGCTTAACATGTTAAAAAATGTTGAGAGTCACTTTCCAACCAAGAAAAACCAAGTCTTACCGGTAGGGGCCAAAGGATCTTCTGAAAAGAAGAACGATTCTAAGAAGGTAAATAGAAAGGGCAAAAACAAAGGATAATAAGAACAAAACTGATACGGATAGCAAAGGAGTTTGCTTCCACTGCAATAAGCCTGGACACTGGAAGGAAACTACAAGAAGCATCTTGCAGAGGCTAACCAAAGAAGCTTTGTGAAGTTTCGGTTACAAATACAAATTTGTTCATGATTTAAATAAATTTTTCTTTAAGTCAAGGTTCTACTTGGGTATTGGATACCGTCTTTGGTTATCATAAATATAGATTTATGAAGGGACCAAGTAGAAGTAGAAAGCTAAACAAATATAAGTAAACCTATGTGTGGGAAATGAAGCAAAGGTTGCTGCATTAGCCATAGGAACTTATAGTTTAGCATGCCTACGGGCAAGTCTATTAAGTCAATAAGTTGTTATTGTATTCCAGTTCTCGTTGGAAACATTATTTCCATTTTATTGTTGGACAATGAAATCTTTGGTATTATAATTAGGAACAATTGTTGTTCTATTTATAATAATAATGTTTTGTATAGAACTGAAATATTACTTAATGGATTTTGTATACTTGACTTACGTGAAAAATATATTTTTCAAATTGAACAAACTAGTATAAGAAAAGGAGATGATCATTCAAAGAGTTGAATGTATGTATTTGTTGAAATACAAGTGTGAATTATTTGAAAGGTTCAAAGAATTCAGAAGTGAAACAAATTGACAAAGTATTAAGATTCTTTGATTAGATCAAGGAATAAATACTTGTGCAATAAGTTTCTAGATCATCTCAAATGGTTTTCTCATAATGGACACATCCTGATACGCAATAATTGATTGATGTATCTGAATGGAAAAATCGTACCTTGTTGGACATGGTGCGGTCCATAATGATTTTACTGACATTCCAGTATCCTTCTAGGATCATGTACTAGAAATGGCTGCATATCTACGGAAAAGGTAACCTCATAATTCGGCCCCAAGACTCCATAAAAGTTATGGACATGGAGGATTCCTAATCTTAAATATGTTAAGATAAGGGGTTGTCCAACTTATGTGAAACTGTTTCAGAGGATAAGCTTGGGACAAGATTTGACATGTACAAATTTGTGGGACATCCTAAAGTAAGTTTAGGGTATATGTTCTATAATCCTACTTAGCAAAAGGTGTTTGTTGTGAAACATGATGCCTTCTAAGATAAAGATGTTTATCATTAAAAGGGCTAGTGGGAGGATAATACATCTTGAAAAGTTCAAGAGCCACAAAACACTATAAGTCAAATAAGAGGAATCTGTAGATTGACCTATTGTACCACAACCGAATCGTAAATCTGGAATATTACCGAAGATACCTAGGAGGTATGGATTCATCATGGATGATGATGATGAGGTACGTATCATAGAAGATGATGATCCAGTTATATACGATGAGGTAAGAGTTGTAGACACTCAGAGAAATGGATTAAAGCAAGTTTCTAAAATAATGGAACATTCATTTTGATGAGACAATCAAAAGAGTTTGATTTATCAAAAATAAGAATGAACCAAGTGTGTACAAAAGGATCAGTGGGAGCATCGTGAAATTTCTAGTATTATATATTGATATACTACGGATGAGGAATAACATACCAATGCTACAATAAGTAAAGATAAAGTTGTCTAAACATTCCTCCATGAATGATTTGGGAAGAGTATCTTAATTGGGGATGCAAATCTATATAGATAGATTTAAAAGGATGCTCGGCTTAACCCAAGGAACGTATATTCATTTGATGCTAAAGTCGTTTAGCATGGCAAACTCCATGGGATGTCTCATGTTGATGAGCCATGGAGTGTATCTCTCTTAATAGTCCCCATAGACTCCAAAAGAGAGATCACATTAGTGACAATCATGTATGCAATGAAATATACGCGACCTGATGTTGATCAGTCATATTCTGGAGAAGTTCACTATGAGTCAGTGAAAAACATCTCAAAGTATTTAACCAGCACTAAGGATGTGATATAATTCATGGCGGGTCTGAATTAAAACTAGAGGGCTTAACAGACTCAAGTTTTTCAGACAGACCAAGACGACAGAAAATCCACTTTAAGGTAAAGGGTTACCTTGAACGGTGGTGCAGTGAATTGGAAAGGTTCCAAACAACAAAGAGTTGTTGGTTTAGTGATAAAGACAAAGTATATAGCTATAAATGAAGCTACAAGTTGATTGTTTGGATGAAAATTTCATTACAGAACTAGGAATAGTTCTTAAGTCTCATCTTAGATCTAAACATGTGTTGTGGCACTTTCATTTAATTAAATGAATCATTGAAAGATGGGAAATCACTATAGAGATAGTGGACTCTCAAGAACAACATTACATATCCATTTACTGAAGCTTATCCAACAGCAGGATAATCGTCACTTAGAGAAGAAGAGTATGAGATACCATGACGATTGGCTTTAGTGCAAGTGGGAGATTGAAAGTAGTATGTACACAAGCCAATCATGTTTGATGATAAAGCATATACTTTGTAAATAATCTTATTCATTTATTAATAAAAAGTATTAATTTATTAAAGGCTTTTAATTATCTACATGATGCTGTTTTATAATATGTGATAAACCCATAGTTTTAAGCAATGCTTTTAGAATAATGATGATGATCATTCTAATGAGATCTAAATTCTTAGAAAGCTTAAAACTAAAATAGTTCCCAATCGTTGGATTACTAAATTGGGGATTAGTGAATCCGGATAGATTGGTACATACGTTGCTTGCTCATTGGATGAGGATGATTGATCTCATGATCATTTGTGTGGAGACACTAAAGCAAGTATGTAGGTGCTTATTAGAGAATAAGTTCACTGAACGTGACTCGCTAAGGAATACCTAATGGAGTTTTACTTGCATGTCAATAGGAATTCCTGTAGTGATAGTAGTACAAGTGATCCTTAGACTTGAGATCATCATAGTATCTTGTGTATGATGAGTTATACTTTGACTTATTCCTTAAGACCCTTAGGGTATATCAAAGGGTATGCTTGGGTATAATAAGTTGTACATGGAGATAATGTATGATCAATAAAGAATCTACCACTTCTAGTAAAAGAAGAGAAATGTCCTATGTGATTCGATAAATGACAACCCAGTAGTCCTTGGCCAAGGCAGAATGAAATTAGAAAGGAGTTTCTAATTTTCATTATTTGGAGTTGTGCATTTAAGAGTCGAAATACATATAATTAAATAAAATAAGACTTGACAGAAATTCCATGTCTTATATTTAATTGGGACATTGTATGGTGGAAGGATTGAATTGTACGGTAACTATTAACTCAAAGGTTCTTTTATGATTAATGTTGAAATCTATATTATCTGGAAAGTCGTTGATCGCTAGGGAGGCTTATCCCTATTGTAGAATAAATATTATTTATTTAAATAAATTATTAGTTTAATTTATTTATTTAAATAAGATTAGAATTGTTCTAATTGATTTATTCACAACCGGTTTAATATGGAGAACCTAAAGGGTCACACCATAAAAGGAAGAATAATTATTTAAGAAGTTAATGGCATAATCGTAATAATATGTTAAGTATATTTCATTTAATCTATGGTGATAGAATAAATTAAATAGCTTAATATTTATTATTTAATATTTTAGAAATATTAAATATAAATTAATAAGAGGAGTCTTATTAATATTATTACAATTATTATTATTTTAATTTCTAAAAGAGTTTAGGAATTAATTTAATATAAGTACTCTCATTTATTCCTAATAGGATTAGGAGGGAAAATTAGTTAAAGGAGTTTAATTAATTATCCCTAATAAGATTAATGAGCCCATTTAATTAAAAGAGTTTAATTAAATAAATAATACCTTATTTTTAATAGGGTTACTTGATATCTTTATAAGAGGAGTCTTATATCAGATATCACGTATACGTAATTTTAATTGTTGGAGAGTACGCCCCTTTTTCTATAGAGATAGAAAACTAGGGTTTGAGCCAAATACTCATCTTCTTGAATTCTTCTTCTTCCTTGGTGGATCACCTCTAGAGGCCAAACACTTGGGTGGCTAACGTTGATCAAAGGAAGGAACCCAACCCGGTGGATTCAAGTTGAACGCGAAAAGGATTGGAGGTGAACTTGTACCTGAGGAAGCTCGATCTTCAAGGGTATGATTTTATTCTTTATCTTTTCGTTTAATTAATAATTATGCATAAAGGGTGATCCGGGTTTATGATTTGTAAAATTTTTAAACTCTGATTTTACACGCTTCCGCATATTTTTGCAATTTGATTGCGATCTTGAATGTTACAAACCTAACACACCTAAAGTACTAATAATGGTAGTTTACCTTCTTTGTGATTGTAAACAGACCAAGTAATGTATTGTTTTGCGGTATGATCACTACCGTTAAAACTAAATGTGTTCATGGTCTATATGACCCCTCAGCACAATTTCAAAACTTTTACTCTGGTGAGAGGTGTATTGGGTAGCATGTAATAATGTGTGTGAATGGTATATGTGTGAATGGTGTAAGGTGCATGGTGAAAGGTGTAAGGTTTATGTGTGAATGGTGTAAGGTGAATTTCGGGGACGAAATTCTTATAAGGATCAAGAATTGTGACAACCCGATAATTTGGGCAATTTATTAAAATCTTAAATGATTGATTTAAGGTCAAATATTAGACCTAGACAGAAAATAAGTGTATGCGTTTAATGTTATTGGGATTGAATTTTGAGAATTTCAAAATTCGGTAAAGGATATAGGTGAATTATTCATGATTAAGGATTTATGTGAATATGTTTTGTGTTTATGGTTAATGATGTGTTCAGAATGTGGTTAAAGGTCATGGATTGATTAGATAAATTACATCTGTGATAAACCCTAAGTATATATCAAGAACGACAACGTTCAGTTAGAAAACCCTAATGTCTGATAAGAAACCCTAGAAATCGGTTCTTGAAACCCTAGTTTCAGTTTCGGGAGTACGAAATCCTAAATCGGATATCGAAAACCCTAGATTGGGAATGCAATGTATGTACAAGGTTAAACGTCATTAATTTGAATTAATTAGGGAAAACCCTAATGAATTATCTAAAATCTTAATTGATTATTTGAAAACCCTAATACTAGATCTGAAAACCCTAATTTCAGATTCTGATAAAATGAAACCCTAATCTGGGAATATAACGGAGAATTTTAATGCTTAAGTGTTATTAATTAACTAATAATTAGGGTAAAGGTTAATTAATTAGCAAACCCTAATTTCTAATTTTTGGAACCCTGATTGTTCCGTCAAAAACCCTAATTGTTCATTGGTGGATTTAATTGCTAAATTAGCAATGCTAATTAGGAAATCTTAATCCTAATTATTTCAATTTATGAGTAATTAGAAAACTCTAATCTAATTACGAAAATTTAATATCTAAATTGGAAAATTTATTTTTCTATTAGAAATCCTAATTAGTGGTTTATAAACCCTAATGACCATTTTGACCCTAATTGTTTTATAAGCAATTGTAATTAGGGAATGCTAATCCTAATTAGCAAGAATGAATGTATGATTAAGAATTTATAATATAATTAGTAAATTCTAATTATAAGTTAAAAATGTTAATTTTCTATTTTTATATCCGAAATTCGGAAATGTAGAAATTAAATTTGCAAAGTTAAGGGTTAAAATCTAAACCCTAAAGGGTTAAACCGTAAACCCTAAAATTCTCCAAACCCTAAATCCTAAGTGTTTGGTAAAATACCAATTTTAGAATTAAAATAGCATGGAAATGACCAAAGTGCCCTTTGTTGTATAATTGAACTTAGCTTGCAAGAATTGCCCTATGAAAGTTGGTGACCAACCCTAGCACTAGCATGTGCCTATTTTCCATCAACTCAACCTAAATCAGCAGCTATGCTGGCTCCATTCAAGGGATCAATTAGATTAAATAAAGGAAAGTGAGAAAAAAATCTCTCACTTTATTTATCAAGCCAACTAAGTCTCCTCTCTCTCTAAAATCCGGAAATAAGAGTGAAAAGGAGTGATAAGCTAAGATAATTTCATCCATTAGCTTTCTTAGATCAGATCAAAGGACTAGATTCAAGAATTAAAGCTCAAAAGGTATAAAACCCTAAATTTCGAAATCTTTGAATTTGATGTTAAATGTTGTTAGTTGTTGGTTAAACATGTGTATTAAGGTGTCAATTAGAGATCTGGGTTGTTGGATCAGGGATCTATAACACCTAGATGCTCGAATCTAGCAATTTAGAAAATCTGGAAAACTTGAAAATTTTGGCCTGACAGTCGAATGTCAGAGGCCGTGGATCTGTGTGTGTTAGATTTTTAGTGTGTTTGTTATTATGGATTTGTAGTATGCTATGTTGTCTTTGATCTCCAACTTGAATCAAGTCCAGATCTTGTCTAGATCAAAAGATATGAAGGGTCAAACCTAGTTGACCGATCACGAAGACTGCCTTCTGGGCAGCCCAGAAAATTTCCAGAAATTTCAGTAGCCTCTGACAAGTTTTTACAGTCGCTAGATCTTGTAGTCTGTTTGTGTTTATGCCATGTTTTAGGTTGGTTACTGTAGCCTGCCGTGTATATTACATTTTGAAGACTTTAGTTCATCCAGATCATTAACATAATCGTGTAGAATCATGGTCAAACATCGTTGACCGAACTGCTTCATGAACAATCTGGAAAACCCAGATTTGTTCTTAAGCATGTACTTAACAGGTACTTTGACCAGCCTTAATCGGTAAATATATTTGATGATATAATGATATGATGAGTTCTTGTTGTACCTTGTCATGTGTTCTTCAAGATCAAACCTCTAGATCACATAAAACGAAGCATAGACTGCAAGTTACAAGGATCGAAAACTAGTACCTCATCTGTTCTTCATTTTCTGGAAAACCCAGAAAATGAAGAACATAGTTGTCAGACATTTCGGGAGCCCAGATCTTGCTGTTATGTTGTGTTTTGGCTAGGATCTTGGTTGATAATTGTAGTATTACACTTATACTACATAACCATCAGCATTAGCAAACTAGAAATTAAGTGTAGCATGGATTAAATCACGGTCAAACCTACCCACTCGGTGACTGTCAAGAACACTCAAGAACACTCAAGAACTCCTATAGCGACAGAAATTGTCGCTATAGGCCTTTAGCGACAGATTATTATTATTTTTCCGGAAAATAATTTAAAATTAGAAAAAAATGGTTTATAATTATTAAAAATACAAAATAAATTATGAAAAATTATTTTAAAGTCTGAAAAATAGTTTTTTACTATTTTGAGTATATTTTGAAAATATTTAATATATTTGGAATATAAATGGTATTTATTTATTTAATTATAATATTAGATAAATTAGTTAAAAATAATTTTAATTCATGAAAAATCATGAAAAATATTTTATGGTATAAGAAAATATTTTAAGTTATTTTTGATGACTTTTAATATTTTGTGATAAAAATTCATTAATTAATCAATATTAATGATAATTAGTTTATTTAATAAATATATTAAATAAATTAAGGAAAAATGTAATTAATGCTTTATAAATTATATAAAAATTATTTAAGTGTTATAAAAATATTTTAAGTTATAAAATATAACTTTTGATATTTTGGCATGAAAATATTAATATTTTAATATTAATAGCAATTATTGGATAATGGATTTAAGTGTTTAAAAATCATATAAAAATGATTTTAAGGTATTAAAAATACTTTGTGATATTATAATTATATTATAATATTATGTAATGATTTTCATTAATATTTTATATTAAATGAATATTAATGATTAAGGAATTTTGGGGTATTTAATTCATTTAAATACGGTTTTAATGATTGAAAAATATTGATAAATGGTAATAATTATCCGAAAATTATTACGAGCCTAGAAAAAATGTTTTGTCTGATAAGAAATTATTTGTGTTAATGGTTAAGTGTTAAGTCAGAGTTTAATTGAACTTAAACTCGATATTAATCCGACTAGACTGTCGGGATGATAGAATTGTGTCGGGTTCAACTCAGACTGCAATAGTTTGACTTGACACCTAGTCTTATATGGTGTATAGACTGATAGGCTTATGTGGTAATGTGTTTAGGTTATTCTGTGAATATAAATATAACAGTATTATACTGTGATGATATTATTCTAATATTGGAGATCTATATTACTAATATTAGGTCTTCGGGGTAAAGCGTTATTAAATTGCGTTGCGGTAATCAACGGTTCAGGCAAGTTTTCTTGTACTTAACTCTAATAAGAGTATTTTATTCAAGCTGATGGTTAATCATTGCTGATTGCCATGAAAATTGTACTCTGTACATCTTGCATGTATAAGTCAGGTATGAAAGGCTGATCACCTTCATTACCAGTTGGTTCAGAAATGTTTGTTCATGTTTAAAACTTGTTCAGTCAAAAGTTTGTTCGTGATAATTATCAAATATATTGATGAATTATAGCCAGCTTATTATTCATACTTTTCAATCATGATATATTGTTGTATTTAAACTTGCTGGGCAACTTTTATGCTCACCCTTGCTATATCATGATAAAACATTGCTGATAAGGCGAACGTGTTCGTATACAAGAAAAGGTTAAGGCCAAGTTCAGCTTGGGATAAAACGTGCGGCTATCTTTTAAAAGTTTATTTTGATAAATATTAGTAATAGATATTTTATAAATTGTGTCTAAGTTAAGGTTACTCGACCTTGGGGATAAGTGTGTAATGTATTGTATAAACAATTTATGTTTATATCTTCCGCAAATAGTTATAGAATTAGTGTACCGAGTCCGCGGCGATTCGGGGCCCGGATTCGGGGATACTACAAGAATCAGGCCTAAATAAGTAATATATTGTAAGTTATTCACGGTCAAATACCGTTGACCGGCATTGACCGGAACTTTCTGGGCAGTCAAGAACTTGCCCAGATTCGTCTGACAAGAAGTTCAACGGCTCAGATCTTGCTTTTTGTTAATTATTTTGTTGATTTGTTGGATCTATGTTGTGGTCTTATATATGGACTACATTTTTATGCCTTAAAATCTCCTTTTAATCAAGCAGGAAATTAGTAATCTATGGTCAAACCAGTACGGACGAACATGAAAAGCTATTTTCTGGGTAACCCAGAAAACACTTGAACATGTCGTTCGACATGGTTTGACCGTGTCGAATCTGGTTGTTCTATTGTTGTTTTAGTGATGTTTTGTGATGGATCTATAGTGTTACATGTGTTTTATATACTTCAGCTTTTAAATCACTAAAACATATCATATCTTGCAAGTTGTGGAAGTCCAAAGTAGGCATTACGAGCTGTTCTTCATTTCTGGAAAACCCAGAAAATGAAGAACAGGTCTGACAGCCACTTTAAGGGCTCAGATCTCGTTGGTTATGCATTTTATAAGCATATTTGTTGCTGGATGTTGTAGTCTTACAATTTCTCTACATGATCTGACCAAAACCGATCCCAGAAACACATCACACACGAAACTACATTCGGTCAAACTAGCAAGTCTGTTCACTGTCACGTTTTCTGGGTTTGTATGAAGAACACCTATAGCGACGGTTCTGTCGCTATAGGTGGTCTTTAGCGACAGATATTAATTAAATTTTCGGAAATTATTAAATAAATAGAAAAAATAGTTTTTAATTATTAAAAATACAAAATAAATTATTAAAAATTATTTTAAATTCTTAAAATTAGTTTTTAATTATTTTAAATATATTTCATAAATATTTAATATTTTTGAAATATTAAAAGTATTTAATTTATTTAATTATAATACTAAATAAATTATTTAAAAATGATTTTAATATTTGAAAAATCATTTAAAATTATATTATGGCAAAAGAAAATAATTTAAGTTATTTTTGATAACTTTTAATATTATGTGATAATTTTCTTTAATAATTTAATATTAATGATAATTAAGTTATTTATTAAATGAAATAAATAAATGAATTAAAAAATGATTTTATTATATTAAAAATCATTTTAAATAAGAATAAGGTATTTAAAAATATTTTAAGTTATAAAATATAACTTTTAATATTTAAAGGTAAATTTTATTAATTAATTATTATTAATGATATTAAAGTTATTTAATAATTATATTAAATAATTAATTTAAAAATGATTTTAATATTATAATAATTATTTTAAATGAAAATAAAGTATTTAAAGATATTTTAAGTTATAAACTATAACTTTTAATATTAAAAGGATAATTTCATTAATAATTTAATATTAATGATATTTATTTAATGATTAATGATATTAAATTTATTTAATAATTATATTAAATAAATAGTTTAAAAATGGTTTTATTTATTTAAAAATCATTTAAAAAAGATATAAATGAATTAAAATTATTTTAAGTTATAATTAATAACTTTTAATATTTGGATAATGATAAATTAATATTTAAATATTAATGGTAAGTATTTAATGATGATTTTAAATGTTTTAAAAATCATTTAAGGGTAATATAAATGTTTTAAAACTATTTTAAGTTATCATTAATGATTTTAATATTTTGGCAATGATTTCATTAATAGTTTAATATTAATTAAATATTAATGATAATAGAATTGTTTGATATTTAAATCATTTAACAATGATTCTGATATTTCAAAAATTATGGTAAACGGTAATAATTATTTTATAATTATTATAAGGTCATGAAAAATGTTAGAACGGTTGTTTAAGATATCTAAGTGGATATTGTATAACTGTATAGAGTCATAGACTCGATATTTACCCAATAAAGTTGTCGGTAAACCGACATGTTTCAGAAATTTATCTGGACTTAGCTAGATTAATTGTATAAGTGAATTATTTGTGATTCAATGGTGTTAAAGTTATGTGACAATGTGATTAGGAATGTGTTGACTGCAATAAGCAGTATTATATGATATAATATATGATTCTAATCAGACAATGATCTATTTAATGATATGACTTGATAGAAAAGATATATCTAAGTTGTGTAAGCAGCAGACAAGGCAAGTATCTAACCTTTTGCATTTACTTTATGCTAAGGACATGCGTAAGATAATATCTGAACTGTTATAATATTTCAACCTTTGTATATACTTATGCAATGATTCTGTATAAGTAAGCTATTAAGCAATAATTGTTGTACAATTTCCTTTATCCTGTTAATATTGATCAAGTTATTTATTCTGTTCGTTAATTTCTATAACATGGTTATACAAGTGTCCCCACTTGGATAATCATTATATTTTATCACATATTGATACATACTTATAGTTGCCTAGTATGTATACATTGAAATAAAAGTCGTCTAAGCTATTTGATCCAGCTAGACATAAATTTAAAGTTGTTGTTGAACAAGATAAAACTTATCCAACTGAATATTTTTGGTTTGGATTCAAGACTGTTATGAACATCCCAATTATGGGAAATTTTTATTCGCTAAGACGGACAAAGGATGAACGATAATATCGTTCTAGCAATGTAGTATTGATCAATACAGGGCATAACGGGCTGATCACCCCCGTGCCCGTAAGCAATGACAGTTTACAGATGAATTTCTATTTAAACCTTTTCGAAAATAGAAAATATGTTCATAGTCTGTCAACTGATTCTCATTTATAGTCAATACGTAGTTTCAAAAATTTGAAATCAAAATGACATGTTGATTATTGGTTCAGCTTACTTCACAACTATTGATCCGTTGTAGAAGTATCTTTCAAAGAAAACATTTAATCCTTTCAGTTAACTATTATTTTTGTTATTACTTGTTGGGCACTCAAATGCTCATTCTTGCTTAATTTTAAATGTTTTCAGCTAAGTGTGAACAACCCGAAGGATCTGCCAAGAACAAGGGGAAAGGGAAAGTTGCTGATTAAATGTTTAAGCTATTTTATGTAATAGTATGACTTTATTATAAGGATAATAAATATTATTATTATTATTATCATGTAACGAATGTTTAAAGATTTCGTACTTGGGAACTAAACTCTGATAATATGTAAATTAAGTTTGAAAATCTATATTATTGTTATTATTATTAATATTATTCCGCTCATAGAAATGGTATCGTGAAGCACCGAGTTCGGGTTTCAAGTACCTGGATTTGGGGGCGTCACAGAATGGTATCAGAGCTATATGGTTAGAAATCTTAGGTGGGATAGACCTTAGGCTATAACCTTAGAACAAAGGGAAACGTTGAAAATATAATTAACTCATATAGAGTTTAAAGATAGATGAATCGGATAAATTCATTGTCAAACAAATTAAAAGATAACTTATATAAAACCTTTATGTGTTATGTGTATATATCCTATGCTAATCAGGATAATTTGTGTGTGTAGATGTCAGGTGAAAAAGGATTAGGATACCCTTGGATCGTAAAGAAGAAGCCGATATCAAAGCCAATAGCTGAAATAGAGGCTCAAAGTGAAAGCAACCTCGATGAGGTGGTTATTGTGGAGAATGTAGTACCAGATCCAGAAATGGTGGAACTAACCGATAGTGATTCAGACACTGAAGTTGGAGCTGACCAAGCATCAACCGAAGTGCAGAATCTGCGGGACCAAGTTTCCTCTTTGGAACGATTGTCGGAAATAGAAAAATTACTAAATAGTCAACTGCAGAAAGCATTAATTGAAACAATAGAAGAACAAGATAAGCTTAAAATCCAAATTGACCAAATAGGAGCTAAAAGCAACAAGTCAAGTGCAGCTCCGAAGCAGAAGGGAAAAAGAAAAATGAATGATCGTGATTCTGATAATAACCAAGGGAACTTTAAACACATAGAAAAGTGTACAAAATATGACAAGAAGCATGAGGGCGTGTGCAGGAAAGGCGAAAATGTTTGCTACAATTGCGGCATGGGGGACATTTTTCTCCTCAGTGTCCCAATCCTAAGCAGTGTGTCTGTTTTATTTGTGGGATAGAAGGTCATCAAGCAAAAAGTTGTCCTCGATCAAGGAAAAGGCATAGTGAATAGGTAGTGTAGGTTCTGTGGTATAGGTTTGTTTAATATTATATGTGTGCTTAGTATATTTGTGTAATGTAATATTCTCAAATTTTGTGTTAATCAAAGTTGTAAATCCCGACTCTTGTGGTCACAAAGGGATAGTAGTATGGACTATTCTATGTAAATTATTTTGAATTAATGGAAATGAACTCATGTTTGGGTAATGAAATAAGTTTAATATATATTTAACTTATATGATAAGGTTTAGAATGTAAGTTAAATTATGTTTTATTTAACCAGATAATGCCGCCTCGATGACAAAACCGAAATCAAAGGGCAGAAGAATCTGTCAACAACGTTGAAGGACAACCACAACCAGATCCAATGCAACTATTCGCAAATATGATAGCTCAAGCCATGCAACAAGGAACAGCAGCCGCTGGGAACCAACAGGACAATCGCTTAGCAAACTTCAAGGACTTCAAAGCTGTAGGACCTCCCGAATTTAGAGGTACAAATGACCCTGTAGAAGCCCAAACTTGGGTTAAAAAAATAGAAAAGGCGTTTGTAATAGCTAGAGTGGCTGAGAAGCAGAAAACAGTTTTTGCTGTCTATATGATGATGGGTGAAGCAAATTTTTGGTGGGAAGCTAATCAGGCAAGGGCTGGGGAAGGTGTAGTTACTTGGGAAATGTTTAAAACCCTATTTTTCGAAAACTATTTTTCATCTAGTATGCAGGCTAGAATGGAAGTAAAATTTCTTGAATTAAAACAAGAGAATATGTCTGTTGCAGAATATGCCGCAAAATTTAATGAATTGGCTAGGTTCGCCCCGCATCAAGTCGATACGGAGGCTAGAAAAACAAGAAGGTTTGAGCTGGGATTAAAATCCTGGCTCTACAATAAGGTGGCAGTGTTGTAAATCCCTACATTTGCAGCACTCATGGAGAAAGCACTTATTGCTGAGGAGGGAAGTGAGGCCATAAGCCTTTACAACAAAGAAAGGAGGAACAAGGGTAAAGTTGAGGGGACTGTGAAGGTGGAAACAAGTACTGGGAATAGGAGTGATAAGAGGAAAGGGAACAACTTTGGTGGGGTGCAGGTAAAACAAGAAGGTGTAAAGAAAAGGCCGATGGTGCAATGCGATAACTGTGGGAAAAATCATTTAGGAGAATGTCTGAAGGGAA
Organism: Panax japonicus; assembly: GCA_020205505.1. Taxonomy (NCBI): domain Eukaryota; kingdom Viridiplantae; phylum Streptophyta; class Magnoliopsida; order Apiales; family Araliaceae; genus Panax; species Panax japonicus. The sequence continues at coordinate 50,889,143 of CM035113.1, forward strand.
AATTTGCATGTTTCAAGTGCGGGCAGGAGGGCCATATCTCTCCCAACTACCCCAATTCTAAGACAATTGGTGGGTATTTTCTATGCGGATCAAAGGATCATAGGGTGAAAGACTGTCCAAAAAGAAAAGCGGAAGCAGCAAGTGTGAACATGGGGAAAAATGGCGGAACTTTGGCAATCACGGGACCAACTTCATCCAGCAAGCCAACGAAATCTACTGCAAGGGTCTTCAACATGACAGTCCAAGACACAGCGGCAGCTGTCAGTGGAACTTCAGGTACTTTTCTTATAACTTTTATTTTCATATATATAATTTTTCTATTTCTAGTAAATAATTTTATAATAAATTTTGAAGGAGGAATTTGAGTTTCTTTAGAAATCAAATTTCCGTATAATCAGAAAGACAAGCTCTAAGTAAAAAGTTAAAGATCAGACTGATCAAAGTGATCAAGATCTACCTGCAACGATTGTGAATGTCATGTACCCTGGTAGGTATAGGTTTTAATGTGGTGATTCCGGGGACGAAATCTTTATAAGGGAGGGTGAATGTGACAACCCGATATTTTCTATATAAATAAATCATAAATTTTGCATATAATTTTTTTTATTAAAAATAAATATGAATGATATGTGCCAAGGTAATGTGTAATTATAATTATATGTGTGATAAATAAAATTTATTTATTACATTAATAATTGTAAATAAATTTATTTTAGAAATATTGGTTATTATAAATGATATTCTTATAGTAATTAATTCTATATTAGAAATGGTCTATTAATTATTTTTTTCATGAAATTATATATGCATATTATTTAAATAATACATGAAATGATTTTTGAATAATTATAATAATTATTTTATTATAAGAATTTTGTTCAAGTTATTAAGTAAATTATTTTTAGTTAATTATAAGGTTAATTATGGCGGATAAAATCAGATATGTAATCCAAACCCTAATTTTGGGTTTTGATCAAGAAATGATAATAATATTATAATATTATGATAATTTGATTTTTCAGTGCTATTAATATGTACTGTAAAAATTATATTGTTGATGGATGGTCAGTTATGGTATATTGACGAAACCCTAGCATTAATTGATTTAACCCTATTTATCAATTTAAATGGGAAATTTAAGATTATAAAATATCTGTGTTATATGATATATGTTTATGTATTACTTCATGGAACGCTACTTAGGAAAAACCCTAATTTTGTCACGAAACCCTAATTGTGAAATCGAAACCTTAATCGATATTTTTTTGAACCCTAATTGTTAATTTTAAGCACTAATTATTCAAGTGGTAAAGTTAATTACATTATAATACCCTAATGTCCACTTAATTTATATCAAGAACCCTAATTTAATTAATAGAAACTTTAATTATATATTTTAGTGGCCTAATTATTAACAATTGTAATCACTAATTGCCAAATTGGAAAGGGCAATTATTGTTAGGGGTACTAAACCCTAATGTTCATGTATAATATAAGTATTAACCTAATCTAATTAACAATCTTAATTTTTAATTTTAGAAACTAAAATAATTTTATTTATTTATTTATTTATTTTTACACAAACCCTAATTGCTAAATCTTACAAATGCTATGTACTAAACCTTAGGATTAAACCCTAAGGGCTAAACCCTAAGGGTTTGTCAATTTCCATTTTTGCCATTAAATGGGAAATACAAATGACAAAATTGCCCCTCTATGCATTAAAGAAGCTACATGTAGGTTTTGACAATAGAGTGAGTGGTTCACCAAACCAACAACTCCCTTGACCCTAAAATGACAGCATTCAGCTCTATTTTCAGCCAATACATGCATCTTGTTGATCTATAAAAAGATTTGAAGAGAGAGAAAATCATTTGTTAACTTATTTTTGCCCAAACACTCAAACATTCTCTCTCAACCCCAAACCTCCGAAATTTCCTTCATATATCAGTTCCTAAGAACAGCCCCACGATCAACCATAACATATCAGGAGCCAAAAATCAAAATTTATCAAAGAAGGTATAAAACCCTAATTAGAAATATGTCCATCGATCTGTGGTTTGATGTTGTTTTTCTTGTGTTAAACGTGTTAGATATAGTGTCTAAGGATGATCTGGGTTGCTAGATGTTAGATCCATAACATCTAGAGGCTCGGATTTGAAGATTTCAAAAATCTGGAAAATTTTGTTTTTGTGTCTGACAGACAAATGTCAGACCCCAATAGATCTTTAGTTGTTAAGTTTTTTTGTGGTTTAAAAATTGGTATTTGTAGTTTGGTATGTCCTCTTTAATCTGGATCAAGAATCAGGCCTAAATAAGTAATATATTGTAAGTTATTCACGGTCAAATACCGTTGATCGGCATTGACCGGAACTTTCTGGGCAGTCAAGAACTTGCCCAAATTCGTCTGACAGGAAGTTCAACGGCTCAGATCTTGCTTGTTGTTAATTGTTTTGTTGATTTGTTGGATCTATGTTGTAGTCTTGTATATGGACTACATTTTTATGCCTTAAAATCTTCTTTTAATCAAGCAGGAAATTAGTAATCTATGGTCAAACCAGTCCGGACGAACATGAAAAGCTATTTTCTGGGTAACCAAGAAAACACTTGAACATGTCGTCTGACATGGTTTGACCGTGTCGAATCTGGTTGTTCTATTGTTGTTTTAGTGATGTTTTGTGATGGATCTATAGTGTTACATGTGTTTTATATACTTCAGCTTTTAAATCACTAAAACATATCATATCTTGCAAGTTGTGGAAGCCCAAAGTAGGCATTACGAGCTGTTCTTCATTTCTGGAAAACCCAGAAAATGAAGAACAGGGCTGACAGCCACTTTAAGGGCTCAGATCTCGTTGGTTATGCATGTTATAAGCATATTTGTTGCTAGATGTTGTAGTCTTACAATTTCTCTACATGATCTGACCAAAACCGATCCCAGAAACACATCACACACGAAACTACATTCGGTCAAACTAGCAAGTCTGTTCACTGTCACGTTTTCTGGGTTTGTATGAAGAACACCAAGAACACCTATAGCGACGGTTCTGTCGCTATAGGTGGTCTTTAGCGACAGATATTAATTAAATTTTTAGAAATTATTAAATAAATAGAAAAAAATAGTTTTTAATTATTAAAAATATAAAATAAATTATTAAAAATTATTTTAAATTCTGAAAATTAGTTTTTAATTATTTTAAATATATTTCATAAATATTTAATATTTTTAGAATATTAAAAGTATTTAATTTATTTAATTATAATATTAAATAAATTATTTAAAAATGATTTTAATATTTGAAAAATCATTTAAAATTATATTATGGCATAAGAAAATAATTTAAGTTATTTTTGATAACTTTTAATATTATGTGATAATTTTCATTAATAATTTAATATTAATGATAATTAAGTTATTTATTAAATGATTTAAATAAATGAATTAAAAAATGATTTTATTAAATTAAAAAATCATTTTAAATAAGAAAAGGTATTTAAAAATATTTTAAGTTATAAAATATAACTTTTAATATTTAAAGGTAAATTTCATTAATTAATTATTATTAATGATATTAAATTTATTTAATAATTATATTAAATAATTTAGTTTAAAAATGATTTTAATATTATAATAATCATTTGAAATGAAAATAAAATATTTAAAGATATTTTAAGTTATAAACTATAACTTTTAATATTTAAAGGATAATTTCATTAATAATTTAATATTAATGATATTTATTTAATGATTAATGATATTAAATTTATTTAATAATTATATTAAATAAATAGTTTAAAAATGGTTTTATTTATTTAAAAATCATTTAAAAAGGATATAAATGAATTAAAAATATTTTAAGTTTTAATTAATAACTTTTAATATTTGGATAATGATAAATTAATATTTAAATATTAATGGTAAGTATTTAATGATGATTTTAAATGTTTTAAAAATTATTTAAGGGTAATATAAATGTTTTAAAACTATTTTAAGTTATTATTAATGACTTTAATATTTTGGCAATGATTTTATTAATAGTTTAATATTAATTAAATATTAATGATAATAGAATTGTTTGATATTTAAATTATTTAACAATAATTCTGATATTTCAAAAATTATGGTAAATGGTAATAATTATTTTATAATTATTATAAGGTCATGAAAAATTTTATAACGGTTGTTTAAGATATCTAAGTGGATATTGTATAACTGTATAGAGTCATAGACTCGATATTTACCCAATAAAGTTGTCGGTACACCAACATGTTTCAGAAATTGATCTGGACTTAGCTAGATTGACTGTATAAGTGAATTATTTGTGATTCAATGGTGTTAAAGTTATGTGACAATGTGATTAGGAATGTGTTGACTGCAATAAGCAGTATTATATGATATAATATATGATTCTAATCAGACAATGATCTATTTAATAATAGGACTTGATAGAAAAGATATATCTAAGTTGTGTAAGCAGCAGACAAGGCAAGTATCTAACCCTTTGCATTTACTTTATACTAAGGACATGCGTAAGATAATATCTGAACAGTTCAAATATTTCAACCTTTGTTTATATTTATGCAATGATTCTGTATAAGTAAGCTATTAAGCAATAATTGTTGTACAATTTCTTTATCCTGTTAATATTGATCAAATTATTTATTCTGTTCGTTAATTTCTATAACATGGTTATACAAGTGTCCCCACTTGGATAATCATTATATTTTATCACATGTTGAAACATACTTATAGTTTCCTAGTATATATACATTGAAATAAAAGTCGTCTAAGCTATTTGATCCGGCTAGACATAAATTTAAAGTTGTTGTTGAACAAGATAAAACTTATCCAACTGAATTGTTTTGGTTTGGATTCAAGACTGTTATGAACATCCCAATTATGGGAAATTTTTATGCGCTAAGGCGGACAAAGGATGAACGATAATATCATTCTAGCAATGTAGTATTGATCAATACACGGCATAACGGGCTGATCACCCCCGTGCCCGTAAGCAATGACAGTTTACAGATGAATTTCTGTTTAAACCTTTTCGAAAATAGAAAATATGTTCATAGTCTGTCAACTGATTCTCATTTATAGTCAATACGTAGTTTCAAAAATTTGAAATCAAAATGACATGTTGTTGATTATTGGTTCAGCTTACTTCACAACTGTTGATCCGTTGTAGAAGTATCTTTCAAAGAAAACATTTAATCCTTTCAGTTAACTATTATTGTTGTTATTACTTGCTGGGCACTCAAATGCTCATTCTTGCTTAATTTTAAATGTTTTCAGCTAAGTGTGAACAACCCGAAGGATCTGCCAAGAACAAGGGGAAAGGGAAAGTTGTTGATTAAATGTTTAACCTATTTTATGTAATAGTCTGACTTTATGATAAGGATAATAAATATTATTATTATTATTATTATCATGTAACGAATGTTTAAAGGTTTCGTACTTGGGAACTAAACTCTGATAATATGTAAATTAAGTTTGAAAATCTATATTATTGTTATTATTATTAGTATTATTTCGCTCATAGAAATGGTATCGTGAAGCACCGAGTTCGGGTTTAAAGTACCTGGATTTGGGGGCGTCACAGAATGGTATCAGAGCTATAGGGTTAGAAATCTTAGGTGGGATAGACCTTAGGCTATAACCTTAGAATAGAGGGAAACGTTGAAAATATAATTAACTCATATAGAGTTTAAAGATATATGAATCGGATAAATTCATCGTCAAACAAATTAAAAGATAACTTATATAAAACCTTTATGTGTTATGTGTATATATTCTATGCTAATCAGGATAATTTGTGTGTGTAGATGTCAGGTGAAAAAGGATTAGGATACCCTTGGAACGTAAAAAAGAAGCCGATATCAAAGCCAATAGTTGAAATAGAGGCTCAAAGTGAAAGCAACCTCGATGAGGTGGTTATTGTGGAGAATGTAGTACCAGATCCAGAAATGGTGGAACTAACCGATAGTGATTCAGATACTGAAGTTGGAGCTGACCAAGCATCAACCGAAGTGCAGAATCTGCGGGACCAGGTTTCCTCTTTGGAATGATTGTGGGAAATAGAAAAATTACTAAATAGCCAACTGCAGAAAGCATTAATTGAAACAATGGAAGAACAAGATAAGCTTAAAATCCAAATTGACCAAATAGGAGCTAAAAGCAACAAGTCAAGTGCAGCTCCGAACCAGAAGGGAAAAAGAAAAATGAATGATCGCGATTCTGATAACAACCAAGGGAACTTTAAACACATAGAAAAGTGTACAAAATGTGACAAGAAGCATGAGGGCGTGTGCAGGAAAGGCGAAAATTTTTGCTACAATTGCGGACATGGGGGACATTTTTCTCCTCAGTGTCCCAATCCTAAGCAGTGTGTCTGTTTTATTTGTGGGATAGAAGGTCATCAAGCAAAAAGTTGTCCTCGATCAAGGAAAAGGCATAGTGAATAGGTAGTGTTGGTTTTGTGGTGTAGGTTTGTTTAATATTGTATGTGTGCTTAGTATGTTTGTGTAATGTAATATTCTCAACTTTTGTGTTAATCAAAGTTGTAAATCCCGACTCTTGTGGTCACAAAGGGATAGTAGTATGGACTATGCTATGTAAATTATTTTGAATTAATGGAAATGAACTCATGTTTGGGTAATGAAATAAGTTTAATATATATTAAACTTATATAATAAGGTTTAGAATGTAAGTTAAATTATGTTTTATTTAACCAGATAATGCCGCCTCGACGACAAAACCGAAATCAAAGGGCAGAAGAATCTGTCAACAACGTTGAAGGACAACCACAACCAAATCCAATGCAGCAATTCGCAAATATGATAGCTCAAGCCATGCAACAAGGAACGACAGCCTCTAGGAACCAACAGGACAATCGCTTAGCAAACTTCAAGGACTTCAAAGCTGTAGGACCTCCTGAATTTAGAGGTACAACTGACCCTGTAGAAGCCCAAACTTGGGTTAAAGAAATAGAAAAGGCGTTTGTAATAGCTAGAGTTGCAGAGGAGCAGAAAACAATTTTTGCTGCCTATATGATGAAGGGTGAAGCAAATTTTTGGTGGGAAGCTAATCAGGCAAGGGCTGGGGAAGCTGTAGTTGCTTGGGAAAGGTTTAAAATCCTATTTTTCGAAAACTATTTTTCATCTAGTATGCATGCTAGAATGGAAGTAAAATTTCTTGAATTAAAATAAGAGAATATGTCTGTTGCAGAATATGCCGCAAAATTTAATGAATTGGCTAGGTTCGCCTCGCATCAAGTCGATACAGAGGCTAGAAAAACAAGAAGGTTTGAGCTGGGATTAAAACCCTGGCTCTACAACAAGGTGGCAGTGTTGTAAATCCCTACATTTGCAGCACTCATGGATAAAGCACTTATTGCAGAGGAGGGAAGTGAGGCCATGAGCCTTTACAACAAAGAAAGGAGGAACAAGGGTAAAGTTGAGGGGACTGGGAAGGTGGAAGCAAGTACTGGGAATATGAGTGATAAGAGGAAAGGGAACAACTTTGGTGGGGTGCAGGTAAAACAAGAAGGTGTAAAAAAAAGGCCGATGGTGCAATGCGGTAACTGTGGGAAAAAACATTTTGGAGAATGTCTGAAGGGAAAATTTGCATGTTTCAAGTGCGGGCAGGAGGGCCATATCTCTCCCAACTATCCCAATTCTAAGATAATTGGTGGGTGTTTTCTATGCGGATCAAAGGATCATAGGGTGAAAGACTGTCCAAAAAGGAAAGCGGAGGCAGCAAGTGTGAACATGGGGAAAAACGGCGAAACTTTGGCAATCACGGGACCAACTTCATCCAGCAAGCCAACGAAATCTACTGCAAGGGTCTTCAACATGACAGTCCAAGACACGGCGGCAGCTGGCAGTGGAACTCCAGGTACTTTTCTTATAACTTTTATTTTCATATATATAATTTTTCTATTTCTAGTAAATAATTTTATAATAAATTTTGAGGGAGGAATTTGAGTTTCTTTAGAAATCAAATTTCCGTATAATCAGAAAGACAAGCTCTAAGAAAAAAGTTAAAGATCAGACTGATCAAAGTGATCAAGATCTACCTGCAACGATTGTGAATGTCATGTACCCTGGTAGGTATAGGTTTTAATGTGGTGATTCCGGGGACTAAATATTTATAAGGGAGGGTGAATGTGACAACCCGATATTTTCTATATAAATAAATCTTAAATTTTGCATATAATTTTTTTTTATTAAAAATAAATATGAATGATATGTGCCAAGGTAATGTGTAATTATAATTATATGTGTGATAAATAAAATTTATTTATTACATTAATAATTTAAATAAATTTATTTTAGAAATATTGGTTATTATAAATGATATTCTTATAGTAATTAATTCTATATTAGAAATGGTCTATTAATTATTTTTTTCCATGAAATTATATATGCATATTATTTAAATAATACATGAAATGATTTTTGAATAATTATAATAATTATTTTATTATAAGAATTTTGTTTAAGTTATTAAGTAAATTATTTTTACTTAATTATAAGGTTAATTATGGCGGATAAAATCAGATATGGAATTCAAACCCTAGTTTTGGGTTTTGATCAAGGAATGATAATAATATTATAATATTATGATAATTTGATTTTTCAGTGCTATTAATATGTACTGTAAAAATTATATTGTTGATGGATGGTCAGTTATGGTATATTGACCAAACCCTAGCATTAATTGATTTAACCCTATTTATCAATTTAAATGGGAAATTTAAGATTATTAAATATCTGTGTTATATGATATATGTTTACGTATTACTTCATGGAACGCTGATTAGGAAAAACCCTAATTTTGTCGCGAGACCCTAATTTTGTCGCGAAACCCTAATTGTGAAATCGAAACCTTAATCGATATTTCTTTGAACCCTGATTGTTAATTTTAAGCACTAATTATTCAAGTGGTAAAGTTAATTATGTTATAATACCCTAATGTCCATTTAATTTATATCAAGAACCCTAATTTAATTAATAGAAATTCTAATTATATATTTTAGTAGCCTAATTATTAACAATTGTAATCACTAATTGCCAAATTGGCAAAGGTAATTATGATTAGGGGTACTAAACCCTAATGTTCATGTATAATATAAGTATTAACCTAATCTAATTAACAATCTTAATTTTTAATTTTAGAAACTAAAATAATTTTATTTATTTATTTATTTATTTTGGCACAAACCCTAATTGCTAAATCCTACAAATGTTATGTACTAGACCTTAGGGTTAAACCCTAAGGGCCAAACCCTAAGGGTTTGTCAATTTCCATTTTTGCCATTAAATGGGAAATACAAATGACAAAATTGCCCCTCTATGCATTAAAGAAGCTACATGTAGGATTTGACAATAGAGTGAGTGGTTCACCAAACCAACAACTCCCTTGACCCTAAAATGATAGCATTCAGCTCTATTTTCAGCCAATACATGCATCTTGTTGATCTATAAATAGATTTGAAGAGAGAGAAAATCATTTGTTAACTTATTTTTGCCCAAACACTCAAACATTCTCTCTCAACCCCAAACCTCCGAAATTTCCTTCATATATCAGTTCCTAAGAACAGCCCCACGATCAACCATAACATATCAGGAGCCAAAAATCAAAATTTATCAAAGAAGGTATAAAACCCTAATTAGAAATCTGTCCATCGATCTATGGTTTGATGTTGTTTTTCTTGTGTTAAACATGTTAGATATAGTGTCTAAGGATGATCTGGGTTGCTAGATGTTAGATCTATAACATCTAGAGGCTCGGATTTGAAGATTTTAAAAATCTGGAAAATTTAGTTTTTGTGTCTGACAGACAAATGTCAGACCCCAATAGATCTTTAGTTGTTAAGTTTTTTTGTGGTTTAAAAATTGGTATTTGTAGTTTGGTATGTCCTCTTTAATCTGGATCAAGAATCAGACCTAAATAAGTAATATATTGTAAGTTATTCACGGTCAAATACCATTGACCGGCATTGACCGGAACTTTCTGGGCAGTCAAAAACTTGCCCAGATTCGTCTGACAGGAAGTTCAACGGCTCAGATCTTGCTTGTTGTTAATTGTTTTGTTGATTTGTTGGATCTATGTTGTAGTCTTGTATATGGACTACATTTTTATGCCTTAAAATCTCCTTTTAATCAAGCAGGAAATTAGTAATCTATGGTCAAACCAGTCCGGAAGAACATGAAAAGCTATTTTCTGGGTAACCAAGAAAACACTTGAACATGTCGTCTGACATGGTTTGACCATGTCGAATCTGGCTGTTCTATTGTTGTTTTAGTGATGTTTTGTGATGGATCTATAGTGTTACATGTGTTTTATATACTTCAGCTTTTAAATCACTAAAACATATCATATCTTGCAAGTTGTGGAAGCCCAAAGTAGGCATTACGAGCTGTTCTTCATTTCTGGAAAACCCAAAAAATGAAGAACATGTCTAACTGTCACTTTAAGGTCTCAGATCTCGTTGGTTATGCATGTTATAAGTATATTTGTTGCTGGATCTTGTAGTCTTACAATTTCTCTACATGATCTGACCAAAACCGATCCCAGAAACACATCACACACGAAACTACATTCGGTCAAACTAGCAAGTCTGTTCACTGTCACGTTTTCTGGGTTTGTATGAAGAACACCAAGAACACCTATAGCGACGGTTATGTCGCTATAGGTGGTCTTTAGCGACAGATATTAATTAAATTTTCGGATATTATTAAATAAATAGAAAAAATAATTTTTAATTATTAAAAATACAAAATAAATTATTAAAAATTATTTTAAATTCTGAAAATTAGTTTTTAATTATTTTAAATATATTTCATAAATATTTAATATTTTTAGAATATTAAAAGTATTTAATTTATTTAATTATAATATTAAATAAATTATTTAAAAATGATTTTAATATTTGAAAAATCATTTAAAATTATATTATGACATAAGAAAATAATTTAAGTTATTTTTGATAACTTTTAATATTATGTGATAATTTTCATTAATAATTTAATATTAATGATAATTAAGTTATTTATTAAATGAATTAAATAAATGAATTAAAAAATGATTTTATTAAATTAAAAAATCATTTTAAATAAGAATAAGGTATTTAAAAATATTTTAAGTTATAAAATATAACTTTTAATATTTAAAGGTAAATTTCATTAATTAATTATTATTAATGATATTAAAGTTATTTAATAATTATATTAAATAATTTAGTTTAAAAATGATTTTAATATTATAATAATCATTTTAAATGAAAATAAAGTATTTAAAGATATTTTAAGTTATAAACTATAACTTTTATATTTAAAGGATAATTTCATTAATAAATTAATATTAATGATATTTATTTAATGATTAATGATATTAAATTTATTTAATAATTATATTAAATAAATAGTTTAAAAATGGTTTTATTTATTTAAAAATCATTTAAAAAGGATATAAATGAATTAAAAATATTTTAAGTTGTCATTAATAACTTTTAATATTTGGATAATGATAAATTAATATTTAAATATTAATGGTAAGTATTTAATGATGATTTTAAATATTTTAAAAATCAATTAAGGGTAATATAAATGTTTTAAAACTATTTTAAGTTATTATTAATGACTTTAATATTTTGGCAATGATTTCATTAATAGTTTAATATTAATTAAATATTAATGATAATAGAATTGTTGGATATTTAAATCATTTAACAATGATTCTGATATTTCAAAAATTATGGTAAATGGTAATAATTATTTTATAATTATTATAAGGTCATGAAAAATGTTATAACGGTTGTTTAAGATATCTAAGTGGATATTGTATAACTGTATAGAGTCATAGACTCGATATTTACCCAATAAAGTTGTCGGTACACCGACATGTTTTAGAAATTGATCTGGACTTAGCTAGATTGACTGTATAAGTGAATTATTTGTGATTCAATGGTGTTAAAGTTATGTGACAATGTGATTAGGAATGTGTTGACTGCAATAAACAGTATTATATGATATAATATATGATTCTAATCAGACAATGATCTATTTAATGATAGGACTTGATAGAAAAGATATATCTAAGTTGTGTAAGCAGCAGACAAGGCAAGTATCTAACCCTTTGCATTTATTTTATGCTAAGGACATGCGTAAGATAATATCTGAACTGTTATAATATTTCAACCTTTGTATATACTTATGCAATGATTCTGTATAAGTAAGCTATTAAGCAATAATTGTTGTACAATTTCTTTATCCTGTTAATATTGATCAAGTTATTTATTCTTTTCGTTAATTTCTATAACATGGTTTTACAAGTGTCCCCACTTGGATAATCATTATATTTTATCACATGTTGATACATACTTATAGTTTCCTAGTATGTATACATTGAAATAAAAGTCGTCTAAGCTATTTGATCCAGCTAGACATAAATTTAAAGTTGTTGTTGAACAAGATAAAACTTATCCAACTGAATTGTTTTGGTTTGGATTCAAGACTGTTATGAACATCCCAATTATGGGAAATTTTTATGCGCTAAGGCAGACAAAGGATGAACGATAATATTGTTCTAGCAATGTAGTATTGATCAATACAGGGCATAACGGGTTGATCACCCCCGTGCCCGTAAGCAATGACAGTTTACAGATGAATTTCTGTTTAAACCTTTTCGAAAATAGAAAATATGTTCATAGTCTGTCAACTGATTCTCATTTATAGTCAATACGTAGTTTCAAAAATTTGAAATCAAAATGACATGTTGTTGATTATTGGTTCAGCTTACTTCACAACTGTTGATCCGTTGTAGAAGTATCTTTCAAAGAAAACATTTAATCCTTTCAGTTAACTATTATTGTTGTTATTACTTGCTAGGCACTCAAATGCTCATTCTTGCTTAATTTTAAATGTTTTCAGCTAAGTGTGAACAACCCGAAGGATCTGCCAAGAACAAGGGAAAAGGGAAAGTTGCTGATTAAATGTTTAAGCTATTTTATGTAATAGTTTGACTTTATGATAAGGATAATAAATATTATTATTATTATTATCATGTAACGAATGTTTAAAGGTTTAGTACTTGGGAACTAAACTCTGATAATATGTAAATTAAGTTTGAAAATCTATATTATTGTTATTATTATTAGTATTATTCCGCTCATAGAAATGGTATCGTGAAGCACCGAGTTCGGGTTTCAAGTACCTGGATTTGGGGGCGTCACATCTTTACACTCAAGTCAAAGAGAAATATAATCATTAGGGTTATAAAAATGTTATATATAATAGTAAAATCAATATAATCAAAACATCTAGATTTAATCTCAAGAGTAATATTCAAAAATCAACTATAATTTGGCTAGAAAAAAAAACTAATTTTGTCGTGAATAGTAACCCATGAATAGTAAACCTGACACAAAAAAGTAGAAATTTCACAATAAAATTTATACCAATATTTCGGTATAATGATATTGAAATAACATTTCTTAAACTTATAAATAATTTATTTTAATTGTTTACACTTTACTAAATAATGCATTTAATCATCCTAAAATGCCAAACTCATAAGATTTCATCACCAATAACCAAAACCCTCATCAAAAATCTGCATATACCTCATGTAGGATTCTCAAGCCATAAAATCCTTTTTTTCTAATTTTCTTACTTCATATAACATATTTAACTCATTTACTCATAACTAGTCCATTTCCATGAAAAATACCAAATCAATTCCAAAAGTATTTCTTTTCTGGGATTCAATAGAATATAATCCCATATTGAACATATATTTTTCTCATAATTTTTAAAATTCATTTACTATTTTTCATATGGCCAAAACCGCCAAATATTTAGACATTTATCACAAATTGTACTTTTATATAAAAATTCCAAAATTCACAGAGTATACTGATATTATATAGATGTACTCCCAATAAAAAGTTCATCAATTTTGGAGTTAACCACAAGGAGTTATAAGGGTTTACTTTTAAAATAGTTTTTTCCCGTAAAATTCATAACTCTTAATCTATACATCCACAAATCGCCATTTTTTGACACAATCAATAAAACTCATCAAATTATCATTTCAAATTTTTCCAGAATTTTTAAAGGTCTGAAAAGTTACGAAACATGAAAAACATAACAACCCTTAAAATTCCTTACTATCCCTTACCTCAAAAGAGCAGTACTTCTAACTGGACATCAGATTTGACGCTGAAGGAAAGTTACACTGATGAATAGCAACTCACCAAGTATCTAAATACTCACAAAATACACTCGATAATCTAGAGAGAAAAAGAGAGAAAACTTATGAATTTTGGTGTGATTTTCAATTCTAACTTAGCCCTCTATTTATAGGAAAATATTAGCACGCCGAAACAAACTTGACCTGCTACCTGATGACTTTACCTACTACTATTCCACCCACCAAAAATCAGCCATCTTCCCCAACAACCAAAAGTGGAGCCCACCCATTTCTAGAATTTTCCACCAAAATCATTTATAAACTTAATTTATGAATCAGTCACCTCTTAAAATTCATAACAAATTGTACGTTCATTTTTAACGGTGCAAAATTTGTGGACATATACTCAAGTTATATATGTATAACATATCCAAAAATCACAACTATCCAACGGTCAGATTAAAAATTATAACTCACACAATAAAGCTGTAAGAACACTGATTTGATCTTTTAATACCTCCAATCCGACAAAATACTGATAAAATACCTCAATATTAATTCCTTTATTTATAGCCAAATAAATAAATCCATCATTTATATCCACGTCAAATAAATATTTCATTATCATATAAATCAAAAATTAATTATTCACAAATAATATTACAGAATCACAATAATGACAACCAGACAGTTCCCAGGAAAGAGGGGGCTTTTCGATAACGATTTCTCCTTACTGGCGCGCAATTACGTGACCAAACTTCTCATTGACAGAACTTTCTAGACATTGCCAATAATGCTAACTAATAATATTATTCAAATAATATGAATTATTGATCTGATAATGGAGATACTGTGCAGTGACAATTATTGAAACAACAATAATATAAAATATCAACACAACAATTATTGATTCAATAAAATAAAATATTGAACAGTAATTACTGTAACAATTATTGAGTAGTGCCTTCTCACGTAAGGATCAATAATTGAAAAATATTTTGCAATACCGTGTGTTATTGTGCAACTACGCGTATTACTATATTTTAACCACCAGGTATTCCAACAGTGTTACCGGTAATAACTACGCCGTTATTTATAAAAACTCAAATTTGTCATTTTCTTAATCCGACAGTTATTCTGTTATGGGGCCCACAAATGGTTGCACCGTCATACGAATATTCCCCAACAGAAAGAATATTCCACGACTAAACGATTATTCCTCGAAAACAATGAATATTTTATAACCACTTGCGTATTTTGAAAAAAAATCATATATCACTCTTAACTTTTATCAATTTAACCATTTACTGAATAGTAAATATAAGAAAAATTGAATACTTTTATTTCATAAAATTCGGGGTCTTACAATCTCTCCTCCTTATGAAATTTCGTCCCCGAAATTTACGTACCTGGTATTTCAAAGAGTTGAGAATACCTTGCTTTTATTTAAGATTCCATCCTCCCTGTCATCATGATTTCTCCATTGCTCATCTCATGTATTTCAGATATCATTCTAGAATACAGCTTTTAAAACAAGGGTTAATTGAACAAATTAACATATCACATAATATCCTCCCGATATTATGACTGACCAACAATTAAGCTTAGGTAGGACACACTAGTGAAGGATTTACTATTCTCTCCCCTCCTAGTTCTATTCCCCGATCTCCGCCAAAGATCATATACCTAAGCTCTGATACCAAATGTGACAACCCCAAAATAGGTCCAATCCACCCAACCTATTCTAAGTCACCAAATATATGGTACAGAATACAACTACAACTTTATTACAACAATTGTCGTGCAAAATACAACAACACATATCATGTGAGTTTTAATACAAATATATACCAACTGTGACTCATATCCCAACCTTGGATAGCACGTCACAATGGCACCTTATATAAAGGTATAATCAAAAACTGTTTTAGAAATTAGAATCTTTGGGAAGTGCTCAAGGAAACCAACGTACATGGGAGGCTGATGATTGGGTAATATACCCATGAATTAATTACATTTAACCTTAATTTGTTATGTGTTCGAATCGTTTTAGTATTATTTTACTCGTTTTAGTGTGTTGTGGCAGGAGTGTGCGTTGATTGGGAGAAATTAGGAACAATGTGGAACAAATAGGCTGAAAAAGGAGGCAAGAGGCAGTTTCTACACGATAGCGTCGGGGCGCTATTTCTAAGTTTAAAAATAGCGCCGGGACGCTAGTCCTCGGCCAACTCAGGAAGAAGCGCGCGCATGTGGAGCTGTTAAGAGCTGGTGTTGACTAACAGTTGACTTCGAATTTGGTGTGTTTAGAAGCCTAATTGGACTAGGATTTGTGGAATTGGGCAATAAATTATAAATTGAATTATTCTTATTCAATTAAAAAAAAACTCTACAGAATTTTGGGGGAGAAAGCAAGGAGCAAGATCAGATCTGAAGGCTACAACTTGAAGTTTTTCTTCCCCTTTATTCTTTTAATTTACATAACGTCTTAAAGATGATTTATCAATTATTTGTGGTTTTTATTTCCGTTATGAACTAATTTCTTTTATTAAGATTCCAATGGAACCTTTTATGGTTATGAATTGATTATTTAATTTATTCTAATTATTTATGTTGAAGTGAATTGTTCATCATGTCTTGGATTTATTTATTAATTATCTGGCCAATAATTACCTTGTTACTCTAGAAGGAATTGGGAAAGGAATTCTAGGGTTAGAACTGGGCATGATGACATATGACTTAGTTATTTGCACAGTGAATAATTAGGTTTGTGAATTGAATGGAAATATCTTTTCAACGCATGTAACACATAAGGGATTGGGATTAAAGGAGTTTAATTCACTTATTTTGCATAGGAATATAGCAAGATTAATCTGGATTAAATAAAAGTCATTTGATCACTTGGAAAAGGGCTTTTGACATTTGAGAATTCATGTTAACAATTCAGTAGACATAATAATTAGGATAATTGAATAGTTAATTTAATAGTCATAATTGGGGAAATTGGAGTCTTAATTATCATTTATCTGCATTCCAATAATTGTCAATTTATTTTTGCTTTCTTTTAATATAATTTCTTAAATACGTTTGCAATTAGTTTTCTTAGTTTTAGCATAATTTCTTAATAGTTATAATTTTTGGTTGTTTAAATAAAATTGAATTGGTACAGTACTAGTAATTGGAATTTATCAACTGAGGGATCGACACTCTAATTTATCACTATATTACTTGTTGACCGTGTATACTTGCACGTTTGCTTTGATTGTGAAATCAACCAACAAGTTTTTGGCGCCGCTGCCGGGGAATTTTTTTGTTAAAATTAATTCCATATTAGTTATAATCAATTCAGTCTTAATTTAAACGTTACCTAATTTTTCTTTTTGTTTTCGCAGGAATTCTTTGCAAGAGTATGCACACTAGATCAAGGGCAAGAAGGGAACTTTTTCCTTATATCGACGAGATTGAAAGGAAATTCCAGAAAGGGCAATCGATTAGTGTGTTATCACCTGAGGAAGAAAAACTGGAGGAATAAGAAATTCCAGTGAATATGGCAGGGAATGATCAGAAATCACTTCGGGACTATGCCATGCCTAATGTCACGGATATATAGTCGAGCATAAGGAGACCGACAATCAACGCTAATAATTTTGAGATTAAACCAGCAACTATTCAAATGCTTCAGAATCAATGTCAGTTTGGGGGTGGTCCATTAGATGATCCGAACGAGCATATCTTGAGTTTTTTGGAAGTTTGCGACACTTTTAAATTCAACAATGTGTCGGAAGATGCTACAAGATTGAGAATGTTCCCATTTACTTTGAAAGACAAAGCACGCAGTTGGTTATACGCTCAGCCTCCTGTCTCAATCCACACTTGGGACGACTTGGCTCAAAAATTTCTAGCTAAGTTTTTCCCACCAGCCAAATCAGCAAAACTACGTAATGACATTCATACGTTCGAACAATTTGATTCAGAATCACTGTATGAGGCATGGGAAAGGTTTAAGGACATGCTCCGTAAGTGCCCACACCATGGAATTCCACAGTGGATGCAATTAGCAATATTCTGCGATGGTTTAAAAGCATCCACAAGGGCAAGTATTGACGCAGTAGCAGGAGGAGCGATTATGTCTAAAAACCTTGAAGATGCATTTCAGTTGTTAGAAACAATGGCCACCAATAATTACCAGTGGCCCATGACGAGGTCTAATCCTCTGAAAGCAGCGGGAAAGTATGATGTGGATACGATAACATCTTTACAAGTGCAAGTGTCCGCAATAGCTAAGCAGATGGAATTAATGCGCCCACAATCCACTCAGCAGGTAGCTATGTCATGTGAAATTTGTGTTGGGGATCATACCACGGATCAATGTGCCATCAATGTAGAAATAACACAATATGTGGGGAGTTATAGTAAGTCTAATCAGCCTTATCCGAACCAAAATACATATAATCCGGGGTGGAGAAATCATCCTGGATTTTCATGGAGTAACAACCAAGCTGCAGAACAAGCACCGAGATAGCAAAACAATTTCGGGTTTCAAAACCAAACACAACAACCCGCGCGAAAAGCAAGCTGGGAGGAAACTTTGGAAAGATTTATTAAGGCATCCAAGAAAAGGCACGATGAGAGTGATAAAAGATTGGATCAAGTGGAGATGAGTATACAAAGTCAGACTGCATCAATTAAAAACATAGAAAATCAATTGGGACAATTGGCACATGCATTGAATAACCGACCACTTGGAACACTTTCGAGCGACACCGAGAAAAACCCGGGCAGAGATGAGCATTGTAAAGCGGTAACTATACGGAGTGGAAAAGAACTACAAGACTCGATCACGGACAAGTAAAAGGAGGACAAGGCACAACTCGAAATAGAGAAAGGGTTGGATACCAAAAAGCATCACGAGGAGATCTCACGGCAGAAAAATTCAGAACCAACCAAAACAATGCCTCCCATACCGTATCCGCAGAGATTTTAGAAATCCAAGTTAGATAAACAGTTCTCACGGTTTTTGTATATCTTCAAGAAATTGCACATCAACATCCCCTTCGCCGAAGCCTTGGAACAGATGTCGAGTTATGCAAAGTTTATGAAGGAGGTGTTGTCAAAGAAGAGGAAATTGGGTGAATTCGAGACCGTAGCATTGACAGAAGAATGCAGTGCTATCATTTAGAATAAGTTACCGCCAAAGCTCAAGGACCCAGGTAGCTTCAATATACCGTGTGAGATTGGAAATCAGTTTTCTGGACGAGCGTTATGTGATTTGGGGGCCAGTATTAATCTAATGCCATTATCCGTCTACAGTCAGTTCGGACTCCAGGCTCCACGCCCAACCAATATCAGTTTGCAGTTAGCAGATAGATCGGTTACATATCCACGAGGTATAGTTGAAGATGTGCTTGTAAAAGTGGATAAATTTATTTTCCCCGCGGATTTCTTTATTCTTGATTGTGAAGTGGACAGTGAGATTCCCATCATTCTCGGGAGACCATTCTTATCAACGGGAACAACGTTGATCGACGTGCAGAAAGGAGAATTGATGATGCGAGTTGAAGATCAACAAGTCACGTTTAATGTGTTTAAATCAATGTCTTATCCAAAGGAAAAAGGTGAGTGTTTGCGGGTGGATTTAATGGATGAGATAGTTAATCACAAGATTTACGGTAATTACTCAGAGGATCCGATAGAATCCATGTTGCTCGGAATAGAGGACTATAGTATTGATGAGGATATTGAGCAGATCAAATGGCTAGAAACATCATCATTCTGCCGGAAAAATAATCAATCCTTCGACACCATAGAGAGACCCGAAGTTGAAGGTAAGAAGTTCAAACCGTCAATAGAAGAGCCACCGGTGTTGGAATTAAAGCCACTCCCCTCTCATCTTTAATATGCTTATTTGGGGAAAGATTCGACCCTACCAGTTGTTGTTTCCATGGAATTAAATGATATCCAAAAGGAAAAATTGCTACGGGTTCTGCGCGAGTTTAAAACAGCAATTGGGTGGACTATAGCGAACATTCGTGGTATTAGCACATCTTTCTATATGCATAAGATTTTAATGGAGGAAGGGGCAAAACTAACCATCGAGATGCAAAGAAGGCTAAACCCCATCATGAAGGAGGTAGTGAAGAAGGAAATAATAAAGTGGTTAGACGCTGGCATAATTTACCCAATCTCAGATAATTCGTGGGTAAGTCCTGTACAATACGTACCAAAGAAAGGTGGTATGACAGTGGTGAAGAATGAAGCAAATGAACTCATCCCTACTCAAACAGTAACAGGATGGAGAGTGTGCATGGACTACCGCAAGTTAAATAAAGCCACACGTAAGGATCACTTTCCTTTACCATTCATTGATCTGATGTTGGATAGGCTAGCGGGACATCAGTTCTATTATCTCTTGGATGGTTATTTGGGATATAATCAAATTGTTATTGCACCGGAGGATCAAGCGAAAACGACATTCACATGTCCTTACGGTACATTTTCATTTCGGCGAATGTCCTTTGGTTTATGCAACGCACCAGCGACTTTTCAACGGTGCATGATGGCGATCTTCTCCGATATAGTCGAGAAACATTTGGAGGTATTTATGGACGATTTTTCTGTGTTTGGCGATAGCTTTGATCTTTGCTTGAAAAACCTGATGTTAGTATTGAAACGATGCGTGGAGACTAATCTAGTTCTTAATTGGGAAAAATGTCACTTCATGGTGAAAGAAGGGATTATTCTTGGGAATAGGGTTTCTGCAGCCGGACTAGATGTGGATAAAGTAAAGATTGAGACTATTGAAAAATTACCACATCCATCATCTATGAAGGGAATCCGGAGCTTTTTGAGACATGCGGGTTTCTATCGACGTTTCATCAAAGATTTTTCAAAAATCTCAAAACCCTTGTGTTCTTTGTTAGAGAAAGATGTGCTTTTCAATTAGATCAGTCCTGTATCGAGGCATTCAAGATTCTAAAGAAGAAGTTGGTATCTGCTCCGATCATTATGGCGCCCGATTGGACTTTACCATTCGAATTGATGTGTGACGCCAGCGATTATGCAGTGGGAGCAGTTTTGGGTCAACGTCATAACAAAATCTTCCATACAATCTATTACTCAAGCAAGACGTTGACAGATGCTCAGTTAAACTACACAACCACCGAAAACAAACTACTTGCAGTCGTGTTCGCCTTCAATAAATTTAGAGCATACCTCATCGGAACCAAGTTCATTGTCTACACGGACCATTCCGCGATCAAGTATTTGATCGAAAAGAAGGATGCCAAACCAAGGTTAATCCGTTGGGTGTTACTGCTGCAGGAGTTTGATTTGGAGATCCGGGATAGAAAGGGTACAGAAAATCAAGTAGCGGATCACTTATCGCGGTTGGAAAATGATGAGGTGCAGAAGAAGGACAATGCATTAATTAACGAAAAATTTCCGGACGAACAACTTCTACGAGTGATCACAACACTGCCGTGGTATGCTGATTATGTGAACTGTGTGGTAGCTAAGGTGTTACCTCCGGATTTGAACTCGCAGCAACGAAAGAAATTCCTACATAACGTGAAGCAATATTATTGGGACGAACCGTTCTTGTTTAAAGCCTGCGCAGATCAAATGATAAGACGTTGTGTACCTCATGAAGAAATGAATAATATATTAGGCCATTGCCACTCCTCAGATTACGGAGGACATTATTCCGGAGATCGAACTGCGGCCAAGGTGTTACAATCTGGATTTTACTGGCCTTCGTTATTCAAGGATGCATATCTCTATGTGCTGAAGTGTGACAGATGTCAACGCAATGGTAATATCTCCAAGCAAAACGAGATGCTACTCAACTCTATTTTGGAGGTAAAATTATTCGACGTTTGGGGCATCGATTTCATGGGACCGTTCCCCTCATCGTTCAGTAATCAGTATATTCTGTTGGCGGTGGATTATGTTTCCAAATGGGTAGAAGCCGCAGCCTTGCCCATAAATGATGCTAACGTAGTCCTCCGATTCTTGAAGAAAAGTATTTTCACGTGTTTTGGGACTCCTCGGGCAATAATAAGTGATGAGGGAACACATTTTTGCAACAAGCAGTTCATAAAGTTACTGGTGAAATATGGGTTTCGACATAAAATCGCCGCTGCGTATCACCCTCAAACCAATGGCTAAGCTGAGGTCTCAAATAGGGAGATCAAGAGAATTCTGGAAAAGGTGGTCAATCTGACACGGAAAGATTGGTCTTTACGTCTTGACGATGCTCTATGGGCATATCGTACAGCATATAAGAATCCAATCGGTATGTCACCTTATCGTATGGTTTATGGAAAAGCGTGTCACCTCCCAGTCAAGCTAGAACATAGTGCATATTGGGCCTTTCAGAAGCTTAATTTTGATGAACAAGCAGCGGGTGAGCAAAGGTTACTACAGTTGAATGAGATGGATGAATTCCGCTTCAACGCTTACGAAAATGCAAAACTCTATAAGGAGAAAGTTAAGGCTTGGCATGATAAGAAAATTCTCGATAAAACATTTGAACCGGGCCAACAAGTTTTGCTTTTCAATTCGAGACTGCGTTTATTCCCGGGAAAATTAAAATCCCGGTGGTCCGGGCCATTCGTAGTTATATATGTCGCTCCACACGGAAACGTTGAGGTCGAGGAACCGAACTCAAAGCGTACATTTAAGGTCAATGGTCAACGTCGAAAACATTATTGGAATGGACCAATCGAACGTCAAGCTACGGTCCAGTACCTCTCCGAACCAGTGGACAACTAAGCAACACCGAAAAGTCGGGCCGTCGACAGTAAACCAAGCGCTTATTGGGAGGCAACTAAATCAATTTTATTTTATTTTATTTTATTTTTCTTTATTTCATGTTACTTCATAGAGTATTTTATTTTATTCTTTTCATGTATTGCTTAAATTGTCTTTAACACAGAACAAAAGAAGGTTAGAAAGTGAAGTTACTCATCATGGTGAACAGAGGTGTGGACACGAAAGTCTTAAGGCTGCTGCCTAGCAGCGCCCCAACGCTGTTCTATAGCACAAAGACAGCGCCCCGGCGCTAAGAGGTTTCACCAATTTCTGAGCAATAGCGCCCCGGCGCTGAATTCCTAGGCAAATATAGCGCCCCGGCGCTAAAGGTCTCATGCACCTAAATAGCGCCCCGGCGCTGTTTTCCCATACAAACTTAGCACCCCGGCACTAGGGGTCGGCCAAGAGTCCTAAATGGTCTTCAATTGCTGAACGGTTACATACTCCCCTTCTATTAAGCATTACGCATCTTCTCCTCTATCACATACACGATTGCATTCTCCCTTTCACTTGGTTACACGACTCAGTTTTCGTCTTTCTTTCAATCATCTACCAAGGTATGATTAATGTTTTACTTTCATTTTCGTGCAACAAGCATGGGTGTTAATTTGTTTGGTAAGTGTTCTATACTCAGATGTGTCTCTTATCTATAGATACACGTTTTTGTTGTTCTACCTTGCATCATGGACATAAATTGCTTATTTGAAAGTAGATGTTGCATCAATGGGATATTTTTGATTAATAAAGGGTAGGAGTTGCTAGTAACTTGGTGAAAATTTAAGTGATTGATGAGTTGCCTCTTAGATGTTTGATGAAATGCCTGAACCATTGATCTTACCCACGTGCATACTTATCACTATGTTCAAGCATTATCACTCTAGACCCATGTGTTACCACACTGAGTTCAATCCACTGTAGCACTTGTTCTTGGTTACTACCACACATAGTGAATGAGAGTAGAGAGATTAGACTTTATTGATTCAGGCATGTCACCTAAGGTGTGTTGCATGTGCCAACTTTATAAACGGATGAGTGCATAACACCATCGGTCCACTTGTGCCTATACCATTGTTATTTGATCCAACATCAACCCCGCAAATGTGCTCAATGTCCATATATCTTTCAAAGTTTGGGGGTCGAGTCATACATAAGTTTATTGAAACTAAAAAATTTGTTCAATCCTAATATATACATGCGTGTACTTGCAGATTCTCGATATGGCATCGAAACGTCAGCGTGGGGAAGGATCAAGAACCGCCTCAACTACACTTCCAAAATTTGACAGCCGACGTTTTGTTATCCTTACGGCCCAGGAAAGATACAACCGCATGGCTACTCGATCATTGGTTCCGAAACGTGGGTTGACCCCGGATCCGGAAAAGGATGGCGACATGGCAGTCATGATAGCCGAGAGAAACTGGTTCATACTCACTAAGCAGCCCGACCCAGCAGTGATTGCAGTTGTGAAAGAATTTTACACCAACGTGCCCGAACATAATCATTACGGAGTATTTGTAAGGGGCAAAATAGTGGAAATTGGCGAAGAGGACTTCAATGGATGCTATCAGCTGCAACTAGAAGGATTTGATGATGAATATGCACGGTTAGTAAGTGATGGGCCAGATTATGAGAAGATAATTCGAGAGTTGTGTCAGCTGGGCACCACATGGACAGTACACGAACGCTGTAACATGACTTTCCCACTTTCCAACCTCAGCTTATATGGGAAAGCATGGTATGCATTTCTATGTACAAAACTCATGCCATGCACCCATGTAAGTCATGTTACCAGGGAGCGTGCAGTGCTTCTATACTCAATTATCAAAGGATTCAAAATTGATGTGGGTCATCTCATTTTGCAATCCGTTCTTCGCGCATCTCGAGGAAGTACCACTGGAGGATTACCACATCTGTCCCTCATCTGCGTATTATGTGCTAAGTTCGGCGTCAAATGGAAGTCGGACGAAATGATACACAAGCCTATTCCAGTGCTGGACCATAAGTTAATCAGCAGGTACAAAGTGTGGACTGGGGGAGCTAATCACCCTAGGGGATTGGGTTTCATAAATCCCCAAGCTGAGAAATCTCAAGTACCATCCTCACAGGCTCCACCTACTTACGGTCCCTCGTCTACTGCTCATCGAGGTGTTGTCCCCGAAGCTGTCCAGCGGGAGATAGACGGCTGGTTTTACAATATGGAGTCTCAGAATATGCGCTTATCAGAACGTCAAGACGTGATTTTCAAGTTTTTAGTGGACCAATTTGCCGCACAGAATATCCTGACCGTCCAATCCCATCCAGGCGTTCAACTTAGCCACTTCCCAATTGCTCCTGTTCTGCAAGTATTTCCCCCTTCTGATCAAGAGATGAGCGAGGACGATGATGCTCCACCAGAGTAATAAACTCGTCAGGGAAGTCCTTTGTGTTGTTTTGCTTTATTTATCGCATGAGGACATTGCTCTAGATTCGTTTGAGGTAGTTAGTTTTTATTTCTAAGTATTAGTTTGTGGATTTGGTTTATGATTGTTAGTTTATTTTTGAGCATTTAGGACTGCATTTTAATTCCTTTTTGATAGTGCCTATATTTGGGGCCAATGATGAAAGTAAAATTGCATGAACAAGTCTAGTAAGGATTGTTGAGTCAGTGATATGATTTTCTTGACATGAATTGAATCTCTGTTTGTTTGACACTGATGTTATAGGAAGGCACTTTGAAAAACGACCATGTTGGCTATGATAGTTTAAATGGTTAGATAATAGAGTTTTAAAGGTTGAATGCTAGTGAAATAGAGGAAAAAGTTAAGTAGCTAGTGAAGATTGAATTTAGACTTGAACTTAAGTTTGGAAAGAATTTTGGGATTGAATTTAGACTAGAACTTAAGTTTGGAAAGAATTTTGGGATATATAAGCTTCGAAAAAAAAAGAAAAAAAATATATATATATATATATATATATACCGTGGCTAGTTTTGTTTCGGGGCCTTTGTGACTTGAGCAAGTACGCCCGAAGGGGTATCTTAAAACCTAGCACCCTAAGGTCTTATATGGTCTGGGAGTCGTTGGTCGAAAGCTCGCTAAGGGGTGACACTATTAGCCTAATGGAATGAGACATTACACAGTCATTTTTTTTAAAAAAAAAATAAAAAAATAAATAAAAAATAACGGGAAAAGGGCAAAATGCCCCCGTTTAACAAAAATAAGCATAAGTATTCCATGTTGGATTCTGAATTTTGGTGATTGTCTAATTTCAGTTGAATTGAGTTTATTTAATGTGTTCTTAAGTTGAACTGTATGACGCTTATTAAGAACTTTATTATCTTTCAGATTTGTGCTTGACATTGGTTATCATGGTTGTTGAACACACACTCACAATATCAGTAATAACATATTTGGATTGAATTAATGTTGGGATATTGTTGATCAGTTGTAACATGAGGTATTAGCACATTTTTGTAATTTTTCTGAGGCCTGAATATTCGTCAACTATTGAATTGTTGGGATTATCGTCATGTAGCTAGATTGCATTTGCATGATGTTTGGTTAATTGTGTTGTTTTTTGTTGCCTGAGGACATGGAACGATTTAAGTTTTGGGGTATTTGATGATTGGGTAATATACCCATTAATTAATTACATTTAACCTTAATTTGTTATGTGTTCGAATCGTTTTAGTATTATTTTACTCGTTTTAGTGTGTTGTGGCAGGAGTGTGCGTTGATTGGGAGCAATTAGGAACAATGTGGAACAATTGGGTTGAAAAAGGAGGCAAGAGGCAGTTTCTACACGATAGCGCCGGGGCGTTATTTCTAAGTTTAAAAATAACGCCGGGGCGCTAGTCCTCGGTCAACTCAGGAAGAGGCCCGCGCGTGTGGAGCTGTTAAGAGCTGGTGTTGACTAACAGTTGACTTTGAATTTGGTGTGTTTAGAAGCCTAATTGGACTAGGATTTGTGGAATTGGGCAAGAAATTATAAATTGAATTATTCTTATTGAATTAAAAAAAACTCTACATAATTTTAGGGGAGAAAGCAAGGAGCAAGATCAGATCTGAAGGCTACAACTTGAAGTTTTTCTTCCCCTTTATTCTTTTAATTTACATAACGTCTTAAAGATGATTTATCAATTATTTATGGTTTTTATTTCCGTTATGAACTAATTTCTTTTATTAAGATTCCAATGGAACCTTTTATGGTTATGAATTGATTATTTAATTTATTCTAATTATTTATGTTGAAGTGAATTGTTCATCATGTCTTGGATTTATTGATTAATTATCTGGCCAATAATTACCTTGTTACTCTAGAAGGAATTGGGAAAGGAATTCTAGGGTTAGAACTGGGCATGATTACATGTGACTTAGTTATTTGTACAGTGAATAATTAGGTTTGTGAATTGAATAGAAATATCTTTTTACCGCATGTAACACATAAGGGATTGGGATTAAAGGAGTTTAATTCACTTATTTTGCATAGGAATATAGCAAGATTAATCTGGATTAAATAGAAGTCATTTGATCACTTGGAAAAGGTCTTTTGACATTTGAGAATTCCTGTTAACAATTCAGTAGACATAATAATTAGGATAATTGAATAGTTGATTTAATAGTCATAATTGGGGAAATTGGAGTCTTAATTATCATTTATCTGCATTCCAATAATTGTCAATTTGTTTTTGCTTTCTTTTAATATAATTTCTTAAATACGTTTGCAATTAGTTTTCTTAGTTTTAGCATAATTTCTTAATAGTTATAATTTTTGGTTGTTTAAATAAAATTGAATTGGTACAGTACTAGTAATTGGAATTTATCAATTAGAATTCTCTGAGGGATCGACACTCTAATTTATCACTGTATTACTTGTTGACCGTGTATACTTGCACGTTTTCTTTGATTGTGAAATCAACCTACAGAGGCCATCCGTCTAGGTTATAATAGATATCATATGGCCACAGAATTATCCTTTGTTGACCAAATAGACCCCAAAGAAAAAGAGAAGATTACTATCATATTCTTTCCAATGGTGAGTCTTCTCTTGACATATCATTATCTCCACTGTCTCTAATTGAGAATTATACTTCAAACAAACACCAAGATCATATAGGTAGTGCGCGCAGATATACTCAGTAAGTGGATATACACAACCCTGTCTTATGATGACACGAGGTTGTATGCCTTTAGACATCTTGTATGATAGTGGCAAAACACCCTTCCAACGTTGGGTTTGCCTCACCCTATTTGATTCACCAAATATAACTAGTAAATGATGACCACCGTTCTATTCCCCTGTTACCCCCGCTTGACCCAGCTACACTCTTATTACCTGAAAGAAATTGTGAAGCAAAAGGGTGAGCACAACTAGCCCAGTAAAGAATATCATGACTAAAGATAAATAAATTATCAATAGCCTTCAACAGTAATATATCAGAGATTTAGAACATATGGTAGATGATAAAAAATTTCAACCATAGTTGCAGCGGAACGAGCAATCCATTAGAAGAGTCAAATAGTCCATAAAGTCTATTATCTTCTCCACATTAAAAGTCAACCTAAAATGTTTTATCCCTGTAACATTAATCAATAGTTCCTTTCCACAATTATATGAATAACTCATAATCATAATTGTAATTTTAAATTTCTCTTCGAATCTAAGACGAAGATAATTTTCATCACGTGTCTTTACCTGAAACATCAAAGATCATGTTTATATCAAATCACAATTCCTGTTCATAATCATACTAATAAATTCTTCTTTGCATTACGGGCCAAAGATATTTGCCAATAGTTCATCATTGCATTACTGTCCAAAGATATTCAACAACGTGTCATCTTTGCACTACGGGCCAAAGATATTCATCAACAATTCATCTTTGCACTACAGGCCAAAGATATTCCTCAACAGTTCATATTTGCACTACATGCCAAATATATTCATCAACAGTTCATATTTGCACTACAGGCCAAATATATTCATCAACAGTTCATATTTGCACTACAGGCCAAATATATTAATATATAAAAGAAATATATAATCATTTCAGAATTTATATAAACAATAATTATAACCATGTTGATCATTTCACATTTGCACTTAAGATAAAGATATTCAATTATAAATTCAATGGTCATGATCATACCAGTCAACAATTCAACTTTGCACTACTGGCCAAAGGGAACCCATAGTTGTAAGACCCCGAATTTTATGAAATAAAAGTATTCAATTTTTTCTTATAATTACTATTCAGTAAATGGTTAAATTGATAAAAGTTTAAAGTTAAGGGTGATATATGAATTTTTTTTAAAATAAACAAGTGGTTATAAAATATGTGAAACCCCAGATTTTATGAATAAAGAATTAATTTTCTCGAAATAATTTTTTTTTATATTATGGTGTGAATTTGAGACAATATTATAGTTGTGGGTAATATTTATAAATTTTGCAAAGTATGCAAGTTGTCATATTATATTCGATTGGTCAGGGAATATTCGTTTTAAATAAGAAATATTCGTACGAAGGCACAATCATTGGTGGACCTCACAACGGAATTATTTTCTTATTGAGAAAACGACAAAAATATTTTATTGAAAAAATCACGGAAGTTTTACCGTTGATACTTTTGAACTACTCAGTAGTAAAAGTACAGTAATACGCGTTGTTGCATAGTAGCACACGGTATTGATTATTGATATTTATATGAGAAGTCACTCAGTTTTGTTCAATTATTGCTACAATAGTTGCTGCATAGTATCTCACATTATTTGATTCAATTATTGTTGATTTAGAAGTTTTGTTTTATTCAAGTAATAAAATAGAAACATCTTTTTATATAAAACAGAATACTTTATTAAAGTTATTCTATAAATAGAATAAATTATATTCTATTAAGTATAGTGTTTTGCATAGTAAAATCTTTTTATATAAAACAGATTACTTTATTAAAGTTATTCTATAAATAGAATATATTATATTTTATTATGCATAGTGTTTGCATAGTGCCCGCATAGTGTTTGCATAGTAAATTTTTTTTTTATATAAATAGAATATATTATATTTTATTTAAAAGATTTTTCTTTAAATATGGACCGTCAGATTAAAGTAAATCAATCTAGACCGTTCATGGATTAGTTACTATGCATTCCATTTTCCTATAAAAAGAAGTTCATTCCTTCATTATTTTCTTACGAATTTACTGAACTCTAGAGAGAGGAACTATAGAGAGAGACTATAGAGAGATAGAAGAAAAGTTTTCTGCTACTTCACTACTCTTATATCAAGTATTATTTTACGGTAAGGAATATTATTCTTTTGTATTCGTGAAGAGAACTTCTGTTATTCCATTCTTTATTGTTCTGCTGGAATAATGAGTATACGCATACTACCCTATACTTGGTGACATTCTTCTATTATTCTGTCTTTATTATTCTGTCGGAATATCATGTCTGTGCTATACGCCAGACCTAGTTCCATTTTTATTATTCTGTCTTTATTATTCTGTCGGAATATCCTGTCTGTGCCATACGCCGGACCAGGTTCCATCATTTAATATTCCGCATTTATTATTCTGTTGGAACATCCTGTCGGTGTGAATTTCACCTTACCTGGTTCCGTTATTATTATTTTGTTGAAATAACCGTCTATGCGAAGTACCACATGCATGGTGATATCTTTTGTTATTCCATTCGGTATTATACTCAGTTGATTAAAATTTTGACTTCTATACTCCATGAAATTGGTGGAATATCCTTGATATTTGCGCTTCATCTAGTATCTTTTCATGGAAATATTCTTCTGATCATTCTTGAATTTTACTCTACAAAGTAGTATCATATTGACATTTTAGAGATTATTAGTTCCTGGACAAATTAATTCTTAAACTTGTTTTATTGAATTCTTATATCATTGTCATCATCCTCATGTTTATATTATGTTGAAAGTCATCTGTGGCCTGTAGTGCATAGATGGACTTGGTATGATTATGACCAGGGATTATTCGGTATAATCATAACCGTAATGTTACAAATTATGTGGAAAAAGTCCTCATTGGCCCGTAGTGCATTGATGGACAGTTTTTGGTATGATTATGGCTATAGATTCTCTTCGGCCAAAGGTGCAAAGATGAATTGTTTTATGGCATGATCAGGACTGTTGATGAAAACACGATTATCTTTGGCCCGTAAAGCATGGATAATTCGTGGTCGTGATACTAAAGAATATCTTTGGCCTGTAGTACAGGGATGATTTCATGATGTGGATTATTCATTAAGCTGAGTCTCAGCGATAACAGTGATGAAAAACTTTTTAAATCATAAAAGATAGTACATTCTATTCTCTACTTGACTCTTTTAATGGATTGCTTGTTCCGCTGCAGTTAAACTTGATGTCTATTGTATTTTATCAGTTTAACATTGTTGGAGGCTAATGATAATTTATTCTGCATTATCTTAGTCATAATATTTCTTACTGGGCTAGTTAAGCTTACCCTTTCTTTCACTGTTCTCTTCAGGAAATGAGAATATAGCTGGGACGAGTTGGGGAAAGGAGTGATGGTCCAGAGGATAGCATTAGTAGTCCTCACTATTTTGTGAAATAGTGTGATAATAATTATAATGAGGACTCCTTTTGAGTTTGTATAATCTCTAGTAGACAATAATTGTATTCAAACTCACAGTTTATGTTTTGTCGTATTGTACACGACAGTTGTATTAGTAAGTTGTATTTGAATTCTGTACCATGTATCTGGCGACCCAAGATGGGTGATGTATACCTAATTTTGGGGGTGTCACAGTTGGTATCAAAGCTTAGGGATATGATCCCTGTTTAAGATGTGAGATAAGAACTAGGACGGGAGAGACGGGGAATTCCTTTGCTAGTATGATCTACCTAAGTTTATTTGGTATTTGATTGGTCGGTCAAAGTATAGGGATAGTATGTGATATTTTAATTAACCCTGGTTTTGTGGCAGTGTTTGAAAATGGCATCCGAGAATGATGAGATTATCAATGAAGCACAGGAGACCGTTGAGTCTCCACTGATCAATAATCAGGATAATGTGCAACCAGAGGACAATACTCCTCATGAAAACAATAACACCGATGAAATGGTGAATGATGGGATGGTCAGAGGCTTTATGCAATTCATACAACAACAGGCGAAGGCAGCTCTTGTCCAAAATACAGGTAGAAATACTGATAACTCTCAGACGGTCACCGTTAAGCAGTTTAAGGAGCAATTCATGCAACAACGGGCGAAGGCAGATCCTGTCCATAATGCAAGTGGAAACAATGGTAACCCACGGTTGGTCACCGCTAAACAGTTCAAGGAGTTGGGACCACCAGAGTTTTTAGGAAAGCCAGAACCACTTAAGTCGGAGACATGGATAAAGCAGATTACCAAGATATTTGATGTCTTGGAATGCTTAGAGGAGCAAAAGGTTCCATTCGCCACCTTTATGTTGCGTGAAGAAGGAGATCATTGGTGGGAATCTATAAAACATACCCATCCTGACGCACTCAAGATGTCTTGGGAGAAGTTCCAAGAATTATTTAACGACAAGTACTTTCCTGAAAGTATTCGTCACATGAAAGAGGTAGAATTCATCAAGCTGGAGCAAAACAATATGACTGTGTTGCAGTACGAGGCTAAGTTTACGGAGTTATACTGGTTTGCATCCCAGTTGGTCGATAATGAGGAGAGAATGATGTGAATGTTTTTGCGAGGTTTTAAACCCGATATACGTCAATACCTAATTTCTCACAAACTTTGTTTATATTCAGATGTTGTGAATAGGGCTCAGTTATTGGAGCGCGATAATGAGTCAGCACAACCAAAAGGCAACGACCAACAACACGATAATAATCATACCGGTGGCAACGGTCATCGGAACAACGATAACCATCGTGGGGGATATTATCATGCCAAGAATGGTAACCATTTCGGTGGTAATCATGGCCAAGATAATAAGAATGGACATTTTAAGAAGAGAAGGTTCAACAATGATGTGAAGACGTCGGCACCAACACCCGTTTCAAAAGAAGAAGAACGCCCATTGGTCGTATGTTTCAAATGTAGACAAGAAAGACACATCCATCCAAACTGTATGCAACAATCCTAAGCGTGTTTTAATTGTGGAAGAGAAGGTCACCTAGCTCGATTTTGTCATATGGTGAAGTCAAGTCCAACCGGGATAGTGATGCCAAAGGATGTCCCAGACAAGCCAAAGCCGGCAGTTTAAGAGAGAGTGTTTTTTTCTCGTAACGAGGAACCTAAATAAAATTATCACGGGTAAGTTAATCATAAGCTCTTACGAAGTCTATACCGTGTTAGATACCGGTTCTACTCACTCTTTTATTTCACCTAGTTGTGTTCAATGTTTGTACTTAACTCTAGAGAAGTTAAACCTTTATTTATCTATTGAAACTCCATTGGGAGAAACCTTCATTACCTCCACTATTTATAAATCTTGTTTGATTCAAATCGACATTTTCGCGTTACCTGTCGATCTTATCTCTTTGAAAATACTTGCTTTTGATGTGATTTTTTTTAAATGATTGGTTAACTACTCATCATGTTTTTCGTAAGTTGTTAGCTTTCATATTCCTCACCAACCTATTATGCGAATTCAAGAAACCAAACCACTACATTCAATCATTGTCATATCAAGCCATAAATAAAGAGCCCCGATCCTTTTGTTGATGACTTCCTTGTGTGGAATGCACCGAAGCCAGAATTTCTGTAGGCGAAGTCGTGAATGACGATGACAAGTTAATAGGTATCATTGTGAGGTGCTATCTAGGTTAAGGGATAGAAGTCACAGTTGGTATCAATGTGACGTACTATCCAAGTCTTGGATGAGAGTAATAGTTTTGAATGATATTTCTATCATTAATAAATCTCTTGACGTATTCCTGAAGACTTCTTAGACTACCCCAGAGCGTGAAATCGAATTTTGTATTGACACCAGTACAAAACCCATTTCTTAAACCCTCAAAATATTTCTTCAACTAAAAAGAACGTAACATGCGCCAAAGACGTTGACTCGAGCTGTTGAAGATTACAATCGTACTATTCAATATCATAGTGGAAGAGCGAACGTGGTAGCTGACGTGTTGAGTAGAAGATTGTATGCGTTTACAAGTGCGATGTTGATGATGAAGATAGAGTTAAAGACTCTAGGGACCCACGTGAAGATAACGAATATACGAGTAAAATCGACTTTAATCGATAAATTTAAAGACGTTCAAGCTACATACCTGAATCTGATGAATGTGAAGAAGAAGGTTCAAGAGGGCGTTATTCTACAAGCAAGAGTTGCTGAAGAGAGGAAATCTCAACCCTCGATTTAATTGGCCCATTTGAAATCCTCGATTGAGTAGGAACTGTGGCTTATAAACTCGTTTTACCGCCAAATATGTCGCGTGCTCATAACATTTTTAGCGTATTAATGTTACGTAAATATATGGATGACCCGAACCACATTATTAATTTAGAATCAGACGAGATAGCGGATGATTTAACGTATGAGATCTCATGTTAAAATCTTGGATAAGAAGATTTGTATCTAACACTCAAGGGTTATACCTCAAGAGTTAGAATCTGAAATGAAGTCAAGGTATCCTCACCTGTTCGGCATACCAGGTATGTAAGTAAATTTCGAGGGCGAAATTCCATAGGGAAAGGAGATTGTGAAACACCAGATTTTATGAATAAAGAATTAATTTTCTCGAAATAATTTTTTTTATATTATGGTGTGAATTTGAGATAATGTTATAGTTGTAGGTAATATTTATAAATTTTGCAAAGTATGCAAGTTGTCATATTATATTCTAATGGTCGGGGAATATTCATTTTAAACAGGAAATAATCGTACGACGGCACAATCATTGGTGGTCCTCACAACAGAATTATTGTCGGATTGAGAAAATGACAAAAATATTTTATTGAAAATAACGGCGGAAGTTTTACTGTTGATACTTTTGAACTACTCGGTAGTAAAAGTACAGTAATACGCGTTGTTGCATAGTAGCATACGGTATTGATTATTGATATTTATGTGAGAAGTCAATTAGTTTTTTTCATTTATTGCTACAATAGTTGTTGCATAGTATCTTACATTATTTGATTCAATTATTGTTGATTTAGAAGTTTTGTTTTATTCACGTTATAAAATAGAAACATCTTTTTATATAAAACAGAATACTTTATTAAAGTTATTCTATAAATAGAATATATTATATTCTATTATGCATAATATTTTGCATAGTAAAATATTTTTATATAAAACAGAATACTTTATTAAAGTTATTCTATAAATAGAATGTATTGTATTTTATTATGCATAGTGTTTACATAGTACCCGCATAGTGTTTGCATAGTAAATTTTTTTTATATAAATAGAATATATTATATTTTATTTAAAAGATTTTTCTTTAAATATGGACCGTCAGATTAAAGTAAATCAATTTGGACCGTTCATGAATTAGTTACTATGCATTCCATTTTCCTATAAATAGAAGCTCATTCCTTCATTATTTTCTTACGAATTTACTGAACTCTAGAGAGAGGAACTATAGAGAGAGACTATAGAGAGATAGAAGAAAAGTTTTCTGCTACTTCACTACTCTTATATCAAGTATTATTTTACGGTAAGGAAT
Organism: Panax japonicus; assembly: GCA_020205505.1. Taxonomy (NCBI): domain Eukaryota; kingdom Viridiplantae; phylum Streptophyta; class Magnoliopsida; order Apiales; family Araliaceae; genus Panax; species Panax japonicus. The sequence continues at coordinate 50,924,789 of CM035113.1, forward strand.
ATTATTTCTTTTGTATTCGTGAAGAAAACTTCTGTTATTCCATTCTTTATTGTTCTGCTGGAATAATGAGTATACGTAGACTACCCTATACTTGGTGACATTCTTCTATTATTCTGTCTTTATTATCCTGTCGAAATATCATGTCTGTGTTATACACCGGACCTGGTTCCATTTTTATTATTCTGTCTTATTTATTCTGTCAGAATATCCTGACTGTGCTAAACGCCGGACCTGGTTCCATCATTTAATTTTCCGCATTTATTATTCTGTTGGAACATCCTGTTGGTGTGAATTTCACCTGACCTGGCTCCGTTATTATTATTCTATTGAAATAACCGTCTATGCAAAGTACCGCATGCATGGTGATATCTTTTGTTATTCCATTCGGTATTATACTCAGTTGATTAAAATTTTGACTTCTATACTCCATGAAATTGGTGGAATATCCTTGATATTTGCGTTTCATCCAGTACCTTTTTATGAAAATATCCTTCTGATCATTCTTGAATTTTACTCTACAAAGTAGTATCATATTGACAATTTGGAGATTATTAGTTCCTGGACAAATTAATTCTTGAACTTATTTTATTGAATTCTTATATCATTGTCATCATCCTCATGTTTATATTATGTTGAAAGTCATCTATGGCCTGTAGTGCATAGATGGACTTGGTATGATTATGACCAGGGATTATTCGGTATAATCATGATCGTAATGTTACAAATGATGTGGAAAAAGTCCTTATTGGCCCGTAGTGCATTGATGGAAAGTTTTTGGTATGATTATGGCTATGGATTCTCTTTGGCCAAAGGTGCAAAGATGAATTGTTTTATGGCATAATCAGGACCGTTGATGAAAACACGATTATCTTTGGCCCGTAGAGCATGGATAATTCGTGGTCGTGATACTAAAGAATATCTTTGGCCTGTAGTACAGGGATGATTTCATGATGTGGATTATTCATTAGTCTGAGTCTCAGCGATAACAGTGATGAAAAACTTTTTAAATCATAAAAGATAGTACATTTTATTCTCTACTTGACTCTTTTAATGGATTGCTTGTTCCGCTGCAGTTAAACTTGATGTCTATTGTATTTTATCAGTTTAAAATTGTTGGAGACTAATGATAATTTATTCTGCATTATCTTAGTCATAATATTTCTTACTGTGCTAGTTAAGCTCACCCTTTCTTTCACTGTTCTCTTCAGGAAATGAGAATATAGCTGGGACGAGTTGGGGAAAGGAGTGATGGTCCAGAGGATAGCATTAGTAGTCCTCACTATTTTGTGAAATAGTGTGATAATAATTATAATGAGGACTCCTTTTGAGTTTGTATAATCTCTAGTAGACAATAATTGTATTCAAACTCACAGTTTATATTTTGTCGTATTGTACACGACAGTTGTATTAGTAAGTTGTATTTGAATTCTGTACCATGTATCTGGCGACCCAAGATGGGTGATGTATACCTAATTTTGGGGGTGTCACAGTTGGTATCAAAGCTTAGGGATATGATCCCTGTTTAAGATGTGAGATAAGAACTAGGACGGGAAAGACGGGGAATTCCTTCGCTAGTATGACCTGCCTAAGTTTATTTGGTATTTGATTGGTCGGTCAAAGTATAGGGATAATATGTGATATGCTAATTAACCCTGGTTTTGTGACAGTGTTTGAAAATGGCATCCGAGAATGTTCAGATTATCAATGAAGCACGGGAGACCGTTGAGTCTCCACTGATCAATAATCAGGATAATGTGCAACCAGAGGACAATACTCCTCATGAAAACTATAACACCGATGAAATGGTTAATGATGGGATGGTCAAAGAATTTATGCAATTCATACAACAACAGGCGAAGGCAGCTCCTGTCCAAAATACAGGTAGAAATACTGATAACTCTCGGACGGTCACCGTTAAGCAGTTAAAGGAGCAATTCATGCAACAACGGGCGAAGGCAGCTCCTGTCCATAATGCAAGTGGAAAAAATGGTAACCCACGGTTGGTCACCGCTAAACAGTTCAAGGAGTTGGGACCACCAGAGTTTTTAGGAAAGCCAGAACCACTTAAGACGGAGACATGGATAAAGAAGATTACCAAGATATTTGATGTCTAGGAATGCTTAGAGGAGCAAAAGGTTCCATTCGCCGCCTTTATGTTGCGTGAAGAAGGAGATCATTAGTGGGAATCTGTAAAACATACCCAGCCTGACGCACTCAAGATGTCTTGGGAGAAGTTCCAAGAATTATTTAACGACAAGTACTTTCCTGAAAGTATTCGTCACATGAAAGAGGTAGAATTCATCAAGCTGGAGCAAAACAATATGACTGTGTTACAGTACGAGGCTAAGTTTACGGAGTTATACCGGTTTGCATCCCATTTGGTCGATAATGAGGAGCGAATGATGCGAATGTTTTTGCGAGGTTTGAAACCCGATATACGTCAATACCTGATTTCTCACAAACTTTGTTTATATTAGATGTTGTGAATAGGGCTCAGTTATTGGAGCGCGATAATGAGTCAGCACAACCAAAAGGCAATGACCTACAACACGATAATAATCATACCGGTGGCAACGGTCATCGGAACAACGATAACCATCGTGGGGGATATTATCATGCCAAGAATGGTAACCATTTCGGTGGTAATCATGGCCAAGATAATAAGAATGGACATTTTAAGAAGAGAAGGTTCAACAATGACGTGAAGACGTCGGCACCAACACCCGTTTCAAAAGAAGAAGAACGCCCATTGGTCGTATGTTTCAAATGTAGACAAGAAAGACACATCCATCCAAACTGTATGCAACAATCCAAAGCGTGTTTTAATTACGGAAGAGAAGGTCACCTAGCTCGATTTTGTCATATGGTGAAGTCAAGTCCAACCGGGATAGTGATGCCAAAGGATGTCTCAGACAAGCCAAAACCGGTAGTTTAAGAGAGAGTGTTTTTTTTTCTTGTGACGGGGAACCTAAATAAAATTATCACGGGTAAGTTAATCATAAGCTCTTACGAAGTCTATACCGTGTTAGATACCGGTTCTACTCACTCTTTTATTTCACCTAGTTGTGTTCAATGTTTGTACTTAACTCCAGAAAAGTTAAACCTTTATTTATCTATTTAAACTCCATTGGGAGAAACCTTTGTTACCTCCACTGTTTATAAATCTTGTTTGATTCAAATCGACACTTTCACGTTACCTGTCGATCTTATCTCTTTGAAAATACTTGCCTTTGATGTGATTTTTTTTAAGTGATTTTTAACAAATCATCATGTTTTTCGTAAGGTTGTTAGCTTTCATATTCCTAACCAACCTATTATGCGAATTCAAGAAACCAAACCACTAAATTTAATCATTGTCATATCAAGCCATAAGTAAAGAGCCCCGATCCTTTTGTTGATGACTTCCTTGTGTGGAATGCACCGAAGCCAAATTTTCTGTAGGCGACGTCGTGAATGAGGATGACAAGTTAATAGGTATCATTGTGAGGTGCTATCTAGGTTAAAAGATAGAAGTCACAGTTAGTATCAATGTGATGTACTATCCAAGTCTTGGATGAGAATAATAGTTTTGAATGATATTTCTATCATTAATAAATCTCTTGACGTATTCCTGAAGACTTCTTAGCCTACCCCAGAGCGTGAAATCGAATTTTGTATTGACACCAGTACAAAACCCATTTCTTAAACCCTCAAAATATTTCTTCAACTAAAAAGAACGTAACATGCGCCAAAGACGTTGACTCGAGATGTTGAAGATTACAATCGTACTATTCAATATCATAGTGGAAGAGCGAACGTGGTAGCTGACGTGTTGAGTAGAAGATCGTATGCGTTTACAAGGGCGATGTTGATGATGAAGATAGAGTTAAAGACTCTAGGGACCCACGTGAAGATAACGAATATACGAGTAAAATCGACTTTAATCGATAAAGTTAAAGACGTTCAAGCTACATACCCGAATCTGATGAATGTGAAGAAGAAGGTTCAAGATGGCGTTATTTTACAAGCAAGAGTTGCTGAAGAGAGGAAATCTCAACCCTCGATTTAATTGGCCCATTTGAAATCCTCAATTGAGTTGGAACTGTGGCTTATAAACTAGTTTTACCGCCAAGTATGTCGCGTGCTCATAACATTTTTAGCGTATCAATGTTACGTAAATATGTGGATGACCTGAACCACATTATTAATTTAAAATCAGACGAGATAGCAGATGATTTAACGTATGAGATCTCGTGTTAAAATCTTGGATAAGAAGATTCGTTTCTAACACTCAAAGGTTATACCTCAAGAGTTAGAATCTGAAATGAAGTCAAGGTATCCTCACCTGTTCGGCATACCAGGTATGTACGTAAATTTCGAGGGCAAAATTCTATAAGGAGGGGAGATTGTGAAACCCCAGATTTTATGAATAAAGAATTAATTTTCTCGAAATAATTTTTTTATATTATGGTGTGAATTTGAGTTATTGTTATAGTTGTAGGTAATATTTATAAATTTTGCAAAGTATGCAAGTTGTCATATTATATTCGATTGGTCGGGGAATATTCGTTTTAAACAAGAAATATTCGTACGACGGCACAATCATTGGTGGACCCCACAACAGAATTATTGTCGGATTGAGAAAATGACAAAAATATTTTATTAAAAAAAACGGTGGAAGTTTTACCGTTGATACTGTTGAACTACTCGGTAGTAAAAGTACAGTAATACGCGTTGTTGTATAGTAGAACACAGTATTGATTATTGATATTTATGTGAGAAGTCACTCAGTTTTGTTCAATTATTGCTACAATAGTTGCTGCAAAGTATCTCACATTATTTGATTCAATTATTGTTGATTTAGAAGTTTTGTTTTATTCACGTAATAAAATAGAAACATCTTTTTATATAAAACAGAATACTTTATTAAAGTTATTCTATTATGCATAGTATTTTACATAGTAAAATATTTTTATATAAAACAGAATACTTTATTAAAGTTATTCTATAAATAGAAAATATTATATTTTATTATGCATAGTATTTGCATAGTGCTCGCATAGTGTTTGCATAGTAAAAATCTTTTTATATAAATAGAATATATTATATTTTTTTTAAAAGATTTTTCTTTAAATACGGAACGTCGGATTAAAGTAAATCAATCTGGACCGTTCATGGATTAGTTACTATGCATTCCATTTTCCTATAAATAGAAGCTCATTCCTTCATTATTTTCTTACGAATTGACTGAACTCTAGAGAGAGAAACTATAGTGAGAGACTATAGAGAGATAGAAGAAAAGTTTTTTGCTACTTCGCTACTCTTATATCAAGTATTATTTTACGGTAAGGAATATTATTTCTTTTGTATTCATGAAGAGAACTTCTGTTGTTCCATTCTTTATTGTTCTGCTGGAATAACACGTATACGCGGACTACCCTATACTTGGTGACATTCTTCTATTATTCTGTCTTTATTATTCTGTCGGAATATTCTGTCTGTGCTATACGCCGGACCTGGTTCTATTTTTATTATTCCGTCTTTATTATTCTGTCGGAATATCATGTATGTGCTATACGTCAGACCTGGTTCCATCATTTAATATTTCGCATTTATTATTCTGTTGGAACATCCTGTCGGTGTGAATTTCACCTGACCTGGTTCCATTATTATTATTCTGTTGAAATAACCGTCTATGCGAAGTACCGCATGCGTGGTGATATCTTTTGTTATTCCATTCGGTATTACACTCAGTTGATTAAAATTTTGACTTCTATACTCCATGAAATTAGTGGAATATCCTTGATATTTGCGCTTCATCCAGTATCTTTTCATGGAAATATTCTTCTGATCATTCTTGAATTTTACTCTACAAAGTAGTATCATTTTGACAATTTGGAGATTATTAGTTCCTGGACAAATTAATTCTTGAACTTGTTTTATTAAATTCTTATATCATTGTCATCATCCTCATTTTTATATTATGTTGAAATTCATCTATGGCCGGTAGTGCATAGATGGACTTGGTATGACTATGACCAGGGATTATTCGGTAAAATCATGACCGTAATGTTACAAATGATGTGGAAAAAAATTCTCATTGGCCCATAGTGCATTGATAGACAGTTTTTGGTATGATTATGGTTATGGATTCTCTTCGGCCAAGGGTGCAAAGATGAATTGTTTTATGGCATGATCAGGACCGTTGATGAAAACACGATTATCTTTGGCCCGTAGAGCGTGGATAATTCGTGGTGCTGATACTAAAGAATATCCTTGGCCTGTAATGCAGGGATGATTTCATGATGTGGATTATTCATTAAGCTGAGTCTCAGCGATAGCAGTGATGAAAAACTTTTTAAATCATAAAAGATAGTAGATTATATTCTCTACTTAACTCTTTTAAGGGATATCTTGTTCCGATGCTGTTAAACTTGATGTCTATTGTATTTTATCAGTTTAACATTGTTGGAGGCTAATGATAATTTATTCTGCATTATCTTAGTAATAATATTTCTTACTGGGCTAGTTGAGCTCACCCTTTCTTTCACTGTTCTCTTTAGGAAATAAGAATATAGCTGGGACGAGTCGGGGAACGGAGTGATGGTCCAGAGGATAGCATTAGTAGTCCTCACTATTTTGTGAAATAGTGTGATAATAATTATAATGAGGACTCCTTTTGAGTTTGAATAATCTCTAGAAGACAATAATTGTATACAAACTAACATTTTATGTTTTGTCGTATTATACACGACAGTTGTATTAGTAAGTTGTATTTGAATTCTGTACCATGTATCTGGCGACCCAAGATGGGTGATGTATAGCTAATTTTGGGGGCGTCACAAAATACTCATTGTTATCGGGGAATATTCGTTTGGTCGTGGAATATTCTTCCTGTCGGGGAATATTCATACGACGACGCAACGTTTTATGGGCCCCATAACAGAATAACTGTCGGATGAAGAAAACGACAAAAGGGAGTTTTTATAAATAACGGCATAGTTGTTACCGTTAACACTGTTGGAATACCCGATGGTTAAAATACAGTAATACGCGTTGTTGCACAGTAGCACACGGTATTGCACCAATTATTGATTCTTACGTAAGAAGGCACTACTCAATAATTGTTACAGTAATTACTGTTCAGTGTTTTATTTTATTGATTTAATAATTGTTGTGTTGATATTTTATATTACTGTTGTTTCAATAATTATCACTACACAGTATTTTCCATTATCAGAGCAATAATTCATATTATCTGAATAATATTATTAGATAACATTATTGGCAATGTCTAAAAAGTTATGTCTAAGGAGAGGTTTGGTCACCTAATTGCGCACCAGTAAGGAGAAATCCTTATAGGAAAGCCCCCTCTTTCCTTGGAACTGCCTGGTTGTCATTATTGTGATTCTGTAATATTATTTGTGAATAATTAATAATTGATTTATATGATAAGGAAAATATTCATTTTATGTGGATATAGATGGAGAAAATTTTTAAAGTGACAATTGTTGAAAATTGATATTTTATCCTTTCTAATAAAATAATTTATTATTATATTTTAATAATATAATAATGATGATATTTTTACAATGAATGTGTGATATATGAGTATATGAGGAGGAAGAGTATTTTTGTTGCATTAAATGATTAACACATGTTTGTGTGTCGGTGGACCCCATATTTTGACTGAAATTTGATTATAGCTTGTAAAATCGTCCGTATGTAGATTTCGGTCAATTTCTGTTTGGAATTTGGGAATACTTTCTTCTACAAAGTTGTAGAGAATTGAATTTCCTATAAAAATTTGCGAGATTCAAATTTTCTGATAAAAGGTCTATTTATTATGAATTATTGAAGTTCCGAAATAATTGATTTTTGAAGTTTTAATAATTTTTATTAAGAAAAACGTTTTTTATATTGTTGGTGGGCCCCACTGGTGTTGAATGCATGCTGAATTTAGATTCTTGGTGTACGTAGGAAATTTATATAAATATAATAATATTTTATTAAATTTTCTGCTTTGGTGTTCTAAGCATTTTCCTATAAATAGGGTGCTTATGTTAGAATTGAAAATCACACCAAAAACTGAAGTTTTCTATCTATTTCTCTCTCTATATTATCGAGTGTATTCTTGTGAGGATTTTGATATCTTGAGTGTTGCTATACGGTGCAAGTTCGTTCAGCGTTATTCCAGTCAGAAGTACTGCTCTTTTGAGGTAAGGGATAGTAAGGGATTTTAAGGGATTGAAAGGGATGTTATTTTCTTCGTAAGTGATATTATTTCTTCAATATCATTATGTTGAAATATTGGTTTGAAGTTTTTATCAAATTAAGAACTTTTTCATGTCGGGGTTACTATTCATGAGTTACTATTCATGAGTTACTATTCACAAGTTATTATTCATGAATTACTATTCACGAATTACTAATCACGATTTACTATTAACGAGTTACTATTCATAACGGGTTACTATTTACGAGTTACTATTCACGGGTACTATTCACTACAAAATTGGTTTCTTTTTCTAACCAATTTATAGTTGATTTATGAATATTACTTTGGAGATTAAAACTATGTATTGATTATATTGATTTTATTATCATATATAACATTTTTATAACACTGATGTTGAAATTCTCTTTCACTAGAGTATAAAGATGGGTAGATTATTGGTATGATCATGACTAGGGTTCTCTTTGGCCAGTAGTGCAAAGTTGAAATGTTGACTGGTATGATCATGACCATTGAATTTATAATTGAATATCTTTAGCTTAAGTGTAAAGGTGAATTGATCAACATGGTTATAGTTATTGTTTATATAAATTCTGAAATGATTTTATATTTCTTTGAGATATTAATATTTTTGGTCTGTAGTGCAAAGATGACTTGTTGTTGAATATCTTTGGACCGTAGTGCAAAGATTACTTGTTGTTAAATATCTTTGGCCCGTAGTGCAAAGATGACCTGTTGTTGAATATCTTTGGCCTGTAGTGCAAAGATGACTTGTTGATGAATATCTTTGGCCTGTAGTGCAAAGATGACTTGTTGATGAATATATTTGGCCCGTAGTGCAAAGATGAATTTATTAGTAGGATTATGAACATGAACTGTAATTTGGTATAACCATGATCTTTGATGTTTCAGGTAATGAAAATTAACTTTGTCCTGGATGAGGAAATGAATTTAGAACTACAATTACGATTATAAGTTATACACGTGATTGTGGACAGGAATTGTTGATTGATATTATAGGGATAAAATATTGTTGGTGGACTTTTAACATGGAGAAGATAATAGACTTTATGGTCTATTTGACTCTTCTAATGGATTGCTCGCTTCAACTATGGTTGGAAAGTTTTATCATCTACCATATGTTCTAAATCTCTGATTTATTATTAATGAAGGCTATTGAAAATTTAATTATCTTTAGTCATAATATTCTTTACTGAGCTAGTTGTGCTCACTCTTTTGCTTCATAATTCCTTTCAAATAATAAAAGTGTAGCTGGGTCAAGCGGGGGATAACATGGGAATTGAACGGTGGTCATCATTTAGTAGTTATATTTGGTGAATCAACTAGGGTGAGGCAAACACAACATTAGAAGGGTGTTTTGCCACTATCATAAAAGATGTCTAATGACATACCACCTCGTGTCATCATAAGACAGGGTTGTGCTCATCCACTTTCTGAGTATATATACGAGCACTACCTATATAATCTTGGAGTTTGGTTGAAGTATAATTCTCAATTAGAGACGGTGGAGATAATGATATGTCGAAAGAAGACACACCATTGCGAAGAATATGATAGTAATCTTCTCATTTTTCTTTGGGGTCTATTGGGTCAACTAAGGAAAATTCTGTGTCCATATGATATCTATCATAACTTAGACGCATGGCCTCCCATGTACGAAGATTTCATTGAGCACTTCCCAAAGATTCTAATTTTTAAAATAGTTTTCGACTATACCTTTATGTAAGGTATCATTATGAGGTATTGTCCACGGTTGGGACATGAGTCACAGTTGGTATATATTTGTATTTAAACTCACAGCTTAAGTTTTGTCTTATCTTGCACGACAATTGTATTAATAAAGTTGTAGTTATTTTCTGTACCATGTATTTGGCGACTCATAATGGGTTGGATGGAATGGACCTATTTTGGGGGCGTCACAGTTGGTATCAGAGCTTAGGGATATGATCTCTGGCGGAGATCGGGATTAGAACTAGGAGGGGAGAGATGAGTAAATCCTTCGCTAGTGTGTCCTACCTATACTTATTTGTCGGTCGGTCATAATATCGGGATATTATGTGATATGTTAATTTGTTAAATTAACCGTTGTTTTTGAAGCTGTATTCTAGAATGATATCTGAAATACAGGATGTGAGCAATGGAGAAATCATGATGACAGGAAAAATGGAATCTGAAATGAAAGCAAGGTATTCTTAACTCTTTGAAATACCAGTATGTAAATTTCGAGGACGAAATTTCACAAGGAGGGGAGATTGTAAGACCCCGAATTTTATGAAATAAAAGTATTCAATTTTTTCTTATAATTACTATTCAGTAAATGATTAAATTGATAAAGTTTAAAGTTAAGGGTGATATATGAAATTTTTTTTAAAATAAGCAAGTGGTTATAAAATACTCATTGTTGTCGGGGAATATTCGTTTGGTCGTGGAATATTATTCCTGTCGGGGAATATTCATACGACGGCGCAACCTTTTGTGGGCTTCATAACAGAATAACTGTCAGATGAAGAAAATGACAAAAGGGAGTTTTTATAAATAACGGCGTTGTTGTTACCGTTAACACTGTTGGAATACCCGGTGGTTAAAATACAGTAATACGCGTTGTTGCACAGTAGCACACGGTATTGCACCAATTATTGATTCTTACGTAAGAAGGCACTACTCAATAATTGTTACAGTAATTACTATTCAGTATTTTATTTTATTGATTTAATAATTGATGCGTTGATATTTTATATTACTGTTATTTCAATAATTGTCACTACACAATATTTCTCATTATCAGAGTAATAATTCATATTATTTGAATAATATTATTAGATAGCATTATTGGCAATGTCTAGAAAGTTCTATCAAATGAGAGGTTTGGTCACCTAATTGCGCGCCTGTAAGGAGAAATTCTTATTGGAAAGCCCCCTCTTTCCTGGGAACGGCCTGGTTGTCATAATTGTGATTCTGTAATATTATTTGTGAATAATTAATTATTGATTTATATGATAAGGAAATATTTATTTGATGTGGATATAAATTATGGATTTATTTATGTGGTTATAAATGAAGGAATTAATGTTGAGGTATTTTATCAGTATTTTTGTCGGAATGAAGGTATTAAAAATTAAACCAGTGTTTTTGAGATATATTGCGTGTGTTATAATTTTTAATCCGACCGTTGGATCGTTGTAATTTTTGGATATGGTATACATATATAAGTTGAGTATATGTCCACAAATTTTGAACCGTTAAAAATGAACGTATGATTTGTTATGAATTTTAAGAGGTGAATGGTTCAGAAATTGTTGAAGTATCCGAATTTAGCAATTTGGTGGAAAATTCAAGAATTGAGTGGGCCCCACTTGTGGTTGGTAAAGAAATGTGCCGAATTTTATTTTAAATATGGTGGGTGGGAATAGTAGCAGGTAAAGACATCAGGTTGCAGGTCAAGTCTGCTAAAATTTTCCTATAAATAGATGGCTAAGTTAGAATTGAAAATCACACCAGAAACATAAGCTTTCTCTCTTTCTCTCTCTAGATTATTGAGTGTATTTTGTGAGTATTTAGATACTTTGTGAGTTGATATTCATCAGTGTAAGTTTCCTTCAGCGTCATATCCGATATCCAGTCAGGAGTGCTGCTCTTTTGAGGTAAGGGGTAATAAGGGGTTTTAAGGGTTATTATATTTTTCAATTCGTACTTCTTCTGACCTTCAGAAAATTTTGGAAATATTTGAAATGATATGTTGATGAGTTTTATTGATTGAGTCCAAAAATAGTGATTTTTGGATGTATAGATTAAGAGTTATGAATTTTATGAGAAAAGACTATTTTAAAAGTAACCGCTTATAATTCCTTATGGTTAACTCCAAAATTGATGAAATTTTTATTGGGAGTACATCTATATAATATCAGTGTACTCTGTGAATTTCAGAATTTTTAGATAAAAGTACAATTTATGATAAATGTCTAAATATTCGGCGGTTTTGGCCATTTGAAAAATAGTAAATGAATTTTAAAAATTCTAAGAAAAATATATGTTCAATATGGGACTATATTCTGCTAAATCCCAGAAAAGAAATATTTTTGGAACTGATTTGGTATTTTTCATGAAAATTGACTAGTTATGAATAAATGAGTTAAATATGTTATGTGAAGGAAGAAAATTAGAAAATATGATTTTATGGCTTGAGAATCATATATGTGGTATATGCAGATTTTTGATGAGGGTTTTGGTTATTGGTGATGAAATCTTATAAGTTTGGCATTTTATGATGATTAAATACATTATTTAGTAAAGTGTAAACAATTAAAATAAATTGTTTATAAGTTTAAGAAATGTTATTCTTTCAATATCATTATACCGAAATATTGGTATGGAGTTTATTGTGGAATTTCTACCTTTTTGTGTCAGGATTACTATTTATGAGTTACTATTCATGAGTTACTATTCACGAGTTACTATTCACAGATAATATTCACTACAAAATTGGTTTCTTTTTCTAACCAAATTATAGTTGATTTATGAATATTACTCTGGAGATTAAAACTATATATTGATTTTATTATCATATATAACATTTTTATAACCCTGATATTGGAATTCTCTTTCACTTGAGTATAAAGATGGGTAGATTATTGGTATGATCATGACTAGGGTTCTCTTTGGCTAGCAGTGAAAAGTTAAATTGTGACTGGTATGATCATGATAATTGAATTTATAATTGAATATCTTTAGCTTAAGTGCAAAGGTGAATTGATCAACATAGTTATAATTATTATTTATATAAATTCTGAAATGATTATATATATCTTTGAGATATTAATATATTTGGTCTGTAGTGCAAATATGAACTGTTGAGGAATATCTTTGGCCTGTAGTGCAAAGATGAACTGTTAATGAATATCTTTGGCCCGTAGTGTAAAGATGACCTGTTGTTGAATATCTTTGGCCAGTGGTGCGAAGATGAACTGTGGATGAATATCTTTGGCCGTAGTGCAAAGATGAATTTATTAGTATAATTATGAACAAGAACTGTGATTTGGTATAACCATGATCGTTGATGTTTCAGGTAAAGACATGTGATAAAAATTATATTCGTCTTGGGTACGAAGAGGAATTTAGAATTACAATTATGATTATGAGATATTCATATAATTGTGGAAAGGAACTGTTGATTGATGTTACAGGGATAAAATATTGTTGGTGGACTTTTAACTTGGAGAAGATAATGGACTGTATTGTCTATTTGACTCTTCTAATGGATTGCTCGTTCCGCTGCAACTATGGTTGAAATTTTTATCATCTACCATATTTTCTAAATCTCTGATTTGTTATTGATGAAGGCTATTGATAATTTAATTATATTTAGTCATGATATTCTTTATTGAGCTAGTTGTGCTCACCCTTTTGCTTCACAAATCCTTTCAGGTAATAAAAGTGTAGCTGGGTCGAGCGGGGGTAACAAGGGAATAAAATGGTGGTCTCTAGCTGTGGAGTTCTCCCTAAACAGTATAGACAAGTGTGTTGTATACATCTTTTAGTAGTTATATTTGGTGAATCATATAGGGAGAGGCGAACCCAACGTTGGAAGGGTGTTTTGCCACTATCATACAAGATGTCTAATGACATACAACCTCGTGTCATCATAAGACAGGGTTGTGCTCATCCACTTGCTGAGTATATTTACGAGCACTACCTATATAATCTTGGTGTTTGTTTGAATTATAATTCTCAATTTCAGACAGTGGAGATAATGATAAATCAAGAGAAGACTCGCCATTGGGAAGAATATGATAGTAATCTTCTCATTTTTCTTTGGGGTATATTGGGTCAACCAAGGATACTTCTGTGGTCATATGATATCTATCATAACCTAGAAGCATGGCCTCCCATGTACGAAGGTTTACTTAAGCAATTCCCAAAGATTTTAGTTTCTAAAACAGTATTTGACTATACCTTTATGTAAGGTGTCACTGTGAGGTGTTGTCCACGGTTGGGACATGTGTCACATTTGGTATATATTTGTATCCAAACTCACAGTATATGTGTTGTTGTATTTTGCACGACAATTATTGTAATAAAGTTATAGTTGTTTTCTGTAACATGTATTTGGTGACTCAGAATGGGTTTGATAGAATGGACCTATTTTGGGGTTGTCACATTTGGTATCAGAGCTTAGGGATATGATCTCTGGTGGAGATCGGGGAATATAACTTGGAGAGAAGAGATGAGTAAATCCTTCGCTAGTGTGTCCTACCTAAGCTTATTTGTTGGTCAGTCATAATATCGGGATATTATGTGATATGTTAATTTGTTTAATTAACCCTTATTTTATGGCAGTATTTGAGAATGGCTACTGAGAATGTTAACACTGGAGTGAATGAGACCGTGGAGATACCTCTAATCACTAACCATGATAATGTGATGTCAGACGAAGAAGGAATTAGAGATATCCATATGGTGAGTGAAGAATTGATAGTTGCACTCGAGATAGTCACAGAGGTAACAGCTGAGAGTGAGGAAGAAGAGGTACCTGAGGAGAGTTTATTAGAGGTATTATATGATCAAAATGTAGAATCTCAAAATCGTATTCATGAGTTAGTCGTGGAACAAAAGGATGCAACAATTCAAGCTTGTGTTACCCGATATGTGATGCTTGAACAGAAGCATTCTTTGGCAGAGTATAAGATGATAAAGATGGAATCTGAGCTGAAAGAAGAAAAAACTGAACGAGTAAGAATGAGTGATGCATGAGTAAAAGCCACACGACACGTGGATATTGTGGAAAGAGATATCCGATCTAAGAAGGCTAAAATAGATGACATGAATTTCTCTTTTTGGAAAGCAATTGGGAGAACCCAACATCGAGTTTTGAATTACCCTGTACATAGCGGTCAACCTGAATTCGATATGGATCAAAGATTGATGATTCAGATCATGAAACAGGAGTACGACGAGGCAATTGAGTGAGGA